>CM029389.1:14947065-15372660 GCA_017165825.1 Hepsetus odoe
GGGATCTTCAAAGTGCCCTTACAAGTGTCTCTGGTGTAAAAAAAGAAAGGAGAACTGAGCATTTTTCAGAACATTGTAAATACAGATCGCAAGCTCGACCCATGCAGGAGTTTTCAAATATGAAATTTAAAGATGAATCAATTCTGGCAGAAAAATCCCACTTACAGTATATCCCCAAATGTTTCTGACCATGTAAGACATGTTTGGTGTCCAGCTGAGGGAAATTAGTTGAAGCAACTGAGGGGTGTCGTGAAAAAGCTGATTAAGCGCTATTCATTCTAAGAAGTGAAGTGAAAGTGACTATTTGTCATTCTGAAACCCCGCACACAGTGAAACACAACGAAATACAACCTCTGGATTTCACCCATACGTCGGGGAGCAGCGACGGGGACGGTGCCTTCCTCAAAAGAACCTCAGGGGAACCTCCTTGTTTGGGATTCATACCCACGACCTTCCGGTACTGGGGTCTATTCCCTAACCACTAGGCCACTGCTGCCCCACCAGGCGCTTTAGGTGAAAGCACCTAAAGAACCAAGAAGATGCTTCAGCACTTCTTTTCTAACCCAGACTACACTGGACTATCCTCCACCAGAAGAAAGGAGATGATTCCAACCTTCGGGTCCTTGACAATCAGTTATTCATAACCAATAGCATACAGATACGGTTAGAAAAAATGATTGTGATGTGCCATCCCAATGAGGGTTCTATGGCAACCACATCTCTTTCCCTAGCTTCGTAACCAAGCCTTGCACTGCACATTTTGGAGGCTTTGTAAAATTAACCAATCATAATAAACCCAGCACTGATTCAGTTTTGGGATTGTTGATCCATTGTTGTTAGCTCTGTTGTCAGGCACTGCAGTTTAACTCTGCCTTGGGTTGAGTATGTGAGAGGTTGGTTTACTGAAGGGGCGTGACTCTGATCTCAAAAGTATTGGAAAAAGAAGAGTTCGAGCCCCCTTTCTCCTATTTATAGGTGCACGCTATCAGAGCAAAATTTGAAATAATTAGCCTAAATGTGAAAAATAACGTGCTTGGAGCCCTGAGGGTTTAGAGGTTGAGAGGGAAAGAGCTGTTGCTGCTGTTTTCGATGCTTTGGTCCATTTTATAGCTTCCATTAGCTTCACTTGCCTCACAGTTCAGGTCCCAACTAAAAATGCAAACACCAAACAAGTCCAGGCCCACTATATTTGGGGTAAGTGGAAACCCATTAAGTACGTCCATTATGGCTCAACCTAGATCAGTCCAGAACAAGACAGTTAGCTCTCAAAGTAGTTGATACCTTTTTATGACCATCCCCGACCTTTTCACTACCACCACACACACACACAAACACACACACCCACCAAAGAGGAAGGCAGTAAATTGAATCCGCGGACCTGTGCTTTTAAAGGGGAACAAGTGTACCATGCCATGCCCCCATCTGTGGAATATTCCCCCAGGGCCGACTCTGTGGTCCTGCAAGTGCTGAGTGCAGCTCGGTCTCGTGCTGAAAGGCTGCCCAAACATGGTCCTCACAGCTCCTGTGATGAAACGTCTCACATTCCTCTCACATCCTGACAACCTGGACCCACTCAGTGGCTGCTTACGGTGACTGTGGTTCAGTGCTGAACTAGTCAGAGTGCGCCTGTCCATGCCAAACAGCCAATCCTGCTGCGATTCCCGAGAGAGCGAGCAGGGAGGCATGCCGAGAAAATACAAGCACTCAATCTTACAGTTACCGCTCACCTACTCTAGGTATCGGAGATCTTGGATTACAGGCATCCCGTATTGAAGTCTTCTCAACAGAGACTCTGTTCAAGCCTTGAAACAGGCATGGAGGTAGTGAAGAACCTGAAGAACAGTGCTAGAGCCTCTTCTTGTTGATGGGAAGCCTCGGAAGCTGGCATGAGGTCTTAAACGAGTAGAAATAAGTCACGTTTACAGTCCCCTTTATATTCATAACCCTAATGTGAAATTCTTCTGACACACTCATGCTTTCACGTCCAGAATAACCATGTGCACAGACATTTCTGAGAAGTTTTTGGAATTATTCTATTGAGTCGTTCTCAAAGGCCACTCGAACATCCCCAAATCATCGTCAAAAGCCTTTCAGAGAGCTGGTATGAACAACAGGACCTTTCCCTGAATTGTCACTTGGCCTTCTGAATAAAACATTATCCATAAGATTAGAATAAATCACGGGCTAATGAAGTGGACCGTTTAACCATGAGTTGGCACGCCGGATATGCCATCATCTAATCAAAATGCAGTCGCTTTGTTCGATTAATGCTCAGACCTGAGTGCTCCGTCCATCCCTGAGTGCGCTACACAATGGTTGGGCTTTTTTATGTTTAAAAAATCAAGCACATCCATGAAAGTTCAGCGAGTTCTGGTTCCGATGATGTTCTTTGTCCCGCTGGGGAGGGTTCAGACTGTCTGGATGGGGTCCACTGTAGAGGGAACATCACACTATAGAGGCACCACTGGTTGAACATCTTGTTTTGAAAGGGTTTTGTTTGTTTGTCTAAAATACATTTTTACATGTCTAGTTTATTTGATGGAAACTGAATGAATGCCAACCACCATTCAATTTTCTTCTTATTTCTCTTCTTCAATTATTATTATTATTATTATTATAATTAGCAGTAGCAGTGCATATTTAATTATTTTATATTTAACATTTAATTCTTCAAACTGTTGTAATACTATGACTTTTTGTCATTATTATTTTGATCAATCACCTTATAATTACCATTGATTCCATTTATTCATGGCTGAAGACTTTAATGAGAGCATTTTTAAACAGTCCTGCTGAAAAAGCTCCTCTGGAATAAAAGCTGAATTAAGCTGTGCCTTAAGCGGAGCGAGGAATAATAACTGGACCCAGACTAGTGGTGCAGAGCCAGAAGAGAGCAGGGTTCATCCCTTTGCACGATATACATTAAAATAGAATGAAATAAATGGCAGGAGAGGTTTGTTATTGCCGGTTTCTTCAAGGATAATCTGCCATCTGTGAGGATCAACGCTGACCACTGAATGGGAGCTGACCCTGGGCCTCGTGATGGTGAGCTTTAATTCCATGAAGTCCTCAAACGTTCAATTCTCTGGAGGGCCTTGGACCCTTCAGCACATCTTTACTGTATTCCTAAGTATTGCATTATTTCTTAAATGGTTTAACCAATTAAAAATGTTTCTTGGTCTACATCTACCAAGATGTGCACCAGAGGCAGTTCATGAAACGTCCAACACCGACCTTTAATTTAAATCTCATAATTCCACATCCAAATCATGTTTTTCTACATTTTTTCTTTAATATTAGAAACAAATGGATATGAATTTAAACTTCATCATTAGAGTTACACTGTCATAAAAAACAGAATTTCTAGAATTTCTAGAATCAGAATTTCTGATTCTTTTGCTAAAATGTGATAAAATCAGAATAAAATCTTAATATAAATCACATAATAAAACCTTTATATAGATGGAGATCCTTGATATATATTAAGTTAGAGCCCCTTTCATACAGTTTAATGCAGCTCACGGTCCTTTACATTTACGCAACAATTAAGATAATTGATACCTAAAATGTACAAATAAAAATATATCAAATAACAAAAATATTAAGCAAATAAATAAAATATATAACATAAATGCGATACCTATGGACCATTTGGTAAATACAATATGCAAAGTTATTAAAAAAAACATATAAATGATTGATTTATGCATAAACTGTATCATACATTTGTGCGTTTTGCAGAAGGCTCTTTTAAATAGAAATGTTTTTTGTTTAAGTCTCGATCAGGAGTGTATTCTACCAGACAGTCTGCGATGTAGCACACTTCAGGACACAAACTTCTGTTCTTAAGTAATCTTAAATATTTTCTGTCAATAGTGGGGTCAGCACTATTGAATCTGACACATCTTCACACCTTATTTTAATGAACACAATGTATCTTCACTATCCGTTTAACAACAATATATATTTTAAAGTTTAGTTTGGGAAGAAGTATGAAGAGAAGAGTTTGCACAAAAGCCATGGGACGGTGTAAGACGTCGCAGTGGAACCTGATGCATGAAGTGATGGAAAGGAAAGCCTATATAACTGTGTCCATAAGATCCAGAGGGGAGAGGATCCTCCTTGGATCTTACCTTAATCTCCTTCTCCTCTTTCTCCAGGATAGTTTCTGAAACTGTGTCTGTCCAGTGTTTGGGTTTAATAGAGTGTAATTATCATAATCCAAACGACAAATCAATTTAGGATTACTGAACGTTGCACTGGGGTTTTTTCATTGTTACCTCGGGTCTACATCTGGGCATGAAGAAGGAAATTTCATCATGAAGTGATTCAACACCTTTAAGGTTTCATGGGAGGGAGACAGAGCGTGGTAGAACCGAGCTGGAGAGCAGAAAGAAACCAAGAGCGAAGCGAGAGAATGAGCTAAGAAAGAGATGCAGAGAGAGAGAGATTGTTCATTAGTCTTGCTCTTACTGTTCCCCTACAAGCTCCTCGGGTTTCGGCTCATCTGCATGAAGGCGGGCTTCTCGAGCCGCCATAGCCTGGCTAGAGCAGGCTGCTAATGAGCAAGCCTGGATTCGGTTACATTACCGAAACCCCCCCAGCAGCACGGCGCTATCGATCAGGTTTACCCCTGTGAGTTTCACTATCACCGCCTGTTAGCTGCTCTGAATATTACTATTTGGGTGTTGATGGGATTTTTTTCCTGGTACAGAGGAGATGCAAATGGAAAATAGAGCTTGGCGAAATGGAGACAGCTCCATCCTACACCCCTCTTACGTAGCGCATTGATCCGAGGAGTGGATTTAGCACCGACATACGACATCTAAGGCCCGGTTTCCACATCTTACTTCAGTTTTTCAGCATTTCTGCACCAATGTTGATGTTTCTAATGTCTCATAACTGATTACATCCAAACTTTAACTACGCCAGATACCGTCTTCGATTCTAGGGTGAAGAACTGAACAATCAATGCAACGTAAACAATGTTGCATTAGTTCCACTGTTATTTTGATTCGCCCTTTCTTGACCTAAAATACTTCACGTGAATGAAATAAGAATCATTAAAAAAAAAAAATAACATGCCCCCATGGAAAACACCATTTTGCTTATTTTTTGGAAGTCTGCTGTTGTTCTCACACCCACTTTGTCTCAGCAATTCAACAATACCATCCTTTTTGCAACTAAACCTTTTCGTAATTGATAAAAACTCACACTCAACCTAAAAGACCATCATCTTACAGAAAGCAGATTTCTTATATTTTATCTTTCCCCACGGAGGCTCACGTTTGATATCCGTGAGTTTAAGCACCAATAAAACCTTTTTGTTCATTTGATATGAAGCATACTTATGTAAATGAAGTGTGCTCTGATTGGCTGCCCTGTTTTGGGCCTCTTCCAAGAAGCACTGTTTCTAGATGAGGCTGAATGTGTTGCTACGGAAAAACACATTGTGTTTCAAGACGGCACAAAAGGAAGTTAGTCAGAATGAAATATTTTTTAGGCTTATCTTCCAGTTTGGACTTACTAGTGTGTTTACATGTGTCTACTATTTCAAGCAATTTCCAATATGGCTGCACCCAGCAATGAGAAGGCCAAGCATATTAAAGTTATTGTTGGCGTAATGCTGAAATTCTACACTTTGATGAAGCCATACTTCACTGTGTAACATTTGATTCATGTGAGACACAGATTGTCCAGTGAGTGGGGTCTTCGTGGGGTGAAATTGACACTGCAGGGACACATAATCACATTGCTTCTGCTGTGGCTGGAGAGACCATCTCCCTTGTGTTATGATGGAAGCACTTATTAATTTATAGTATGGTTGGCAGGCAGTGAGATTTGTGCTGATTGATGAATGTTTTGCTGATATCTGATGATATTTTCTGATCGCCAGCTTTGACCAAACGCTAGACGTGGTTGCTATAGTGCTCACAGTGCAGACATAGCGGGACAGTCCCGGTCCACTGTGTTGCACGTTCTGCCCCTATCAGCGTTTGTATCCTCCCAAAGTCCAAAAAAGTGCTAAATTGTCCTATAAATATAACACAAGTGAAAACACAACCAAATGCATCCTCTGATTTTAACCCACACACACACCGTGCAGCAGGGGGCAGCTACATCCAGCACCCAGGGAGCAGTGATGGGGACGGTACCTTGGTGTACCTCAGGGCAACCTATTTATCTGGGATTCAAACCCACGATCCTGAGACCTGGTCCATAAACACTAGGCCACTGCAGTCCCAGAATTGGCAGAGGGCTAGAAGGAGAACAGAGGCGAGTCCCTGATCGCCATTAGGCATTCCGCTCACTGATCACAAACATTTCTAATCAACCACTTGAAATGACTTTGGACAACTCAGTGGTTGTTGTTCACTTTAAACACTAACGATATAATCATGGGCCCGGGACACTACGTTTGCAAACATGCTAGATATCCAGCCCAGTGATGATGTGTTTTTTACTGCTTGGCTGCGCCATAAAGGAGAATTTGAATACGCACGTAGGCAGACCTTCCTGCGAGGTCAGCAGGCTCTCCCTCGACAGCCGCAGAGCAACACCACGCGGCACTGCGGGTGTAATAGCCTACACTTGCACTTGTTCCAAAACAGCTTTTACTTCATTCCGTTGCATTAATTTGACAGGCACGGTACAGAGTATTGTTTTAATGTCTTGCTGAAACAATAACTTTGCATCCTATTTACTTCAGCCTTCGGCTGGAAGGTAACGTAGATTAGGAGTGATGAATGCTTATGTATATAGCATTGTGCAGACTGCCTAAATCCCTCCATGATTCCCACTAAGTGCATCAAGTAGTAAAGTTATGTCAGAAAGTGAAAGTGACTGTTTTTGTCATCGTGAAACACGGCACAGCACACAGTGAGCCACAATGAAACAGCCTCTGCTTTTCACCCAGACACACCATGCAGCAGGGAGCAGCTGTTGAAAGTGCCCAGGGAGCAATGATGGGGATGGTACCTTGCTCAGGGGTACCTCAGGGCAACTTACTGGTCTGGGATTCGAACCTGATCCTGGGGCCTAGTCTATAAACAGTGGGCCACCGCTGCAGAAAGGCAGGCGGAAAAGTGTGGCGACCGGAACTAGATGTACAAAGCTCTTCAAGCTTCATTTAAAGTGAAAGGGAAAGCAACTGTTTAACAAACGCGACAAACCGCACCCTCTGCTTTTCACCAGTACACATTCAATCATATTCATACCCATAAGGTTATGAGCATTCATATCCAGCAGTGCTGGAGATGATACCTTACTCAAGGGTACTTCAGGGCAAAGCACTGGAATTCCACAACCTTCCCATCCTGGGACCTGCTCTTTAAACACTAGATCACCTTTGCCCCATTTAACAGGTGAAACAGCCATAGTGATCAAACTGCAAGGATCAATATCAACAGAACTCAGCTCAAGCTTGTCTACCGTCAAAAAAGATGGCATGATGGAAGTCTCTCACAGTCTCAGTGCAGCTGGGAACAAGTATTTGTGTAAAATGAGCGATCCAGAACGAGTGTAGCTACTCAATCACACCTTTGCTAATGAAAGGAAGTCCTTGGGACAAAGGGAAAGTGATTAGCCTTCCCATTCGCCGTCATTCACGATCAGAAAAGAATCAGAGCTTAGGGTCACACCATGATGCTTCACAAAGTACAGTTGGGTATTTCTGCAATTAGCAGTTTTGAAATAGTGGCTTCATTTAGACTAGGTGCACCCCTGCAAATAATAAGTCAAGGCATAAAAGGCACACTTATCTGGATTTCCCACGGGAGTGTCTTGTACAATTTAAGCTCAAGCCTCCTTATTCGTCCTAATGCAGGTCCCAAGTGCTCAGAAACTGCCGGTCACCTTCACTTGTTCACCAGATGGGCGCTGTAATTAACAGAGACAAGGGCTGCTGTGGACACATCAGTAAAAATACCGTGACTCTTACAACCCTGCACTTTAACCGCTGCGATTTCGAAATAATCAGCACTAAAGTTGCACTAAATAACATTCGCATTTGATCCACCCACCAGTTGCCAGTCCATCACAAGGCAGACACACACACACACACATTCACAAACACACTTACAGCCAATTTAGCATCTCCAGTCCACATGACGAGCTCCTAGAGGAAACACACGCAGGGAGGACATGTCTACTCCACACAGAAAGGACTCGGACGTCCCATCTGGGAATAAAACCCAGGACCGTCTCGCTATGAGGCGACAGCGCTACCCGCCCCGCCACCGTGCCGCCTGTTTTTTAAGGCTGTTAGATGCAAATTAACCTTTTTTTAACTCTTTTGATGTTTGAACGGATGGGAATGAGCCAAATAGGCAGATACATTTAACCACGTTGCTTTTTGTGACATCACAACAGCAGAGAAGTCAAGGCAGGGGTACATTTAGAAACTCTAACGGGATTTTAAACCAAACATCCAACTATACTGCATTGGACAGCCTTCACACAGCATTACCCACCTAATCAGACACCACTACACCCCGAAGTATCCGACTTGCCAAGTCATTTTAATAATTAGATTCAGTAACACTATTGAATATCTCCAATAGCTTTTTCCTAGAAAACATCAGGCAGCAGAGAGAGGGTGGAAAAGCTGTTCCTCTGCATTACGGTGCATTGTTAGAGTTCAATAAATGTGCTTGTAAGGGTGGATGGATTAAGGGAAAATGAAATGGGTTTATGACATCATGTGCAACAGCCATCGGCTACTATCGAGGGTCAGGCATCCCATAAAACTCCCCCCAAAAGTAGATTCCTTCAAAGAACCACAAGAAAGAGCTCAGTGGATCGATGGTGAAACAAGCCATTACTTTCGGAAAGGCAAAATGAAGTTTGTTCTGACTCTGATACCCCTGCTATTGCTTTCATTCTGTTCTTTTTTATAGAATAAATTTGATATCACTTCAGCTTCAAGGCTCTGAGATAATGACGCTGTGCTGCATTGCAGAGAACAGCCGGTTGTTGTGAACTTTTCTTAGCTCACTGTGGAAAACGTGTTGCTAAGAAAGAAAGAGACCCTAATAAAATAAGGATGATGGACGAAGATGGACAGGGTTAGAAATGAGTATATTAGAGGGACTGCTAAAGTAAGACGTTTTGGAGACAAAGTTAGAGACATGTCCAGAGGAGAGACAAGGAGTATATCAGGAGGAGGATGTTGAAGATGGAGCTGCCAGGAAAGAGGAGAAGAGGAAGACCAAAGAGGAGGTTCATGGGCGTGAGAGAAGACATGCAGGTGGTCGGTTTGAAGAAGGGAGATGCAGAGGACCAGAAGAAATGGAAATTGTAATCCACTGTGGCGACCTCTAAACGGGAGCAGCTGAAAGAAGAAGAAGAAGAAGAAGAAGAAGAAGAAGAAGAAGAAGAAGTGAGAATAATAAACAATCATCTCACAATTTACAATTTAACATTGCTGATGTTTCAGTGACCAATACAGCCGTCCTTCTTCTCAACGACAGTCATAATCCTTCCGTTCATGGTGTCGGTCAGTTTCTTCATCTGCTGATGAACTTTTAGTGCGGCAGCACCACAGCCTCCCAGACTCTGTTCAGAGAGGTGGACTGTTCTCCTTCACCATAAATCTCCTGTTGAAGAAGGACTCCCAAGTTCTCAACAGGGTTTCGTTCAGGTGAGGAAGGAGGGCATGCCATTATTCTTTCATCTTTATGGTCTTTACTGGCCACACAGTGGAGAACTTCCATGCATGTGGTGGAGCATCTTCCTGCAGAAAAATCATGGTCTTCTTGAAAGATACAGACTTATTCCTGAAGCACTGCTTGAGGAAAGTGTCTCTTAAAAACTGGCAGTAGTTTATGGAGTTTATTTTGAGTCCATCTTCAACCCGAAAAGGTCCAACTAACTAACTAAAACCTTTTTAATAAAACCAGCATAAACCAGTACCCCACCTCCATCTCGCGGAGTGATCTGTAGACTCGAGAGATGAAAATCCGTCGTTGATTTGCTAAAACAGTGACGGATGACCACGTTTCTTTATGCATGTCTTATTCTTAGGCTCTTATTCTACCTGCAGGGGAAACCATTTGTGCTCATTTTATTTCATATTTAAATTGCAAGGTGAAGGAGGTTCAGCTGGAGAAGGAAAAGATTCTGTTTAAATATATAATATGTTTGAAAACAAAATAAAAAGGAAATAATCTGTACAGCATGCAACTGCATTACATGAACATAAAATGTGATGTCAGCTGTCATAAGATCCCAGAAGTGATCGTGACAGATCATGTCCATTAACGGTAATTAGCATAGCATTAACATAACAGCAGCATTCATCTGCATATGTTTAAAATAAAGTATCACTTTACATGTCTGCTATTGACGAGTCTTAAAGCGTGTCTGATGGCTGTTATGACAATGATTATTCATTGCAAGCATGTTCGTATAAAAATTGACAACAATAATAATAATAATAATAATGATAATAATAATAACACCTCATGCAGTATTTGACATGACTACTGGGTTTCCCAGCATTTGAAGCAGAAGTAGAGCCCAAATGATTATTATTCTTGTTTACACTTATTTGATGAACTAATGAATGGCAGCATTACCAGAATATACTTGATAATTGACCTCATGTAACACACATACTAGCTAATGGTTACATTGTCACAAAGCTTTCTCATTCGCTGCTCTATGGCCGGCGACGTGCCTTGAGGATGATCGATGTCATACGTTCGGCCTGCTGAGAAGAATAGCAGCGAACGACTGCCTCAATGTTAGATATCAGAAATAACACGGCTATTCTGTAGGGTAAATGATGGCGGCTTAACAAGGCCACTCTTGGCCATGCTACAGGTTTAAGCTCTTTCTGAACGAGCCAAAAAGAAATCGATGGGCCGCAGATGCGCGGGAACACTGGGTAGATGTAAAGAGGTAAACAACTGTGGCAATAATAAAGCGAATCTATGAAATGGGCTTAAAAGCCTCTTCAGGAGTTCCTGCTTTTTAAGGAGCTGGAGAAATCCATCCAGCCTCCAAAGACGGCATTTTAGGACCACAGAACGAAACAGCACCATAGATGGATTTTCCTCCCTCACTCTTTCTGCTCGTGTCTCCGTCCTTGCTTGTTCGGAAGAAAGGAAGGAAGAAAAAAGAAGCCCTGAAACGCCTCTATGTCCTGATTGAGGCAAGAAAAAAGAGGGTGATTCAGCTCCCACTAATTGTGGTCAGGGCACTATGACCTTACTCCCATGCGTATGGCCACTGAGAGAGCTGGGAGGGGGTTGGGCCGGGACGTTTATCCCCAGAGGAGGCCGAGGCTCCGCAATGGGAAAACTCAGGCGGGAGCGTTCAGCCTCCCTGCAAGCGTCTTTTTGTCCACAACAAAAGCCTGTATATCTTCGAGTGCTTTTTGGCTGTTGAGCACAAGCCAGAAAGAAAGCACTCCCAGCAGGATCCCAGGATGCCCACTCCTCGCTGCAGCCGATAGATCTGATATCTACATCAGTGGGTGGTTGAGGCTGCAAAACAGAACCTTTTAAGAGCCCTTTCATGAGGCTGATTGGAAGGTTTTCAGATCAACAAAAAAACAACTGCGATTGAACCAAGATGCAATGGAGTCAAGTGAAAGTGACTATTTGTCATTGTGAAACAGCGCACGGTGAACCTCAATGAAATGCATTATCTGCATTCAGCCCATACACGTGCATAAGGGTGCAGCTATGTCCAGTGCCTGGGGAGCAGTGACGGGACGGTACCTTGCTCAAAGGTACCTTCCACAAGGGTACCACGGCTGCCCCATCTCATCCCCATGAAACACTTCAGGAGATGGTTCAAGGCACAAAGAGTAAATGTGGGATCCTGACTCCTCCTGAACAGAACTACATCAACATTGTGCAAATGAATCCACAACAACATTTGAAATCAGACTGAAATCAGGCTTGGGTCTGGTTACCGCATTTTCAGTGCAGAAGCATTGGTGCAGTTTTTAATCCATCTAAAACGGGCAATTATTCATGAGGAGGTCCATATCCAAATATTGATTTATGAGAAGAATATATTGATTCTTATAAGAAATAAGAAATTGAATTTATCGTTTGACATTGTTATTCATCCTGGGTGTAAATTTATGTTGACTCAGACGTTTTTCAGGAGGAGTTGAGACCTTTACAAAGATCTTTTTACATTTCAGGTGAAGGATTTGGTGGACCAAACGTGTAAGAAATAAAATAATGAATACATTTATAAACAGCGAATCCAGTAAAAGCATAAATACGTACATAAACGTTGCTTGGTATGTAGAAACACATGCAAAATCAATCAATATGAAGGTCACTTCAAATCAAATCAATAAATAATGCATTGTTTATTTGTGTATTTATTAAATGTCCCTTTTTTACTTCTTTTTTGCCCTGCTACTTATTTTTATGTATATTCTTTTTTTTTTTTTTTTAGAAACAATGCATATTACAGTTTATTACTGACATTAAAAAAATAATCTGGAGGAAAAGTTTAGGTTTACATATGCAAATGAGAAATCTACCAATTTGCATATTGCATAATATAGGTATTGAATGATGCTGGACTTCAAACATGTGCAGATGATTCCAGATGATCTGGTGTTTAGTTTATTGCTGATGCAATAGTACATGTTTCATCATAACTGCTGAGTGAGTAAGGCCCTGATTGGATGAGAGAGACTCTGTGGTTTAAATGCACTACATAGCCCACTGAGTTCAGCGTAAAGTTGTGTGTCCTGCAACACCCACTGACTTTCCATCCCATTGATGCAGTCACAGCCTCCTTCAGATGCGAACAAAGCAAACGGGTGATGAGAAAATGCTTTAAGCAACAGCAGATTGCCTTCGACTGGCTTTGTAAGCCGGGTGCTAATGAGCAGTCTCTCACAAACTACCTTGATATTTATTTAACAGATGCAATCGGCCACTTTTCGTGCAAAAAAAGTGGAAAAAACTTCCCACTAAGTAAATGTAACTATCTATCTATCAGTCTATTAGTCGTGGCGTTCCCATGAGGGGTGCAATAGTGCTCCTTGTGTCTGTGTTGAATAAACCCACAACAAACAACCCAGCATGGCATGTCTTCTGGGATCATCAGTCACTTTCTACCTGCTGGAAACAGCTACTGTTGTTAGTATGGTTGTAAGCCATTGGGCACCGGGTTAAACCGGACTGGCCATTGCTCTGATCTGGAGGATGGAATAACCTGAAATTGACCCCTTTCTAGTATCAGGTCTATGCTTTAAGAGGAGCATCCTAAATAAAAGCCTACATGCAATAAATAATGTGCTCAGAGGGTTAACAGTTAACGTGAGCTTCAAGCTGTGCTGTTATTTAGTGATTGGTAGAGTTTCTTCATAGCAAACTCACCAGCATTGCTAAATCTGGTATTAATGAATGTTCTGAGTTGCAAAATAGTGGTAATAGTATGTCTCGCCTAAAAAGAACTGTGAAAAATTCAGGATAGTACTTCATTTGTACTCTGATTTTCTTTGTTTTATGTACAAAAGTAAATGACAAATTTCATTGCTCCACAAAGTTTTTGGCATATTTTATTTTGCATTCATACGTGGTGGGTAAAGCCTGTGTTAAGGTGTTCTAGCATTCCCCAACTGAGATATGAGAAAAGGTTTTATAGACGAGAGACGAGAGCCATTAACTCTCGGAACATCTGTGGACATCGCTTGGGTATAAGCTTCCATTAAACATCAGCTCCAATTTAGAATTAAAGAAGCAAACATGCTCTGCCTGACCAATTATATGTTTGTCCTTGAGGCATGGCTTGCCTGGTCAGATTCAGCTGATAGTGATAAGTCTTTGCCTCTCTCTCTGCCACTAATCCTCCACTTCCTTCCTGTTTGCTCACTCTAACAGGTGATGGCCTTGCTCTAGATCCCACACACCTGCAGCCCTTCCCTTCCTTTCTCTTCCTCACTGCCTCAGGCCACATTTTCCTGGCTCCTGCTCCTGTCCTGGAGGTGTCTGATGACCACCACACTTTTTCTCTGTCTCTCTCTTTCCCCTCTCCCCTCTCCCATCCTACCAGCTAATGGTGTGCCTTGCCCCTCCCCATCCCTTTCTCCACCTCTGACTGGGAAGGCAGCGAGGGGAGGAGAGGCAGAGGCGGCAGCAGCCCAAGTGTTCCCCTGGGCCCTTGCCTCACTGCTGCTCCAGTTGCTCCATACATCAGCTCACAAGCCAGACAAGGCTTTGCCAAGAGTGGAAGCTGCGAGTTACTACCTTCCAGATTGTCAGCCCAGTTTCTAAGGAGAGCTGTCACCCAAGAGTGTGTTTGAGCTGATTGCTGGTTAAGCTCTACCATGGCTGGGAAGGCTTTGTGCCAGTTGGCCTTGGTTCTGGTACTGGTACTGTCCCTGGCTAAGCCTGTTCTTTGCGGCTGCCCAGGTGCCTGCCGCTGTTCCTTCGCCATGCTACAGTGTCTGGAAGATGATGGCATCACCAGCATCCCGGCGTTGGCATCACAGGAGAGTGAAAATGTCACCGAAATGTGAGTCTGGTTGGGTGAGGGCTCTGTGCATGGAGGTTGGATGACATCGTCCGTGGAGGGGTTTCCATTGCCAGCTTTGGTCCTGAACGGGCTGAGTCTTGCACATTTATGGTAACTGCTTGCTGAGCTGAAAAATTACATTTGTAGAGCAAACTCTGCCAGACTTGGGCCCTTCAGGATCAAACTTTGACACCCTGGATTTATGGACGATCATAGGGATGCTGTTTATTGGGTGCTTAGTTGGCATGGAAACTCAGCTCAGGCCTGCGCTTCAGAGTTTATTTGAAATATTGACTTTTTTCAGCTTGTTTGGTGTGTTGTTTTGTGCATGACAAGTGTCCCCTTCGAAAAGGACTGCGTTGCAAGTAGGGCAAATGAAAATAACCAGGGAAACAGAGTTCAATCAAGGTAATTGTCCTGCATGCATTCACATGAAGCAGGAGAAGTACATCTTTGCAGACGGAATCTATACCATTATACATTTATGCACATGTTTGCATAGTGATGAAAAAGCTATGTATGTTGTAATGGGTAGCCACTTCAATCAGTGGCCATATACAATGAGTGCATTACCCTGTTGCAAGAATTCTTTGATATTTTGAGAATACTGGCCATAATGATTGCAGTTTGACTGGATATACTTCATCTCAACCAAGGAATACGGAACACTGCTTTACTTTGCTGATATATTGCAGAGGAGTGTTGATCTTGTTTGACTTTAGCTTTGGGTTGGTAAAGAATTAGAGACACAAATTTTGGATTTGGGACCTGAAAGACATTCTAGCAAATAGTGCTGGAGCTGTTCCAGGAATATTTCAGAATTTCTTTATATTGTGCATCAAAAATGCATTAAATTAGAAGTCTACACCAGGTTGGGATGGTAAATATTAAATTGTGGGTAAAGTCAGTTGTGGAATTTGAAAGTCTTATCCTGGATCATTTCAGGCTTACCGTGACTTTCTGATGGCTGTGGGTTTAGTAAGGTACTCCCAGATTAGCAGAACTGTATCCATATTGCTGAGATTCTGAGACCAAAGCTTTGCAAAAGACCCACCACATATTTCTTAATATTTTTCTTGGACATCACATTTGTGCAAGAGTGCACCTGTCTTATCTTACCTACTGAGCACAGAAAAAGTGACAGGCTGCAAAGTACCTAAAGATACAAGGTTCTAGATAAAGGGGTTCTCAGTGCTCATCATTAGCAGTAAACGAATCCCCTGATCAGCTGGAATCATCTGCACCCGTTCCTTCACTGCTTCCTGTCCTACGTTAGACGCTTTGATCTGCTTGAAGGTTCAGACGTAGATCACTGTGTGGATTAACCAACACAAAACTATCAAACTGCTCAGGTACAGAGACTGGACTGAAAATGAGAGACAACAACACTGTCCTTCAGGAAGATCTGGAGAACTGCTCAGGTACAGAGACTGGACTGAAAATGAGCCTTAAGAATTAGGAAGGCTTATTCCAATAATCTACAATCGTTAAACTTTCTGTTGTGAAACTGATACAAGTAGTCTTTATGAAAAGTGACTTACTGGAAACCATTATGAATATTTATTTAGTTTTATGTCCATTTTAATAAGAGGTGTTTGTAGATGTCACATGACTTTATGAATGCTACTCTGCCATAATGTGTTACCAACATTTCTAAAGGCCTCAAACAAGCACCAGTCATAATCGCTGCTTTTTTGTCAATTTTGATGCCATTTCAAAATGTGTTATGACAAATAAGTCTTGTTGGGATAAGGTAAATGTTTGCGAAGTTGTCATAAAGCCTTAAAAACTCTACCCTCCCAAGAAAGCGTTGTCAAACATTCTGGATTTTATAGCACATCGACGCAACAAGGTTTAAGTCCGTATCATTTTAGACCATTTATGTTGGTCCATTTGTGACAATGTCTAAAATTTGACCAACACTCTCTCTGCCACCCATTTCCCTGAATCTTTTTTACCCAAGTACACCTGCCCCAGTTGGATTTGCACAGGAAACTTGCACAGCCACAGTATTTGCACCAACCATTGCGATCAATAACCCCTAATGCTTCTTGGCCATGTGTTTATGTGGAACACTTGTACCCATGAAATGCCAATGAATCGCACTGTGTTAGGAAGGTGCAGATACATTACAACAAAACAGGAGCATAGCTTCTACTGGCAAGAAATGCAAGGGTCCATTACCTCCGCACCGGCAGCAGGAATTCATCATGCATCATGCTATAAATTCAATTCGCTGAATTGCCGACAAATGCCCAGCCGAGAACAATAGATGAAATATTACCCACTTGCCTCAATCAAATAAGCGAGGGCGGTTCAAGATCCTCATCCCACCTCCCCCGTAATTACATTACTGCCCTATGGCTCAATCAGACACAAATAAATATGTGTTTGTGCTCGGGACTGTGTTGCATACTGCTGGACTGAACAGCATCACTAAGAATAAGCAGCTACTTTTCTACTGGAAACATGACTGACCTTTTCATGACTGAAGGATATTATCAGTTTGACACAATCTTCACAATCTCTTTTTACATCAACATCTTCTTTTGCGTTGCATTATTGAGTTGGTGGATTCGGATCAGGTCGTCATGGTCACTGTCACCTTACACGTTAAAAAGTCTTCGCTGGGAATACTTCATCACCGGTGTAGTTAAATACCCCCGGAGCATTTATTACAAAAGCGCCTTCAGGATGCGAAGGAAGTCCAAATAGCTCTTTTCTTGGCGGAATAGAAGCAAATGCCGTAATGGTCAATAATTTCGCTGAAATGTTGCATCCTGGAAGATTCATTTAATTGCCAATACAGTAGATCAGCGGTTCTCAGAATGGTTCTGTGGACAGCACAGCTACAGCACAGTTCTGGCCTAATGGAGGTTCCTGCTGAATCGCTGCTGGTAGCTTATGCATGCACTGGGATATGGTTCAACTGAGTTTAAAACATCCGGAAACTGGAAAGTTTACAGTTATATTTATGAAAGGATTGACTATCCAAATTAATGGGAAGAGAATATTTTAGGGGGTCTCAAAGTCCTGACCTGGAAGGAAGAGTCCAGGAAAGTCTGATGATTTCCTGCTGAAGCATCCATACTAAACATGGCAAGATGATGATGAGTTTGATCAGAAATAAAAAAAATAAAAATATGTAAGATTTTGGCCCTCTAGAGTTAAAGACCCAGCTTTGTGTTCGTCTGGTGTGTTCTAGGTTGATTTATCTTTTCTGCAGTTACGTTTAGTCATTTCTCCAATCACGGTTATCAGTTCGGTGGCACCATTACATAATACATACATTTGAGTACATAATGAATAGAAAATAAGCCTTTTTTTCATAAAATATCTAATAATATATCAAATCAATGCAAGAATATCCATGCCTCTCCTGAACCAGTTTTTGCCCACATTTCCCAGAACGCTGCACTTGATGGTTGTCTGAACAGTACTAACGACTCTTCTCTTTGTCTTCGATGCGTCAGCTACATCGAGAACCAGCCCAACCTGGAGAATATAACAGATGTAGACCTGGCCAACTACAGAGAGCTGAAGAACCTGTAAGTATCTGATCCATTTGTGATGAAGATTCGAGCACTTTAGCAATCTAAGGGCTCGAGAAGTAGTCGGGAGTAGATAAAAAGAAGCTAGACCTGCCAAGATCATGAAATTAGGAAAATTGTCACATAATTGTCCATTAAGTAACTGATTATTTTGTCATTTTAGATTGTTAAAAGCCACACTTATTCTTAGGACTTACTTGTTACTCTATATGAGTAAAATCCTTTAGTCTTAAAGACTTGGTGCCACTTTTTTGTCACTGTGAGCCAAAATGACACACAGATACAGAATGCGGATGGAGTTCCTTGTGTTTTTATGACATCAAACTATATTTTTTTACTCAAAACTCTTTAAAATGGATTTAGGAGCATTAAACCAAATCTCACTGGGGTTAGGGTCAACTGGCATTTGCTGCTTATCTAATAAACAAGGTTACTCAGTGCTGCCACCTACATGTAGTGCACACTTTAATTGTTTTTCACGCATCCATGAAGAGGCCCTGACCATTTTTCCTGCTTCAATTACACATTGATTTGTTTCAGTCCAAGAAATAATAATGCATACATTACACATCTGATCTGTAGTGAGTGGGGAACAATGACGATAACCTGAAAGAGTTCAAAAACTGTGAGCAGGCAAATATGTCATGATTGTGGTGGGCAGAGCTCAACCGCTGAGGCTAAAAGTGGAAGCTACTTTTGTTAAACTGTCCCTTTAAGCTTTCTTTCTTATGGTTGAGTCATGAATCTCAGTCTGACTTACATGATTATGAGTAATTAACCTTGATGCATGTCTCTGTTTAAAGATAAGATCTGTTGACTGGCTGCCACACCATGTAAGATTTCCTTTGTTTGCTTTGTCTGCATGCGTGTGTGTGTGTGTGTGTGTGTGTGTGTGTGTGTGTGTGTGTGTGTGTGTGTGTGTGTGTGTGTGTGTGTGTGTGTGTGGTTTCCCCCACAGCACAGTTACAGATTGCGGGTTGGTCTACATCTCGGATCATGCTTTCCAGCACAACTTCAAGCTCCAATATGTGTAAGTGCTTGTTTGTTAGGTCGTGTGTCAAATCACTGTTGCACTTGACTGTCAGTCGACACGTGAAACTGTCAACGTGACAAAGTCCTTTACCCAACAAACAGCACTCTTCGGACAGCTGGCGGAAAATCCAGATTTCCAAATTTCTACTTGGATCTTGGATTTTGTGGAATCAGATTTGTTTGATCATTATCGTACCACAACGTCCCAAGTTGGGCTGACCTTTAACCTTTGAATAGGGAGACCATGAGGACACTTTCCTTTAATGTTTTCATTAGAAGTGCTCGGTGCTCTGCTTGTGAACATCTGAAATAACTAACTGAATTTCAAAAAACTGCTCCTTCATTTTATATCCAGAATGTTCTGCAGCACGGTTCAAAGCTTTGAACTTTTTTGTGCACATTTATTCGGTATTTGAAAATGACTACCAGTTTTCATTTCATTTTCCGATTTACAAAACACTTCAGTGCAACATACTCGTAATTCCAAGTAGGATCTTCCGATCAGATCAAACTAAAGATTGCTCTGCTTCAGGGAAGCGTAGCGTCAGTGGTGAATTTGGTCTTGGTGTTCGTGTCGGGTGATTCATCCCAGCAGTCAGTGTTGGAGAACACTTTATAACTGGTTTATTGCTTGTTTCCATGGTTACAGTTAATCACGTCCTCCGGCAAACAATCAAAATCAATAGTGAAACTCCTGATTCATACAAATTCATCAGCTGCTAAACCTGGCCTAGTCCTGGTCTAAGCCTTCATTCGGAGCTAATAAATCCTCTTAAGTTTGCAAGGCCATAGCCAGAAAAACATCGTTACTAATTTGCAAAACTGACCATGAAAATTTCACAGGTTTTTTACATTTATTTAAGATTTACACCTTCAACCATTAATATGTTAAAGTTATTATATAACTAAATATATTTAAAATACATATAAAAAACATGAATGATTTTTTTCTACGTCCCTGGAATGCTTGTCTGTATATAAAGAGCTCATACTTTCCTCATTCATCACCAGAAAGTATTATTCAGTATTATTATTATTACTATTATTATTGTTGCTAATATTTAATATTGTTTATTACGATAATAAAAACTATTAAAAATGAATTTTATTTCACTTTACTTTACCATTTCTAGTAGTTACCACTGCTGCCCCCCTTGTTAGCGTGAGTTCATTAGGACAATAAACACAGTTCAGGGGAGCTGAAGATGCAAAATCACCCTGCAGGTTGGTTTTGTGTGTTTGTGTGTTTACTTTGTGATGTACTGGCAACTTGTCCAGAGTGTTTCCCTGCCTTATGCCCCATGTGAGCCGGGATAGGCTCCAGCGTCACCCTGCTTTGGGGAGATGGATGGAATATTATTAGTACAAAGGGATGCCGTCCCAGACTATAATTAGTCAGTGGAAGCAATGTTTTGTAACATCCTGTTAGATACTCAAATGCAAACAAGACCAACCAATGGACGGCTGACCCTTATCACTCCCATCTTGTAGTCTTCACCCTCTTCCTGTGTGACATGGCTCTGTGTTGTTGATGGGGGTGATAGCGGTCAAAGAGGAGCCAGGGACATGGGATTTGAGGAGAGTGGCACTGGGGGGCTGGTAGAGGATGGCGAGGGGGAGGTGTCCCCCCGATGAAACTGGAGATGACATCCAGCAGTCACCTTTTACTCGCTCACTTTGGCTTCTTATTGACAGCTGATGCATAATAAATACACTCCACTAAGGGTCCATTATGACTTAATCAATATTTTACAGAGGGATGTGCACTGGGAGCAGATGTGTCTCTAAGATGGGGAGCGATGCTGTGGAGGAGGAAGGAGGGAGGGAAGGGGCAGGAAAATACAGTAAACAGTAAGGAAGGCTAAAGGGGAAGAATCTCTGCGCTGTTTTTCATCTTATCTCCCATTTTTGTCGGGTAATCGGTCTTTCACGAGTCGTCGGTGCTCCTTCGTCTTCCAGCATTTAGTGGCAGCTGCTGTACTTACCCCTCCAAGCTCCCCCCCACCCCCCTCCCCGGCACTGGGGAGGAATCGAGCTGGTAATAGATAGGCCCTGATGGCTAACCCATCTGACATGAACTTTTGAAAACGAGGAAAACAAATATTTGAACCCCTGCTGGCCCCCATTAGTCCTGCCACTGAGAATCTTTATCCCTGAAGCATCTTCCATCACAAGGGCCACCAGCCACGGTGCCCTTAGAGCCATAGTCTGAAGTGTGCATGTAAAAAACACTGCAGATCTTTAGAAAAGATAAGATATAGACTTAAAAATCAAAATCTTTAGGACAATTAAAAATAGAAATAATGCACCAAATTTCAAGTGAGATATTTGCATTTGCTGATAGTTCCTCTCATTTGCTTCTCATTTTACTCTGAAAATCTCTTCCTTTTATGCCTTTAATCATTGTTTTGGTGCTTGAAGTTCACTTCTTTAGTTAGATAATACCCTCGCACCGCAGCTGCAGGCCTAAAAACAGCAGCATCTTGAGCTTACTTGACAACATATTGTGATTAAGTCATGCAAACCCGAAGATAATGAGTGGCTATGAGCTTCCAGTTCTCATTAGCTCCGAAGTAAAGAAGCAAATGTCTGACACCAGAAAAAAGGAGAAAGCTGACTGTTGCTTTACAGCCCTTATTTTGTTCTGTTTAGCCCATACCTTCAGAAGACCTTCGTTAGTAGACTAGGGACACCAGACATCCCAGGTTTCAAGGGAAACCCTTTTTTTACTGCCTGATGGGAGGAAAAACCAGCAGCAGGGCAGATGGACAGACATCTGGTCTCTAGTCTAAAGATCTTTTCATCTACTGAGAAAAAACTGTGAAAACTGTAAAACTTGACAATAAATTTGTGTCAAAACACCACAAACGTCTCTTCAGACCAGGAGGTGGCCCACAGCTGGATGAGCTTTTGGGACTCAAGAATCGTACGACCAGGTTACAGTGACTGATTCATATGCAGTCTACTTGGAAATTTGATGATAATAATAATTTATATATAATAATAATGTTTAACTTGCATTTAAGTGTTGCCTTGGGAACTAGGGTTACTAGTTTAACTAGATTTTAAAACTAGAAACTAGAACGTTATTTTCATGGATGACGGATAAAAACATGGGATATTTTCACATTTACTCTCTTTACTCGCTGAAAGTTAAAAGTCAAAGCTGCTCTCAGTAAATCACTGAGAACTCCAAGTTGCTTTCAGACGTAAAGTTTGTTTTGGCACTTTGGGCTACAGGACACGCCGCCTCATCCAGCTGATTGAACTCAGGCCGGATGTAAACGTCTCAGCGGTGGCGGCTAATCCATTAATGTGCCGTAAACCAAGCTTCATGCCAGCTCTGCTTCAAAATGCGCAATGTGAATGATTTGACTTTATCTTTAATTGAAACTGTAATGTAGTCCTGTCTCCATGCCAGGCTGTGATGTCACAGCCTCTGGTTCAATGCCCGGGGTGGTCATAGTGTCCAGTCGTGGTATTAATATGACATAGACATAATAAACATTAGGGTATCCTCAGCGATATACCACGCAATGCCTTTTGCATTGTATTACAGGTGCTTTTAGAGGCTTATTTCTATGGAAACCTATCTATTTTCCTGCCTTAAACACAGCAGTGCTATGTAGCATTATAAGAGTTTCACATGTACCCCTCACCCGGGTCCATAAAGTCCATTTATTCGATCCAAGGTGCAAAAAATGAACTGTGGTCATCCCAAACGTGGTGAATCCTCAGTGGCTTAAATGGCAAATATGGATTTAAAGATCTCGTTGATGGATTTATGACATCACAGCCATGAACAGATTCACATGTGATACAGGCGTTTGGGTACCAATTCACACAAAAGTGCAAAGGTGTTGTGGGTTGCAGAACTTGGCACAGAACACCAGAAGAGAGATCGTTCTTAAAGGAATAGTGAGAGAACAGAAAAACGTAATATTTTTATTAAGAGAGGCGGAAATTTGTTGAACTGTTTTCCATCACTTCCTTTTCTCTTCACTCCTTCGTTCAGAAACCTGGCCGTGAACTCACTGGTGCACATCGGCTGGAAAGTTTTCCACTCCCTCCCTCTGCTGAACCTGTGAGTAGAACTCTGTACTCGCCACTCTGGCTGGGACGCTCAGTCTTGAGTGTCTGTTCGCCGGTCAATTACCAGCATGCTCGCCTCCATTAATGTGACTGTTATTGCTAAGCTTTTTTTTTACCTTTTTAGTTTTATTCTTGGAAGGAATAGTTCCTAATACTTCCATTATGTTCAAAATGTTGTTAATTTACTCTTGTCCATTGATTAATGTGAGGCTTTTAGTGGCTTTTGGGAAAATCCCAGAACGAAAACAAATCCCAGAACGTTTCCCCCAGTAGGCGAAGGAAGTTCTTTCACAAGTTAACTTGCATAAGGGTCAATAAATGTGCTGAACAGAGATCAAATCAACATAAAAGCTGAAAAGTATCCAGATTCAAGTTATATTCACACAAATAAGTTCACGGACGTGATGAAAACAATATGAAAAAAGGAAGTAAAAGGACAACATTTCTTTTACATTGTTTACTAATTTGAATGACTTTTTCAAACTTTTATGCTGTAATATTTAAAGAGCAATATTTACGTGAAAATCTGATTTTATTTCTTCATTCGGATGAAAAATATTGCTACATTTAAAACACAATATGGTGATATTACTTATCATATTCCCTGCGATGGGCTGGCGACCTGTCCAGGGTGTATCCCCCATCCTTCACCCTGTGTGCGCTGGGCTGGACTCCCCCCGCGACCCCGTTTGGGACGAGCGGCAGAAAATGGATGGATGGATGGATACTTATCATATTTTATATTACTTCGGGTGTTACACCCTACTGTAGGGCAGCGGTGGCCTAGTGGTTAGGGAGTTGGCCACAGGTTCAAACCCCTTACCAGTAGGTTGCTCTGAGGTACCCTCAGAGCAAGGTACCGCCCCGCCAGTGCTCCCCGGGCGCTTTCACAGCTGCCCCCTGCTGCACGGTGTGTGTTTGTGCATGGGTTAAATGCAGAAGTCCAATTTCATTGTGGTTCACCGTGTACTGTGCTGTGCACAATGACAAGAATAATCACTTTCACTTTCTATTGACATCAGTATTGTATGGTATCACGCCATCGCTGGTTAAATTGTCCCAACGGCAAACAACAGTCTCTCTCAATTCTTTCCCTTCTGCCTCCCTCTCTCTCAGAGTCCTGCGGGAGAACCCACTTGCTTGCTCTTGTGATATTTACTGGCTACAGCAGTGGCAAAGAACTCACAGAGGGGACATCGACAGTCAGCAGAGCTGCATTTACAATGGCAGCGGCATTCAGCTGGACAGCTTTGTGATGGACAACTGCAGTAAGTGCCCATCTCAGAATTTCACAACAGCGTCAAGAAATACTCTTCAAAGATTTTGCATTTTCATCACTTTTGTAAGCACATAATACTATTAATCAGACTAAGGATCATCATGTGATCGTGTTGTTATATCAGCAACCAATCAAACGGTACAATTCCTCTCCAATGTCCCCTGTTCAGCTATACCAGATGTCAAGGTCAGAGCTGCCATTCGAACCATTAAAGAAGGAGGAAATCTAACCTTTGAGTGCCAAGTGACTGGCACTCCAGTCCCTACAGCTACATGGAGGACAGAAAAGCTCCGCTCTAACTGGACCCTGCAGGTATTGTCTCATGTTCTTGTCTGAGCAGAGTCTTCAGATCTGTTTTTCTTGTCCTGAGGCCAGAATCCATCATGATTCGGTGATTTCCCAAGCAGGGTGATTGCTATGCATTATAACATCGCAATCACTAGTGGCCTAGTGGTGAGGGAGTTGCCCCGGATCGGAAGATTGTGGGATGGATTCTCTCACCAGTAGGTTGCCCTGAGGTACCCTTGAGCAAGGTACCGTCCCCGTCACTGCCCCCCCCCGGTGCTTGTAATAGCTGCCCCCTGCTGCTTTTATAATGTTATAACCAACGAAATGGATGATTATGAACAGAAACTGAATTGTTTTTAAGATTTTTAAGAAGTTTTGTATTGACAAGGAGCATTGCTATTTATCTCAACCATGAAACTCCTGAAAGTCAGTCAGTCAGTCATTTTCTGGGCCGCTTGTCCTAATTAGGGTCACGGGGGGGTGCTGGAGTCCATCCCAGCTCACACAGGGCGAAGGACGGGGACACACCCTGGACAGGTCGCCAGCCCATCGCAGGGAACTCCTGAAAGTGTTCCATTCAAAACACAAAAAAAACAACTCACCTTTATAATATTAATGGTTGGAATTTAAAAATGGCTTCAGTTTAAAAGTTAACGGATTATAATATAGAATATTAAAAATAATAAAACTCCTTTAATTGAGCTCTTAAACTCTGTTAAACCTTTCTCAAACCTTTCAGTGATTGGTTGAGGCATGTGTGTGTGTGCGTGTGTATGTGTGTGTGTGTGTGTAGCGGGGTATATGGGGCTCCACTCTGGAGCTGGTGATGCACCTTTGGAACGTGTCGTCTGAAGACAACCTACACAATCTTACCTGTGAGGCGGAGAATCGAGCAGGACCGGGAGAAGCCATGGTCCAGCTCAACATTGAGTGTGAGTCCGCTCTGTTGTCCTAATAGAGCTGCTATTAAAGGGCTACTAAACACTAAACACACTTACATTTATAATCATAATAATAATCAGACACTCTTATCCAGAGTGAATTCCCTTTCCTAATGACAGGGACAGTCTCAGGAACCCAGTGGTGCTGCTGCAGGTGGGAGTTGAACCTGCGACCTCTTGGTCCCTGGGCACCAGGGTCAGTTTTCATACTCAGGTTGAAATGATGCTCTCTGGATCAGCATCTCTGTTTGAGG
Source organism: Hepsetus odoe (assembly GCA_017165825.1). Lineage (NCBI taxonomy): Eukaryota > Metazoa > Chordata > Actinopteri > Characiformes > Hepsetidae > Hepsetus > Hepsetus odoe. The sequence goes on from CM029389.1 coordinate 14,972,999, forward strand.
ACGGGCTGTAACGGCAGGGCTAAGCTTCCTTTGCTCTAAAATCTTCCATTATGGACATTGTTTACAATGGAAACAATCCGTGTTTATCGCCTCCTCTTGCCTGACTTTGGACAAATGTATGGCCATCAGGGGAGCGATAATGACTGTCAGGAAAATGGGATGATAACTGTCGTCAGATCTTATTTGTTCTCTGCTAATGGACTTCTCTCCCCCATAGTCCGGAAACATAATTGTGAGGATTGATTGGCAGACAGTAAGCGCATGAGCAACTAATCCATCAGAATAGCCTCAGTGGTGGACAGAGGCTCATTAACGGCCTCTGCTTAATTACCCCTCAAACCAAGAGGGCTCTCACTGTGGCCCACACACACACCAGCCGCTACCAGAATAGCAGAAATAATATTAGTCAGTAGGGTTTTTGTGGAAATCATTCAACACTAAATCAGAATAGATTGCTGAATTTTAATTTAATGATCAAAATAATTACATTTTATACATTTATTTATATTAAATTTATATACATGATCATTTTAATATAAAACTGTTTATAATTCTTCATTAATTTACTTTTAATATTGAAAGTGAAAGATAGAAAGATAGATAAATAGACAGACAGATAGATAGATTAATTGATAGATAGATAGATAGATAGACAGACAGATTGACTCAGATAGATAAACAGACAGATAAATAGAGAGAGAAATAGAGAGATAGATAGATGGACAAATAGATAGATAGATAGATAGATAGATAGATAGATAGATAGATAGATAGATAGACAGATTGACTCAGATAGATAGACAGACAGATAAATAGATAGAGAGATAGAGATAGATAGATAGATAGATAGATAGATAGATAGATAGATAGATCGATAGATCGATAGATCGATAGATAGATAGATAGACAGATTGACTCAGATAGATAGACAGACAGATAAATAGATAGAGAGATAGAGATAGATAGATAGATCGATAGATAGATAGATAGATAGATCGATAGATCGATAGATAGATAGATAGATAGATAGATAGACAGACAGACAGACAGACAGACAGACAGACAGACAGACAGATAGATAGATAGATAGATAGATAGACAGAAAGATAGATAGATAGATAGATAGATAGATAGATAGATAGATAGATAGATAGATAGATAGATAGATCGACTTCTTTCTAAACTTCTAAAGGAAAAAGTGAACAGCGTTATCTGGACGGCTGAATTAAAGTTAGCTGTGAGCTGCCGCTGTAATGATGAGTTGGAAGCCAACATCCAATTATAAGACTCCCGTTTAACAGCGGCTGATTTTTAATCAGCGACTAAAGGCGCATGGCAATTTAATTTCACCCCTCATCTTAACCAGTGGCTGAAGCGTGCAATCATTTAATTCCTTTTAACTTCCTGTACTTACTGAAGTTCATGGGCAGTTCGAAAAAACTTGATGAACTATTAACATAAGTGCTGGCGATGAGGAACCTTGTCAAGAGCCGTCTCTGGAGTATGACACAAATGGCCACGGTTCTCCCTGGCAAAGCACTTTCTGAAGGCAGGGTCATGGGTTAAGAGCAGCGAAATGGTTGTAGAAGACCATGCCGTGTGCATCAGCATGTTCCTTGCAGCTAAAAGAATCATTTCCTGCCCGCTACATCTGCTCAGCAAGCGGGTGCTTCTAGCGGTTAGATCCCCCAAAGAAGACAGCATCTATAATTCATGCCGGGTCAACAGGTTTACCGTGATGATGGAGCCCATCGATTCACGAGGCAATTATGACACGCCGGTCGAGCACCTGAGCAAGCTTCTGTCCATTAACTTTCCTGAATTAGCTTCAAATACTTATTACATCAACGTGATTATTTGTGGATGAGCTAAAACATAAATCTCAGCAATCAACGCCTGCCTCAAAACAAGTCCAGCAGCAAATTTTATTCACAGCAAGCGAAAAAGTAACATATCCAGAATGCGTTTCTATCCTTGGTCACCCCTCATTTCTTTCTATTGCTAGGAAGTCAAAGTGTTGAGAAAACACCAGGGTTTACCAGGGTTTCCATGGTTACAGGGTCTGCAGCAAAACTAATCTGAAAGGGGGAGGAACGTTTTGTCCATCGGCACATAAACTCTCACACCTAGGGGCCAACTGAGCATCTCCAGTGTGAGAGGAAACCAGGTCACCCACAGCCAGGCTACACAGACTGGAAACCGAAGCCAGAACCTTCTCCTGGAGAAGCGACAGCGCTCACCATTGTGCAATAAATAAAGGTTTTTTTTTGTTTGAACTTAAAATGACTAGTTTCCCAAAGTCGTCACGCTTTAAGGTCTAAAATGCCCAGAATGTTCACCTCTACTACCCTCAGACCCCGGACAGGCCTTTCCGAACTTGAATGAAGTTAATTAATGGCTGAACTATCATTTTAGCACCTGCAAATGCAGTGTTGTCCAGCTTTGCTCTAGAAATGCTCAAACGCTGTCCCTCTGTGTCCAGTCCCAGTGAAGATCCTGTTCTTGCGAAAGGCAGAGCGGCAGCACCACTGGTGCTTCCCCTTCGCAGTGGACGGCAATCCAGCCCCCAGCATTAGATGGCTGTACAACAACACACCACTCATCGAGAGCACATACGCCTACACGCAGCTGATCATGGACCAGGACGATGGCTCTGTCCAGCACGGCTGCCTCTTCCTCAACAAACCCACCCACCTCAACAACGGAAAGTACACGCTCATAGTCGAGAACAAGCTGGGCAGAGACGAGGCCACCGCCACTGGCAAATTCATGGACAACCCCTTTGGCCCTTTCGACCCGGAAGGAATCATCCCTGGTAAGAGCTGCTCGTTATTGTCTATTAGAGGCCCCTTTGCAAAACCTTGTATCTCTATTTGTGCCTAATTTTCACATGATTTGAAAATGCAAGCTGCCAAAAGAGCAGACCAACAGAAACGGTTCAAATGAACTTCCTGATGACACTGATTTTAACATAGATGATGAAAATTTAATTCCTTCTAATAAAAAGTTTAAAAAGGTTTTGTTCTGACATCTACGAATTGGGGTAGCATATTGAAGCACAAAAGTATATAAACTTATACTAGAACTGCAGTCAGATTTATTTTAGGCCAAAAAAACATTAAAGTTTGCTGAAAACTTGGATTAACGCTCAGAAATGAAGGAAGCTAGACAAAGTTTGTGAATGAATCAAATCATAACCATTCAGTAAATGGATCCAGGTTATATTTGGCCCATGAAAGAACTTAAAGAAACATAAACAGCCCTAGGGTCCAGTGCTGTGTACTCACAATGACAATAATAGTCACTTTCACTTTCACTGTAAAAGTATTGTGGCATCCTTTCTTTGTTTTGAGGGAATCACCTTGTTGGTGCCAAAATACTATTGTATACCAATCCATTATATACTGATGTATATTGATGATCAAATAAATAAAATTAAACAATGGGAACAAATGTCTAAACATACATGGTTCTAAATAAAGGCGTTCCAGCCACTCAGCATTCCGCATCAGCAGAGAACTGATCACCTGATCATCTAGAATCATCTACCCCTGGTTCTTCACTGCTTCATGTTTTAAGTTAGACGCTTTGTTCTGCTTGAAGGTTCAGACGTAGATCACTGTGTGGATTAACCAACACAGAACTATCAAACTGCTCAGGTACAGAGACTGGACTGAACATGAGAGACAACAACACTGTCCTTCAGGAAGATCTGGAGAACCGCTCAGGTACAGAGACTGGACTGAAAATGAGAGACTAAAACAGGTACAGGGACTGTAATGAAAATGAAAAACTAATAGGGTTAGGGTTAACCCTTTTGCACAGTTCTGTATCTGTAATGAAAAATGTTTCCTTATTTCCTAATGAACTAAACTTACATTAAAAAAAAACATCTTTCACTCATCAACTAAAATCCTTGAAAAGATACTCAGGAATAGATGTGCCTTTTCTCTTGATCTGCAGGGCAGGTTTAAGCCTGGCTAATTATTCAATGCACTAATCTTTTTTTCTTTCTTTTTTCTTTCACAAACCATGCCAGTGATATCCAATGACCCAAGTAAGTCCTTTAAATTCATCTCCCGATTGAATTCTTTTTCAAGTCCATTATGCCTGAAGCTCTTGTATTAGAATTGTATGTAAGAGACTCTTCAGCTGCCTTTCCTTTTGGAAATTTTGAATATTGAAGCGTGGCTGAACTACAGCGGCTTTCATAACGGTGACTGACAAAGAGCTTTTATATTCCAGCAGTACCCACCAACCAGTCCACAGGGGACGTCACGGAGAAGCTGGAAAGCAGGTTGTTTGGGGTAAGAGATTTTTGCTGAGAAAAATCTTGCCTCCTCAGTATTTCAACATGATTAACTGAATCAACAGTTTGATTCAATTAATTAAATAATTCAATGTACAACAACTGTACAACATATGTCCAAAATAATCTCCAAGATTACATAATCCCTGTATTATCCAAATTACTATATATTTTATAATCTCCAAAACCAACAGAAAAGCGTTACATGAGCCTAAGATCACCCAGAACTGGCTGTGAAGCCGTGATGGAGAGGAACTGATTACTCTAGAGCGATTGAGCTTCATCCAATGTCTTAAGCTGGATAAGATGGAGAGTCTTGTACCCAGAACTAATCACTTGTATCTGGTTAATCCCAATCCTCATGGTGAAGTGTCCTCCCAGAGAAACGGAGGATCTTATTGCAGTAAAGGTTAGACGAACTCCTCCAATTAATACTTTAATTCCAGGAGACGTGCTGCAGGTGTCCACAAACCTTTGGACATGTGGTAGATCTTCTCAGCTTTGCTAATGTTTCTGTTTGCAGATGTCTGTTGCTGTAGGCCTGGCTGTATTCGCTTGCACCTTCCTGCTCATCATGGTGCTGGTCATCAATAAGTGTGGGCAGCACTCCAAGTTTGGCATTCACCGTAAGTCTTGACTCTGCAATTTGATACGCTAACCAGGGACCAAGGCATGGATCAAAACACGAGCAGCATTAAAGTGGCAGAGGAATATCAAACTTATACAATGTCCCCTTACCTTTAAAGGAAGTTACTGGGCCAAGACATGCCCAGTGTCTGAAGTCTGCTTCTGTAACTTACGAGGCCAATGTACCGCCCTAATAGAAGTTTATATTTCAGCAACTTATGTGGCTTCTGGCACTTCATGACAAACATATCTATGGAAGGTATGTCCTTCACCTAAGAACAGCAGAAGTCCCTGGGAAGCCATTGTCTTTTATCAGTAGGTGCCAACAAAGCTCTCTAGAGTGAACTGTTCATTTTGGGAAAAGCAGAAATAGTGTAAATGAGATGTTTAGACCACTTTATTTTGCTGTTTCCCTGCAAATTAGATGTACTATCAGTTGCTACTACCCTCGCATAAACGTTCCTACTAAAAGCTACTTTTACTTTTATGAACTGCAGACTAGCATAAACTGTAGCAGTCTGAATGTAGCTATTGGACTAATGTAGCATTTTATGCAACATTAAATGTGGTGGTGGTGGTATGATCCCCCCTGTGGACCAAGGGTTCAAATCCTACCTCCAGCACCACCACTATTAGGCATAACAGAGAAAAAACCCTTAACTCCACGTTGCTCCAGGGACACTGTCCCAGGGAGCAAAAGCCTTAGTTGAAAGTGACAACCCTTGTCATTGCGAGGTCACAGCACAGCACACAGTGAACCACAACGAAATTGGACCTCTGCTTTTAACCCATGCACTCAAACACCGTGCAGCATTGGGCAGCTATTGAAAGCGCCCGGGGAGCAGTGATGGGGACGGTACCTTGCTCAAGGGTACCTCAGGGCAACCTAGTGTTGGGGAATCGAACCCACAGTCTTCCGATGTGGGGGCAACTCCCTAACTACTAGGCCACCGCTGCCCCTTGCTCCAGGTTTCCAGGGAGACTGTCCCTGTAACTCAGAAATGGAAGTCACTCTGGAAAAGAGCGTCTGCTAAATCCTGCTGTAAATTTCATGCAACAGACTCCTTTAGACTAAAGAGGCAAACCTAAGAAAAACATATCACAAGACTCTGCAATCTTACAGGTTTAAAAACTTGGATGGAAGTGCAGAAAGATGGTTATAAGTCCACGTTGAGAGGGGAAAAATGTAAGCTTTGAAACAAAACTAGTAAAAGGACACCTCCAAAAGACCGTTTGCCCTCATGGCTTCAGAGCCCCAGCTTTGTGGCCGGGCATTGTGTTTTTTTAAAGTAAAGCGCAGGAGGTGGTGTTAGGCTATACGGTTTCTGCTGGGGCTGTAACTTTGCACAGTGTCAGCCTAACAGCCTGGCGAAAGTGCTGCCAGGTCTTAATTACAGTTTGCAAAAGTAAATAGCACAAGCTGCGCCGGCCTCGTGCTCGCCATTAAAGAAGAGTGATGGAGCCGGGGCTTTTCTGGCCCCACTTGTTTCACTTGCAAAGAGGCTAAGTGGACCTGATTGCCTCCCTCCAGCTTTCCTTTTCTTCACGGCCCTCCACCTCTGCAGGATTCAGGGGTCGCAAAGCCCTGACTGGTTGGCCATCTTTTAAGGAAAGCGTGAGATGAAAAAGCAAATTTATGCCGTTTTTTTTTTTTGCTGCATTTGGCATCCAAAGTTTGTTTCTTTAGCTTTGCATTGGAGCAAGACGAAAAAGGTTTTGAGCAAGAAACAGAAGTTTATAATTCTACCCATCCAATCAGTACCAATTAGAAAGTTTGGACAAAGGCTATTTATGGCTTGCAGTGCAGTGACCACTACATTTATTTAAAGGCTTAAGTGGCAAACATGCCCCAGTTGGATGGCGGTATCTCAACTGGCGATTTGAATGTGTTGTGGAATGAGAGATGAATTTGTTTTCTACTCCTCCTGTACACCTACAGGGTCCTCTGTTCTGGGCACAGAAGACGACCTCGCCGTCTCTCTACGCTTCATGAATTTTGGGGCCAGCCCACCTTCTTCAGACGAAGGCACACTGGACTCTGGGCTGTCCAGCTTCGTGGAAAACCCTCAGTATTTTTGCGGCATCATCAAAGACAAGGACATGTGTGAGTAGGGCCAAAATGTTTCCAATTTTCAAAACGTTTTTGTATAATAAAACTGCAAAAGTCCTAAGACTCTGCTAATTTCTTCATATTTGCTTCCAAAGAGCTAGACTTTATCATCTTTTAAATATATCGGCTTCTTGAAGGACAATGTTTTTGTCTCTCAGTTTCAGTCCAGTCTCTGTACCTGAGCAGTTCTCCAGATCTTCCTGAAGGACAGTGTTGTTGTCTCTCATGTTCAGTCCAGTCTCTGTACCTGAGCAGTTTGATAGTTCTGTGTTGGTTAATCCACACAGTGATCTACGTCTGAACCTTCAAGCAGAACAAAGCGTCTAATTTAAGACATGAAGCAGTGAAGAAACAGGAGCAGATGATTTCAATGATCTCTAGACACTTGAGAACTATGAGGGTGTGGCCTATTATTCTAATGAGCAGCATCAGCATTGTGATGGTTGAGTACAAAGACCATCCAATTTGCATAGAAAAGGATCAATTTTAGTACATTGCTAAATTTTTCACGGGACTTCTCATTCATACGCCAAGGATGAAGAGTCACCTGATCAGAAAGCAATCGCACTGTTTTCTTCAGGCTTTAAGGCCAACAGGGATTATTTTAAAACCCTGTAGATTATCAAGGTATGCTAAACATTAAATAATGCAGCAAATGTTTTTTTAATGAGGATGAAAGAGAGCAAATCACTACTTAATGGAGATGAAATGCACTTGTGTTAGAATGACTGACCATGGCTGTTTCAGGTGTGCAGCACATTAAGAGACAGGACATCATGCTGAAGTGGGAGTTGGGAGAAGGAGCTTTTGGAAAGGTTTACCTGGCTGAATGTGCCCATCTCTGTCCAGATACGGACAAGATGCTGGTGGCAATCAAGGTACAATCCAAATATCTTTTACTTTGGGAGATATGATTCAAGTTCTTCTCTTTTCTTACCAACTGTGCTTTTCCTAGATGAAGAATTTTCCTTTGCATCAGAGGTGCATCCTTTTGGATGATCTGGGTTAAGCATGGCCTCTGGGGACCAAAAATTTCCTTTAAATGGTTTTGATAGAGGCCTGAATCTGTGGCCAGCCTTGAATGGGTTGCAGTTTACAGGCTAGATTTAGAGTCTAGATTTACCGACTTTAATTTCATCTGATCGCTCTGTTTGCATGGGAAGAGAGTGGGCCACCATTGAGAGGGGATAAAGGGATTAACTTCGGAGATCATTGAACTTTTTGGGTTTAGAAAGAAAGCAAATGCACCAAAAGTGTGATTTCCATTATTTCTTTCAATAAAAATTATTTTTTAAAATGTGCAGTCCACATATTAATCCAAACCAGAATGTTATAAGGCTACGTTCACAGACCAGACAACCCAGCTCAGTGAGGAACCAGTGCATCATGTGTAGTACAGTTTCTTATATAATTCAGGTTCCAGATATAAACAGCCTCAGATCTTCACAAATCAGAAATGTCAATCATTTTACCAGGCAGGACAAGATCTGTACAAATGTATTATTTAGATATAATCATTGAGAGAGGATTTGAGCCCAGCCAATAGGCATGCACAAGCCAGTGTATTTCTTCGGGCCGGTCTCAAGTCGTGGGGGAGGCTAGTGTCAGGAAGGGTGTCTGGTGTAAAACTTTTGCCAAATCAATATGCGGCCGACGAAACAGACTTCCGTATGGGATCGGTCGAGGTCGAGGTTAACAACAACCACCACCAGTGCTGTTAGCCTACAGGGTGCTGGCGGAAACTGGGATACTGGTGGACAAAGGAGAAGAAGAAGAGGAGGAAGGTTCGGCATGGAGGAAGATACAGAAGACCAGAAGAAATGGAAATGGATGATCCGCTGTGGTGACCCCTAAACGAGAGCAACCAAAGAAGACTGAGAGAGGCTTCGATAATGAAGCAAATAAGAGAAACTGATTTAACAGTGGTGAGAAATGGAACCCTGAGTCGAAATGTCTACAACACAACCAGTGACAGACATTTGCTTTCTGAGCTTTAAATGTAGATTATGACTTCATCTGCATACATCTCACATGAGTGGAGCTTATATGTTTCTAAAAGAGTTTGAGTTTTGGAGGTTTACAAAGAAAAGCAACACTTTTTTATTGGTAACCACTTAGAAAGAGCTTTGAGGGATTAAACTCCTCTGCAACAGGTTCTTATCACCTCTTAGAGCAATTCTCACTTGCTAAAGGAGCTTTTCTCATCAGACTGTCTTTTAATGATTCAGTTATTAAGATTTTTTTAGAAATCAGTGGGTTTTCCTTGTAATGATGCTGCAGAATACACAGTATGTATTAAAATGCCACTTCATGGATCTTTTCCAGCAAAAAACAGTTGTCCAGGTGACAACTAGTTTATTAATGACAAAACTCTGTATTTCCTGGCCAGACGTTGAAGGACGCCAACGAGTCAACTCGTCAAGACTTCCAGCGAGAGGCCGAGCTCCTGACCGTCCTCCAGCATGAGCACATTGTCCGCTTTTATGGAGTGTGTACAGACGGAGAGCCTCTGGCCATGGTGTTTGAGTACATGAGGCATGGCGACCTCAACCGCTTCCTCAGGTCAGTACAGAGCCTACACGTTTTGTCCATCCAGACATGAAAGCTGCTTGGCTATCTGGTCTTCTTAGGTGTGCCATTCATCAAGGATGTACCACCTCCAACTGCTTAAAAATCACACAAAAGAAGGTTCTGGATGGTTTAAAGACTTGCCCAGGGTTATTTGAGCAATGCCATAGAACCATTTCAATGCCCCAAAGAACTATTTGAGATAAGAGATAAGTGAAGCCTTTAAAGAAGAAACAGAGAAATAAAATTTCAAAGAAAATTTCAATAGATCCTATTTAATAATACTGTTGTGATATGACAAAAGCCACTCCTTTCTGTAAATCCAACTATCCACAGAAATGTCTTTGTATTGCCATGCGACACTGACTTCTGAACCCCAAAAAGAAGAATAAAATCACATTTTTTAAGTGTTTTAGCCCAGACTGTTTTAATTAGAATTAGGCACAAAACAGTGCAACCATTCAGATCAGAGCTCCTTTATATTCATCAGTAGAGATCTTCATATGGGGTAAAGACTATTTTCCAACTAAAAGATTTAAAATAACCTTAATATTAAATAGAGGTTCTTTACATCTTATTTACAGAAATGTTCTCTTTAGGAAAAGACCATTAAAAGCCAGAATCGATTTAAAATGGTAACACTTTCTGGGACCCTTACTTTTAAGAGTACATCCTAAACACAGATACAGGACAAGAAAGAAACCTAGTTTAACATCTGAGAAGATCAGGTTCTTGAGCTGAACATCCATTTCCTGTAGATTCTATCGTGAGCCAAGTCATCTGTCCTCATGTGGAAAGCACAATAAAACACATGCACACTGGAGTAAAGCCTAATGCACTTGCACAGGCCTTTACACTCAATTATTTTAGATTTATTTTCCAATTTATTTCTTAGATGTTTTTCATGCAGAGAAGCGTTATTTTATTCACCCACTATTCCATTTTTTGCAAACACTTCATCTGTCACACTTAAATACTCAACCAATGACTACCGTACCTTGCGTTGGCATGGTGACAACCAAGACAACGGGTCCACTAGTTGTCCCAGCAACTAGATCTTTTTTGCTTAGTCACAAATCCGAAAGCAGCAGAAACGCACCCAGATTATCATGAACACTGCTTCTTTTATCAAAACAGCAAAATAAAAAAGGATTACACCTTTCAATCGTCTCTTTCAGTCTATTCAGTCAGATTTTTTGTGCCTTTAATTAATGAAGGAAAAGGCAGCATCACCGTATGAGGGCACGAGTGATATCAGCTCCAGTCTCTGAGCTATTTTTTTTTTCTGTTTTTTCTCACACAGTCATAAGAAAGCATTTTTTTGCCTTTATCAAAAGCTGCTGTTGCTGCATCATCTTTATGGTAAAGGTGGCTTTGCTTTAAGGTCAGTGTGGTGGTTCCAGTGTAAAAAGCACTTTAACCACAGATTGATGTGAGGTTTTTCACTTTCATTAAAGGCCATACCAAAGCATTACACCGTGCTCAAATCTATAGGCCTCGGTTGGTGCATTGGCCAAAGGTCACATGCACATTCTACTGTTTCCCTCTGCAAGTCACACAGGACTCCAGTGTGGTATAGCGTTTGAAACCTAAATTTGACCAAAAGTAGCCACAAATTATTGTCATTTTTTTAATGCATTGGCCATTTTTAGTCATCATGGCATACCAGGCATTAAAGCTTCTACAGAATTTACTGTGCACTCGGTCTTCCCGAAGCCAAGATGGACAGCGGCCAATGTTCTTTGACCAATTTCACAGATCTTCTGCTTAGAGCTGAACCGTGGCACAAAATATAGAATATAAAGCCATTAGCGAAGGCGCTAAAAGACTTAAAGTACTGCAGATGATTAGTTAAAGCAGACAAAGCCTCCATCAAAGGCGTGTGTCAAAAGAGATTTTTAGTGCAGTCTATTAAAATATACTCGCATTGTGTCCGGCACACGAGCGCCGTTTCTTCAGAACCGCTTTTTACAAAGAATTCCCGGCAGTGGAGCAATTTTGCTGGATTTCCAAGCCGTCCGTTCATAGAGAAAGTTCCAGCGTCGATGTTTGACCTCGTGAGCTTTCATGAGTGTGATATTTCACAGCGCAAAAGCAGAGAGGGGCACTATGCAAGAGAGAAAAGATACTATGGAGGTACAAACAGTGTAAATTAACCTTCAAAGGTACAACATGGTCCAGTTTTGTTCCTCAGATTTGGTTCTTTCTCCAGGGGAAACTGGTAAATTTGGACCTTTTGATGTAAAACAGAAAGAGAGTCGGGGCAGGGTGCACAGAGTCAGTCCGCCTTAAAAATGAACTGCAGAGGACTGTGGTGGAATTACGTTCCCTAATGAAGGGTGAAGGTGTACTCCTGAGGGTCCTGCCCCAGTGGCCGAGAAGGGTATCGAAGGCACCTTACGTAGTTAAAGAAAGCCTGATATCAGCAAACCAACCAAATGGCAGCTCCATTTTAACAATAACTGCACATTAACATTACTCCATCAGGCCTCTGTTATGTTTAACTTGGCTAGATTTGTTCCAGAATCGAATTCTTCTAAGCCCTGCTATCTATTCCACATTTCCTGAGGATCTACCCAAAACCAGATCTCTAAATCGTGTCTGTGTGCACAAAAGCAGCATGTAATGAAGCTGTCTTCATCTCCAGAAGAGGATGAAAAAATTCCCTGAACTCCAAGCCAGGAAAGACCATATGTCCAGCACAGTGTTGTCTCACTGAAACATCCAGTGCGCAAGGAGCCGGTCCGCCAGGTGGTGGGGAGGCCAGATTGGGAGTGGAAATCACATTTCCAGTAGAAAGTCCATGGATGGAGTCTCCAGTCTGAGTAGCAGCTGCTGTTCTCCTGCCACCTGCCTGATAAACTAATAGTAATCACACTGGGAACCTCTCAACAGCATAGCCAAGGCCAGCAAGTAACAGAGTGGATGGGAACAAATATTAGGATGAATGAGGAGGCGCTCATGGAGCCTGCACATGACAAGAGTGACTTTATAACATTAGGGGACTGGACCCAAAATGGACTTTGGATGGGAGGTTTTTATTTTCCATCCCTGATGGATTGCTGGATATGAATAGTCTGTGAGAAGCTGCACGCATGGTCATGGTTGTGGTCAATCTGCCAGCTGATGGAGGGCTTCCTGGCTGAGCTGAGATGATTCCTGTGCGCCATCATGCTGTTGAGGCTGCACAGCCTAACCATGTGTATACAATCTGGCCACTTTATCAAAAACCCCTCATTTGTTGCTGCAAGCTTGTTGATGTAGCCCATTTGTTGATGCATAGCTTGTGTTGGCCACTCTCGAGTGCTCTATCCATGGCCAGTATTTTGGCCACAAAGCTGCTCTTGGCTGGATACTTTTGACCACTCTCAGAAAAAATAAAAATAATGCAGGTGGTTTGTAGTTCACTGTAGTACACTTCTAAAGCCACCGCATACACACTTGAAAATAGAGGTGCTAAAGAAGGTTTTTTTTTAAAGATGCCATCACAGGAACTTAGAAAGACAAAGCAGCTCAGTACCAGTTTAAAGTACTGAAGTTAAGTACTGTAGTTCTACTAGAACTACTGAATTATGCAGAGGTTTGTGAAACTTCAAAAATAAAACAATTCACATTTTCAATTTTCTTTACAGAAGTGGTTCTTTAATGAACCATCCACTGATATCTTTTATTTTAGGCTACTCCCATTAGGGGCCTCTACAGTATACCCTCCATTTCTTCCTGTCCTCTGCATCTTCCTCTTCCGCATGACCACATCCATAAACCTCTTTGTCCTGCCTCTTCTCGTCTTGTCATTGATTCCTCAATTATCTAGTTGAATCTTCTAAACTCTCCCTGTGTTCTCTGCACAGGGCTCATGGTCCAGATGCTCGGATCCTGGACGAGGTAAAGATGCCCCCGATGGGTCAGCTGACCCTGCCGCAGATGCTCCAGATAGCCGCCCAGATTGCTTCGGGCATGGTGTACCTGGCCTCACTCCACTTTGTGCACAGGGATCTTGCCACCAGGAACTGCCTGGTTGGGGAAGGCCTTGTGGTCAAGATCGGGGACTTTGGCATGTCCCGGGACATCTACAGCACCGATTACTACAGGGTTGGTTCAGACAAAATTAGCTTCTTTGATGGGAGGTTGGTTTATGGTATAAACCAGGTATGGTATAAACTCTTGCTCTCTTTCAGGTCGGGGGTAGAACCATGTTACCTATTCGCTGGATGCCACCTGAAAGCATCATGTATAGGAAGTTCACCACGGAGAGTGATATCTGGAGCTTTGGGGTTGTACTTTGGGAAATCTTCACCTACGGCAAACAGCCCTGGTACCAGCTCTCCAACAGTGAGGTACACGAACACCTTCATGTTCTACACAAACACATGAAATCTACAAAGCACATGAAATCTGCCCAAACAATCGAAAGCCTGACAAAATTCAGTCTGAACCCAATGTAAGCCTGATTAAATGCTGCCTTAACCCATCAGAAGTCTAACCAACTGCTGTCTAACCTCAACTAAGGCCTGACTAAACAGAACCCAACGGAAGCTGGAATGATTTTGCCTTAACCCAACCGAAGGCTGAGCGAATTCTGTCTGAACCTAAACTAAAACTTGACCAAATTAAATCTAAACCCAACCAAAACCTCATCAATTCAGTCTGAATCCATCTGAAGCCCGACCAATTGCTGTCTGAAGCAAACTAAGGCCTGCACAAATTTAGCATGGGCCCAACTTAAACCTGACCAAACTTAATTTGAGCCCAGTTAAAGCCTCTGCCTAAACCCAAACCAAAGCCTGACCAAATTCAGTCTGAAAAGGTTTTGCTCCATGAACTGCTTTTCCACCTTAAACTAAACTGTGTCACTCAGTTCCTTTTAAAAAACCATCTCCTGAGAACTTATGTCTGAATCCAGCAAATTCTGTCCGGTTTAGACAAATTCTCCCAGCTGTAGAACTGTGCAGAAACTGAGCACAAAGCGGCAGCAGTCTGACAGTGATGTAAGCTGCAAACATGGTCTTTGAAAGAGATCCGTCTGTGCGCTCATGCACTTATGAAAGAGGGATCAATAGGTTTATAGGTACTATGAGTGGTCCAGACCTTTCAGATTAAGGACTGAGAAGTGGACTCCGGGTGTGACCACAACTGCACCATTATGGGAGAGAAGCCTCTCCTCTTTCAAGAGCAGGGTAGATCACTTTTCCCATTGACTCAATTTTAATCCGATTAGGCGTCATCTTCACCCTGGGCCGACGTTGCTCAACCTTGTTAACCTAATCCTGGCCGGCTTGTAATGGACAGGGCTAATTATGGGGAGACTAATTTTAAGGGTCATAGACAGATTGGTCATGACTTCTGGCATAGGATAGGCTGGGAGAATTTTGGAAAGGGTCAATGTGAAGCTTTGTTAATTCATCAGCCTGATTGATAGGCCATTTCAGCATGATTTAGTAGAGTGCTGACAGGAGCTTACCATAGTGTTCAATTAACTAGGAGATCATGCCTACAGGGGCTGGAGTCACTGCCTGCTTAATGGTTGACCAGTGGCCATGGATAGAGAGAGCTTTTCTTATCAGTCCACGACAATGATCGATGCACTAGTGGTGCTTGAGAAACAATCCGTCAAGTGAAATTCCATACAGGGCGGTGTCCATTCAAAAAACATTTTTAAGCCTAATTACGGGATTAGCATCAGTTCTATGTGCTTCAGCATCTGTCCATTTTCTCCTGCTATAAATCAGTGGGTTTCTTTTCAACTGGGCGTGAAATGTATTATTTATGCAGCAGTTGGGCAGGAACCAGTATAATGGCATATAAATATAACTGCAAAAACTCTCTGGTACTTTCTACCATGATCTGTTTCTCTATAATAATGGACAAAACATGAAACCTTGCATCAAATTCAGTGCAGGTTCACAAAGTCTGGTTTCTTTTACATTCTTCTGAATATAAGAGAAGATGAAACACACAGATCTGTCATCATAGCACAGAGTTACTTAGTGACTGGTTTGCCGTACGGAGATTTATGTTTGGTTACCTAAAGTTCCTGTTAACCCTTTGAGCACATTATTATTATATATGTATAGTTTAGACTTTTATTAGGTTGCTTTCCTGATGGCACAAATTAGGAGAATGGAGATCATCTTATGTTCTTCCGTTATGCAGATCATTGAAGCGCCATAAAAAAAGTTTCCAACACAGATCAATAATTCCAGAAGATCATTGTGGGATTTATTACTATTAAAGTCTCCAAAAAGACAGCTCTGTCTGGATTAAGAAGCTTCTGAAAGGGATATGGTTGCAATGGAAACCTCATTGGAACAGCGCAGTATGCCTCTAGTGCGCAACGTTCCTGAGATGCTTCATTTGTTGTACTCACATCTATGCAACATCATTTGCCTGGGAATTTAGGATTTTTTTTAAGAAACCTTTGACCAACATTTGATCACCAGACTGACCAGTAATGAACGATGACTATTTTTCTCTTCACTGAAGTTTCTTGTGTTACTATTTGATCTAATGTGGTCAGTAATTTAGGAAATGTGCATCTGTGCCTACTATTTTCACCTCCATAATGCTTTTACTCAAAGTGGGCGGCTCGTGATTACGTTGTCAAATGCATTTTAAAACCAATCCCAAAATGAAACTGGACCCTGCAGGCAGTTATCACTTATAATCACCAGAATCAGCGCCGCCAGCTCCTCTACCTTTCATCAGTGCAGCCTTAATGCCTCACCCAAAGATGCAAACTTCAACAACGCTAAATTTCCAGCAGCAAAGTTATATTTCACGTGTAAAGGTCGCTTATTTAGCTTCCTCTGGAAGCTAAAAGCTTTCATTATGTGTTTTCAGCTCCAGTGCAAATCTAAAACAGGAAACTTGGTCAATTAAGTCTTTTCTGATTGACTGGACTGTGCATTAACATTTGGAACCACACTTTTCAAAACTATGGGTTTCAGATTATTACATGAAATAAGGATTTTAGGCCCTTTAACAGCTTTTTAACAAATGAGAAGGAGTCTCAGTGTGACTGAAACCCATGAGACTGGTTACAAACAGGAAATCCACTGCCTGAATATTCTCCACAACAGGGAGCTACCATATGTTATTTCCTATTTCCTATTTAGCTCCGCCCACAAATGGCTCATAAACGATATATAGTCGAAAAGCTTTCTGTAGAACATAAACAGAATATCAATTTTTTCCCTATTCCTTAGTGCCAATAACAACATTCCAAGCCTGCATATTATGAAAATGATCACCTGTTCAATATTAACAAGTAGCAATTTAATATAATATACGTTCATTTACTGCTCAACATTGCTAAAAGTAATGCAGAATGTTTTCTTGATTGAAACACTTTTTCTGAGAAATCTCCTTGAACATGTCTTTCCAAAAAAAATGATTACATTAAATATGTTGGCAAATCTTTGAATCAGTGAAAACCATTCTAACGTTGTCCAAAGACTAGATGCTTGCTTTTGGTTAAATATAAATATTATATACAATATATAAATATATATTGTATATTGATAATATACAAATCTATGCATATTAAGCAGAGAGTTTTTGCATATCTAAATGTACTTTTTACAAACGACACTTGAGTAAGATCAAGTATATGAAGATATGATGTACAATGAAAAAGAGGAGAACAAAATGTAATAAAAAGTCTGAATATCGGTGATCAGCTGGTGAAGAGTTGCGTTTGTTTTTTTATTAATCTCCCCATATGTCTCACCTTAAGACTATAAGAATCAGAAATCAATCAGGTCGTCCCAAATTTTTTTCCGATGAAACAACGTGTGCTTCCTCTGCAGGCCATCGAGTGCATCACTCAGGGCCGTGAGCTGGAGAGGCCGCGGACGTGTCCCAAGGAAGTGCACCTCCTCATGCAGGGCTGCTGGCAGAGAGAGCCGCAGCAGCGCCTCGTCATCAAAGACATCTACAGCCGCCTGGTGGCCTTGGTGAAGAACCCTCCCGTCTACCTGGACATCCTGGAGTGACAGAGTGGTTCGAGGTTTGATTGAATTTTAAGAAACACTGGAGACGGAGCCAAAGGAACTGTTAAAAGCAGTGAGGAGCCTGCAGGAGTTCCTGCTGATTTGTAAAGTAGAGTTCCCGCACTGACTTTGCTACGCCATGCTTGGTCACTCTTCAGTGGAGCATCAATCAGGCCTTTATTGTTTGTGGGAAGGATGAAGGTGGCAGATTTGACGGTCAGCTCGATTCCTTCAAGTATCCAGCAGTTCTGAGAAGCGCAAATTCAGTGAGGAACTCCAGCATCCAGGGAAGTGCAAGAAGACCAAAAAATGTCCTTTCGAGCACGACCGGAGACACTTTCACAGTCCGTTCTTAGATCATCCATTATGTAGCAGCATAATCACCCGTTTGTGATCTTCCAGTGTTTTCGTCTTGTCATAGAAAAAGGCTTCAGTCGCAGTGTTTTCCATGTCGTGCCAAGTTGATTGCACTATCTGAAACTTCACACCTCCCTTTGTCTTGCAATTAAAAAAAAATATAAGTGTATTATATAGAAATGTATTATGAGTGCACTAAAATCGCATGTGTTAGACTCTCCTTATTCTTAAATGCCTCCGCCGGTGCTTTGTGAGGCCCTGTAATTACCTCTTTGCAACAAATCTCCAGGAAGCCCCTCTTTATTCCATTTACCGCCATTAGTGCAGTTCAGAAAATCAGACCCGACTGGGGAACGGAGAACAGGTTCTCGACGTGAAACTGCGTGTGAGCACAAAGATGCTGTTAATTAGATATTCATGTCTGTGCCTATGGGTTTGACTTTTTATTTTTTTTATTCCCTTTACCATTTCTGTTAACCCAGTCCAACTTATTTAACGACTGATAAACCACATAAGGTTCATACAGTTAAGGGCAATAACGTCGTATGTTCATGGGTAATTCTGGAGAACTTTGAAGAACTTTCAGCTGGAAATCTTTGTCTTTAAATGTCCTTGAATGAGTTTGAGCATGTGAATCGAGCAAAACCTCAACATGAACCAGTTTGGTGGTGAAATGTGACCCTTTCTTCTATGGATTTTTACTATTAGGAGTATTAAATGGTGATTTTACATACTAATCGTGTATGAAGATCTCCTGTGACATGAAGAATTTCTGCAAAATTACTTCAAGATCCTATTTTTTCATCATGAGGCTGAAGCTGTGCACATTTTTAGATCCAACTCAAGAAGGTTCACATGAATTTCTAACGAACTCCATCCTGAACGCGACTGCTGTGCGTGCAACACTGAGCATTTCAAGAAAACTACACGAAACTAAGCAGAACATTTTATGCCGTCAATTACAAAGCTTCACAAAAACACTTTACTGAGATTTTAGACGTTGAAGAGGGGCTGACCCAGGGGTGGTTTAACAGCAGACTTTAGCCTGATAAACGGTGGTGTCGCTAATAAAGGAACCGGCGGGAAAAGGAAGCGTTAGTGGGGACTCTGAGAATGTCTAACGACGTCTGTGAAGAGTAACATGACTGTGTTTTTAAGTTCATCCTTCTTTCATTGTAGCATCATGTTTGTTGTATTTAAACTCTGCAAATATTGTAGCACTCTTTATCAAAAGTTCAATTTTTCTAGAGCATTTGGGTTCCCGTTGTTTAGGCCTTAAGGAGCTGGACTGAGGGCCGAACAGATCCAAAAAATCAACAGAAATCGAAAATCTCTGCAAAAGCAACCGCATGCGGGGCCGAGTTTCCGATCACAACGCTGGTCTGGGAGTAACAGCCTGCTGAATCCACCTGGTTTCATTCGAGAGGCAGAAATTATGGCAGGACTCTCACCGTCCCGATTTTAATATAATATCCAAAAAACAAAAAAAATGCCCACAAGCTCAACCCTAACACAGTGCTGACGGAAATCTCCATTTGTTTCCACATTTCTGACCAAACTGTGGTATCTGAGACGCGCAGAGCTCTCACGATCATGGCTCATCACTGGAGATCAGACTGGTTCCACCAGCTTTCATGGACTGTTACCCACAGAAGCATTTTCAGACCTTTTTGCCTTAAACGTCTGTGTCGACACAAGCATTTGTTTGCTTGAAGGCAATTTGCTTGAAAATTGGCCGGACGACAGATGCAGTTTCAGTTCAGCGCGTGCTATCGTTTGTAATTATTGTACAATAAATATTACTGTTTGAATAAAGCTGTCAGCACTGCTCCTGTTTTAATGAGGCCCTCCGTTCCAGAGCGTTTTTCACTAAAAACACATTATGCTAAAGGGCGTGCACACACACACACACACACACACACACACACACACACACACACACACACACACACACAGTGAAGGGGAATGAACAGGCTCGCTGAATACCCATAACACACTGTTACAATATTATATATACAGTCGTTTTTCCTTCACATCACCGTGTCATTATTTGGGCCACTTTATTAACATGACATTTCATCAGAACTGATAAAAACAAGCTCCTTTTATTGTAATATGTTTAAACTATGTCAAATATTCCAAAAGGTGTATTAAAATGTCCAAATATTGTAAATAATAAACACTTTCTGATCTCATGCACATGCAGCTTATACACAATAAAATAATACACAATTTTTATTTAACACACTATAAATGTTCAGCTATAATTACTCTATTAATCCAGTATTGCAATATAATGCAATTAATATGCTTTTAAATTAAAACACTGCAATAATACTATAATACGCTGCTATAGCAGTAATTATTTCATACTAATAAACTACAATTATATTACACAATTACATTATTACAGCATTAAAAATAAACTACTATTACAAAAATACTATTAATATAACACTACACTGTTACACTAATTCTCTTAAACAACACATCTAAATAATTATAAAAGTAAAAAGATATTATTACACTAATTATCTTAAATCAATACACTACTCATACAATACTATTATAAGCCCAACTTTAACACTGATACTGTTCATTAAGGAATATTAGAACAATACTATACGGTTGTTAATGATACTATAACAGCACTGTAACACAACTCCTAATAATAAAGCATTATTCTTTTAAGAGCACTGAGAAGGGATCAGATGAATGATTTCAATTCTAAAGCTTCGAATCACCTTTTCGTTCCTTTCTCGAAAGTTTCTGGACACACAGCATCGATTTCTCTGAACGTCTCATCATTTTCCACAATCCTCTCTCTCACATCACACACCCTGCAGCCCCATAACGCTCTCGATCTGAATAAAGTGGGCAGACAATAGACAGGAAATAAATCTAATCTTCCAGATCATCTCCCAGAAACACAAACAGCATTTTCACGCCACCGACCGACACACTCTGCGCTCGGCTCATTCATTTGGCTCTGGCTGGCGGAGCGGGCCGGGCCCCCGGGGAGCAGTAATGGACGGGGGTAATGCTACAGTTGGCTCACGCTCACAGCTTCTCTCCGAGGTGTTTCAGTACAGCAGAAACACAAGCTGATCTCCAACAGCCGCGTCTGCAGCGGGGCGTCAGTCCCCGCAGACGATACTCTTCCAGCACAAGAACAGAAAACTGTTGATTTAAACTCACTTGTGTTAGAAGTCACTTGTAAGAGAACTGTTTTTATTTTCCACTAACTCGCTCACTCACTCATTTTCTGAACCGCTTCACCTAATTAGACTCACGGGTGGTGCTGGAGTCTGTCCCTGCTCTCACAGGACAGAGGGTGGGGACACACCCAGGACGGATCACTCACACCTAGGGGACAATTTAGCATCTCTGGACCACCTGACGTGCAGGTCTTTGGACGGTGGGAGGAAACCGCAGCTCCCGGAGGAAACGCACGCAGACAAGGGAGAACATGTCCGCCCCACACAGGCAGGATCTGGTCTGTCCCATCTGGGAATCGAATCCAGGACCTCCTCACTGTGCGGCGGCAGCAGCACCCACTGCGGCCATTTCTTCAGTTAATGTGAATAAAGCTCTTTTTAATGACACTGTCACAGTTTTCGCTTCAGATTCGACACATTTATGTCCAGTAACTAAAGAAAGACTAGGAAACAAGTCGAGTAGCTTAAAGTTGGTGCCAGAGCCATTTGCAGCACTGCCGGTCTAACGTCACATTGTTTTGATGATCCTCACACCCCGTGGCTTCGATGGTGTCGAGTCAGAGCTGAGATTTTGGAAAATCAAGAACAATTACACGTTTTCTTCAGCAGGTTTCTCCATAATGTTCCTACAATTAATTGTAATTTGAATTTTTGATCATTTCTTTATTCACTCCTATTAATTCATCAAGACTTTTGGATTTTTTATTTCTGATTCTTTTAGTTTTGGGTTTTTGGTCCACTGGGGTGGTCCATTGGTGAGGGAGTCGCCCCAGATCGGAAGATTGTGGGTTCAATTCCCTCACCAGTAGGTTGTCCTGAGGTACCCTTGAGCAAGGAACTGTCCCTGTCACTGCTCCCTGGGCACTTTCAATAGCTGCCCCCAGCTGCACGTGTGTGTGTGTGGGTGGGTGAAATGCAGAGGTTGAATTTTGTTGTGTTGTGCTGCGTTTCACAATGACAAGGGTAGTCACTTTCACTTAAAAAAAAAATCTAAATCATCTATATTGGATCATTGATCATTAAATGATAAAATGAGCCAATCCACAACACAGGTGTGTGTGCATCTATTTGAAGCATGGATTTTTGATATTGAAGATGCTTGTCAATATTAAAACCCAGTCGTCCAGCTGCAAAATGTTCATCAAGTGAACATGAAGTGAAAGTGACTATTTGCCATTGTGAAGCACAGAACACAGTGAATCACAAATTCCATCCTCCGTATTCAATCCACACACACACACACTGTCCAGCAGGGGGCAGCCATGTCTAGCACCAGGGAACAGGGATGGGGACAGTCCCTTGCTCAAGGGAACCTCAGAGCATTCTACTGGGCTTCAAACCCATGACCTTCTGATCCTGAGGCCTAGTGCCTAAATACTAAACCCCCGCTGGCCTATCAAGGTGGCTCAGATCCCTATGCTTGGCTTTCCGTTTCCAGCAAATCAGCTTCAAGAACTGACTGTTCATCTGCTGCCCAATATATTCAAAGCATTTACAATAGTCAGTGTTATCCACCTCATCTGTCAGTGGTTTTACTGGTGTGACTGATTGATTAATCCCCCAACATTTAGGACCAAAAATGAAATTTTTTACATGTGACCCAGCTCCGTAATGCCAATGAGAGCCAGAGTGGGAATCACAGAATTTTTCAATCTTTTTAGCTGATCTAATTCAGTTGTTTTAATTATTTTGATTAAAAAATAACTAAATGAAAGCTTAAGTGAAAACTCAGGTTACCAGAACATTAATGCCATTCGGTTATTCTGCACGAACAAAACGTCAAGAAATTCCCCACCCGATACGTAACCTGCTGCAGAGTTTCATTTCAGCTCCTGCGGCTTTGCAGCATAATGTGACCGGTCCACTTGTGCCCCCTTCTGACCACACAGCCGATTTTCCAAACAGAAAGAAAGAAAGAAGCCCGTTTCCCTCGTTAAACTGCCCTCTTACGCTAGAAGTAAAATTCCAAGATTTTTTGTGAACGATCACATTCACATGTAGGTGCAAGATGGGATCTCGTCACCTTTCACTTTCTGAAAGTAGAACTTACTTAATACAATGACAATATTCAACACTGAAGCACTAAATATAGGACTAAGTGTGGTAATTATGCTTGGCATTAAATATTCAATCCTAGTTTGTGTTTAATCAAGACATATTCAATTTAGGATAATATTGAAGTTACAATGTTATATACAGTTAACATTATAAAAATATACATATGTATAATGAACAGAATTAACATTGTCATTTATATCATCTTGCAATGTAAAGCATAAAAATAATCTCAATGAAATGATATACAAACTCAGTGTATTGTTTAATATAATGAGTGATTCAATATTTATCGTTTAATTTTTTTCCCTCTCATTTGTTTTCAGCAAAACAAAAAAACAAAAAAAAACTGGAAATAGCTGCACAAAAATACAAATGTTTTATTGCCTGTTAGTATCACTGTGCTCTTATTGTATGAATGCACTTTGGAGGAAACTCGCTAATATAGAAAATGTGTTTTTTTGGAAAACTGCTTCAACGGTTTGGGCAACATTGTTGCTACAGCGACCTGCATTGCTGATATAGAAACAGATCTTCTAATATTGTCAATGTTTCAGATTTTTCTTAAAATTAATATGAAAATTTAAAATTCCAAAAATATATTTTTTGTAGATTTTACAATTTTGTAGCATTGCTAACATGCAAACTGTCTTTTTTAGCACTGCTAATATAAAAAGCCTTCCTTTATTATCATTTTTATTACAGTAATCTTGTGATGATGTTTTTTCGGTATCTTTGCAAGTCAGAAAACGTTTGTTTTAACAATGCTAATATATATCCTTTTATAGCATCGCTAATATTACACAACTTTTTAATATTTTAACATTAAACTGCTTATATTTTGCTCATTTCTGATATCCGATCATATCTGGATAGCTTCTGAAAGTCTGAAAAAATAAAATCAGTGGCACTGCTACTGTTCAAAGTATTTTTATAACATGACTTTTAAAGCTTTTTTAAAGGAATTCTTTTATCTATATACCACAATGCTAATATTTAAGAATCGCACAGCCCGTTTCGTTCATCACTTAACACACCTCCATCTGCCACACTCACTCTATCAGGGAAACATCTGTGAACAGTGTGTGTGCACCTATTTGAAGCATGGATTTCTGCTGTCAATACTTCTACCAGACTGCTGCTTAAGCAATACAGAACCATTCCCTCGCGGACCATTACAGCACTTACTATTCCTTTAAGAACCCATAATCTCTTTTGGCAACCCAAATCGACATGTCTCTAATCCCAGCAGAAACCTGCAGCACGTTAGAGAAGGTTCTTCTACAGTTTATTAGTTGCGTGAATGCACTTAATCATTAGTCAAAGCACATTAGTAGCTATAGAATTCCTTCAGGTTCCTCCAGAACCTTTAAAGGTTTGATGTTTCTTGATTACTTTGAGAGAAAAAGTGTTTTGGTTGCCATGTTTTGTCCATGAAATGATGTGGGTTTCCTTGTCAGAGTAGTTGCAGTAAGTAAAACAAAACTGCAGAAAAGTTGCAAGGATACGGTCTTTTTTTGAAGACCGCAAGTACTCAAAGGTTTCTAAGGTTATTTTGTTAAATTAAGGCACTTTGATATATAAATATCAATATATATATATATATATATATATATATAGTTTTGGTCAAAATAGGGGTTGACGGGGTCAATAAAGTCTTTTTGTAAATTGTTGTAAAATGAGTTTGACGTTATTTGTAGCAAATTGTCTTCACTGCTGGACAAAACCTTCCTTAACTTCCAGTGCAAGGCGGTTGCTTAAGCAGTTGTTTTATTTTGTCAAATTCATCATGAATTTTTAACCACAATGTCAAGGGAAGCTGGTACTTTCAAATGATATCAAAAATGGAAAATGTCCTACAGCCCTGGTCTCCCTAATTTCCTTCAGATTAAGTGCAAATATCAAGCAGATAATACAGTGCTGCATAAAATATCTTTAAGATGGAAAAAATGAAAAAATGATGAAAGTTGGCTTCTGAACAGGATCACTGATAGAAACATCAACCCTCTACAACAAGACGGTAAAGGGAGTTGTGTGCAACACATCAGCAGATTGTGATCATAACCTTGGACTCCGGAGAGGGGAGAAAAGCAGCTCACAGTGATGGACAGAATGGAAGAAATGTTTCTTTTAGTGTGAGCACTGCTAAAACAGCACTACCGCAAAAAAAATAGCAACAAAAAAGTGACTCGACCTGTTCCTTAGACGTATCTCTGTAAAGAACACGCCTGCAAGGCAGCATGGAGGATCAAGAACAGGCCTGGTTTTCTCAGAAATGACACAAGATAAGCTCTGGACAGCTGATCATTACTCCATCATTACTCAATTAATTATCTGATTAGTTCGCATTGGTCCGGTCGATACAAATAATGTTCTGTTTCTAACTGAAATAAGTCGATGTATCTGCATCTGTTTATACTCACGACTGCCGTGTAATCAAAGCATACCATCACTTCTGCACATAAAAGATTCCTCTTAGTCACTTTACAAAGAGAATTAAAAAAAGAAGAACTTTAAGTGGAGGATAATGTAACGCTTCTATTCTAGATCAATTTGGAACATTTCTTTTGTTACATTTTGCATAAAATTTTCAGCAACATGCAAAGAGAAGCTGGTATTTTTTAAATCTGTGGAAAAAAGTGAGAAATTATACAAATGGAGACGTTTTTGTTCCAGCAGCGACAATATTCACGTACGGTTAGAAAACTATTAGCATTAGCATTTTTAATTCACAGAAATCTGAAAAATGCTAGTGATGATTTTCTAAAATTAAAACGTACTTATACGTTAGCTTGAAACGGCTTGAGGACATGTGGTAATTATCAAGTACACGGTTGTTGATGAAGATTAGCGCTAAATGGATGAAACACCTGACCGACGCCATGTTACATTTTCTCCGGTTTGTTGAAAAGCACTTTCCTAAAGTTGTGAACACACGATCCTGGTATTTTCTATTAAGATCCCTAGAAGGCACTTGTGTTAAAATCCTACATAACGTTCAGTAATATTGACGTATCATTAGCTTCATTCAACCCCTGACCTTTCTTAAGTTTTAAACGAAAGACACAGACTGTTTCTCCTTTAGTACCACAGAACAAAGAACAGCAGAAAGGCTTTGAGAACTCTTGGGGTTTTCAGCTGAAATCACACAGATATAGTCCGTCACTGTCTGAACTGTATACAAATTTTACAGAGGAAAACAAACTTTTAATGGACGTTAATGTAACGAGATTTTATTGGACCACTCCTTTTGGTCCAATCATCAGTTATGAGGTTTTGAAATGACAGTATCGGAATGCAGAAATATATATATACATATTACATAAAGTGGATTAAGGTACTTTTAAAAGAAGTAACACGGTCGTCCAGATACTCATCTATAAGTGAAATATCCCGGACTGTAAGTGCTAAGTTGTTTGCACATGGTTCGCGTTAACCATTGGGCCATTTTTAAACTCTGAATGTGGAGCTGACAGGCTGTGCAATTGTGCAGGCACCTCCGAGGCTGCGTCTTCACTCGTCCTTTGTCGTGGC
This sequence comes from Hepsetus odoe, assembly GCA_017165825.1. Lineage (NCBI taxonomy): Eukaryota > Metazoa > Chordata > Actinopteri > Characiformes > Hepsetidae > Hepsetus > Hepsetus odoe. Next base: position 14,999,768 of record CM029389.1, read on the forward strand.
TGGAGGCTGCAGCGTCTGCGTGGAGGTGAAGCCTGAGGTGCTGAGACTGGGTGTTCGTAGCAGGCATGCGCTGAAGAGGCCGATCACGCCCAGGTTTAGGAGGAAGGCCATGGCCAGAGCCCCCAGAGTGCCCAAGAACGAGGGTCCGGCAGAGTGGGCCATCAGCCAGCTCTGACGTAAGCTCATATCGGCCAGGACCGCCTCCATCTGGAAGTGGGTGCCCACCACGGCGCAGATGTGGAAGAGCTGGTGGCTGTGGCCTGGCAGACATAAAGAAAAGGGACGGTTCATAAAAACCTCTGGATGTAATGAGTTTTTCCAAGTGTAATATTTAAATGATCTATCACTATACAGCACTGTGTAAAAGTTTTAGGCAGGTGTGGAAAAAATGCTGTAAACAGAACGCTTTCAGAAATATCGATAATGATTGTTTATTTTTGATCAATGTACAAAATGCAAAGTGAGCGAACAAAAGAAAAATCTAAATCAGATCAATATCTGGTGTTTCTACCTTTTACCTTCAGAGCAGCATCAGTTCTTCTGGCCCCACAGAGCCCTGATCTCCACATCATCCAGTGTGTCTGGATCACATGAAGAGACAGAAGGATGTGAGGAAGCTACATCCACAGAAGATCTGTGCTCAGTTCTCCAAGATGTTTGGAACGACCGACCAGCCGAGTTCCTTCAAAAACCGTGTGCGAGTGTACCTAGAAGAACTGATGCTGGTTTGAAGGCAAATGGTGGTCACACCAAGTACTGATCTGATTTAGATTCTCTTTTGTTCATTCACTGCATTTTGTTGAATGATGAAATCAAATTATAATTAAGTTATGCCTTAAAGGAACAGTGAGATGAAACAAACACCTTTATCACTCTCCTGAATGAAAGTGAAAGTGAAGTGAAAGTGAGCATTCTCGTCACTGTGAATACGCGGCACAACACACAGCGAACCACAACTAAATTCCAACTCTGCACACACAAATATGTGCAGCAGGAGGCAGTTACTGATACGCCTGGGGATCTGTGACGGGGACGGTACCTTGCTCAAGGGTACCACAGGGCAACCTACTGGCTTGGGATTCGAACCCACGATCAAGTCTAATATAATGTACTGTCCTTTCAATTAACACTGTATGAAGTGAAGTAAAAATGACTATTTGTCATTGTGAACACAGCACCCGGGGAGCAGTGATGGGGTCGGTACCTTGGTACCTCAGGGCAACCTAGCGGTCTGGGATTCAAACCCACAACCTTCCGATCCTGGAGCCTCGTCCTTAAACACTAGGCCACCGCTGCCCACGAATCACCTGTCACTTTTGAACTTCACGGTTTGATATTTGTGAAGATAATTAACTGGAAAATGGTGCATATTTTTATGTTATTATTTATTGTATTTATTCTTCTCTCTCATTTCCTTCTGAAATTTGGGTTTGAGACTTTGTATCCAACGAAAAAATAGATTTTTTTTTATTCAGGAGAAACAGTGTAGTGTTTTCACAAGGTGCTCCATTTCACGGACAAATCTGTAGCAGTTACTACTGACGACGCCGAGGGCGGAGCCGAACAGTCGTGAGAAGGTAAGGACTTTGAATGCATCACATATCGGGAGTTTTTCCATGGAATATAATCGCGATCAAGGAAAGACCTTTCTGAACTCTTTAAGCTCACGTTAAACGTGAAAATCCATGTGAACTGTGAAGAAAGATTACTATAAAAGATTACTCTACTCTACTCTAAGAAGATGGAAAGCCGTACCGAAGTAGTCGAAGCGCCCTGGGGCCAGTCTCTCGGGGAGGTGAGAGGCAAACAGGAAACCCGTCAGGAAGGCAAAAAGCAGGTGGTAACAGTGGCTGCTCACAGCTTCTGTATGCAGGCAACCGCCACTAAAACACAGTAACAGCTACTCACACACACACACACACACACACACACACACACACACACTTTAATCAATGACTCTCACTGAAAAAGGAATTCCACTGACTTTTCTAACTTTCTGCAGAATGAAGTTGTCAAGAAAGACTTAGCGTTTAATCTAAATTCTGAAAGCTACATGAAAGCACAGAAAAAAACCCTGATACCATAGAGCAGCCCCAGTACCTTTGCATATTCATTTGAATGTCTGCATGTCTGTTACATACTCTGTAGAAAAGGGGGATGTTATCGAACACGAACGGCAAAACGAAGGCGCCTGTCCGCAGGATCTTACTCCTGTGGGGAAACTGCAGTTCTAGAAACCTGCAAAAAAAAAAAGAGAAGAAAGAGTTTCATGCAAGAACGGCATTTCCCTGCAGGTCAGGAGCCCTACATGCCAGCCAGGAACCGTGTGACCAGACTTTACTCACGTTACATAATTCATGTCCTCAATCAGTGGAAGATTGGGGTCATCGTCACTGAGAATGGTCCACTAACCACATAACATCGAGCATCCAGCGTGTACTTTAGGATATTTTTAATCAGAATCTACGGCCAATTGACTGTGGAATCATGATTTAGTATCTTCTTTTGCATTAAACACTCCAGAGCTCTGGTTGCCATCACCATCAGTGTGAGCCATTCCTACATTTGTTCAGTTTCTCTAGACACAGCATTTCTCAGACTCCTTTTAGTGACTTTATTTGCATATTGATGGTTCTATTATTTAAAAGAATCAGTTCGCCTTTGAGGGGGTTTTCAAACCAACGTTTCAGGTTCTCCCTCTTCTTCTGCTTGCCTTTCATAGCAAGTGAGCACTTTTTTATTTATCACTGTATAGCTTGTGTTTTTTCTTATAATCATTATTATTATTATAATTATGAACTGTTATTGATTGACTTTGGACTTGCCCTCTAAATCAACCCTCGGACAATTTGGTACATGTTTATTGTCAGACGTTCAGCAAATATTTTTGAGTGAGTCTACACACGTTTCATTTCGGAGGTGTTTATTATTTATCTGTCTAAACGTGGCATGTTACCGGGCAGCGGCGGCCTAGTGGTTAGGGTGTTGGCCACATGATCGAAGGATCGGGGGTTCGAACCCCTTCCCAATAGGTTACCTCGCAATGACAAGGGCTGTCACTTTCACTTTCACTTTTCACTTACGTCTAGAAGAAAAAATTAATTTAAAAAAGTGAAAGTGAAAGTGAAAGTAAGACTTAATGCTTTTCTTACCTGGAGTAGCAGGACATGCTGGTGCAGAAGATGGTGTTAGCGATAGCGATTGGCACGAAATGCTGGTGGAACCAACTGTTGACCCAACATTCGGGCATCACATAGAAACTGTACGTCATCGCACAGCCTGGGGAAATATACATTCAGTTAAAGACAAAGCCGAGAAACCTCTCCATACAAATCTGCACACGTCTGTATGATCTGCATCGTGTCAGTGGGTATAATGAACCAGAATCAGAACCCATCCCGAGAACTACTGCTGAAGAACTTTCAGAAACAATGTCTGCTGAAAATAATCCAATCTGAACAGTTTAGCCCAGTAACATGGATTTCAGTCTCACTTCTGGGCAGATTTCAGGAGATTCAGGAGGCAGAACAGAGGATTTTAGCGTAATCAAGTATTTACTATGATCCTTTCCCGATTCTGAAGCCCAAACTTCAGGTCCACTCCTCTTTTGGATTAGAAGAGTGCATAAGCTGCAGAGTTCCTCATGCAGCCCTACAATAATGTCGGTTATGTAATAAAGAACTGCGCCTACATTACCAGCTCACTGTGCTGAGAGTTTTGCAAATATCAAGTACGACTGAAAACGCCTTTGCATAAAGTGCAGAGATGTTCATCAAAACAGCTTCTCTCTGGGGCAATATGGAAATATGCAGCCGAATAATTACCCCAATCATGCAAATGGGGTTTCTTTGGAAAACCAGCACAATCGTTCTTATTCAAAATGAAAGTTTAGTAAAAATGAAAAAGTTTCTCCCTAATCCCCAATGTAGTTGACCAACAAGGTGATTTCTTTCGTTTTGCACTTTCGATATGATGGATTTTGAAATGAGCGTTGTAAAGTGCACGCCTAAGTCCTTGCACTTGCCTTGGGTGGTTAAGTAACTTAAAATACGGGTTTACATATTTTTACATACAAATATGGTCAAAAGAATGGCACCGAGCTAAAAACCATACTATATTATATACTATATAACCACGCAGGACAGCAATCCTGAACTTTGTACAGAACTTTTTCTCAGCTGTTAGTAATTTAAGGACTTGAGCAGTTTGTTTTAAAGGGTCCCAACAAAACTGTGATCTTGATCAAGTAGAAAAGAAGTCTCTCTCTGCAGCAGGAATGGAAAACAGGCCCATAGGATGGACGGATGAAAGCAAATACAATATTCTGAGAATTTCACCGATATCAATATGGGGCGGTAAATCTTATTTGCAAATCTTTTGTTTCACAACCACTTCAGGACAAACCGATTCTTTCCCCTTAAGAGGACACAGTCATCACCTGTTCTTTCTTGCTCATATCTTTTTAAAGGAACAATTTGTTCAAAGCATCAGATTTGCTCACTTTTCTCAAAAGTACACGTGTTGGGGGTTCAAATTTTGCTTCTTTAATTTTGTGGGCGGAGCTACACATCTAATGTAGTGAACTCTAGAATCAATAGAATCAATTGGGCACCTCTCCAAAACTCAAACTGTGCCCAAAAAGTGCAGACTTAAAGAACGGGATCTGCTTCGAAAAAATACCAAAGGGCTGATTCAGAATCAGTGTTTTAACAGACAGTAATAAATATGTGGTTATCAGTCCTGTGCGTTTTGTGAAATGAATGTTTTGGTCATTTTTAATGTATAAAGTATGTCCTACTGTGTCCTGAACCACGTCAATAAGTCTTCACCATCGCTGGACGTGGTTTAAGAGACGTTCTGTATCAACAGCCGCAATGTGCTTGACTATCGACTTCCAGTGTTTGTTAGCAATGTTATACTGAAGCTCCAGCTTTAAAGTAAAGAAGAAAACCTTGGACCGTGTGAAGAAGTGAAGACTTCTATTAAAGCAAAGTGTACACTGCATTTTCTGACCTTCCTATCTAATGATTTATTCATTGATGTGATAAAGTTTCATTTTGGATTCACAGTGTAAGTTGAATTTAAAGCAGCTCTGGAACGAAAGGGTAAAACTGTAAACACTCTCACTTTTGAAGTAGCTGAGACAAAGTTGCATTTTCTTTTGAAGTGGCAACTGTCCCGGACTTCCTCTAAGCCCCCTGCCTCTTGTTTTCTTTCTTTTGAAGACAAAGAAAGCACAAAGACTTCAGTGAGTTGGACTCCACTCCTCCAAAACCAGGTAGGAGACCGTTTCGTAACCTCACACTGTTTACTCAGCCGTCCGTGTTTCACGCCTTTTATTCACGTTACAAAAACTTCATGTTTCACCGCCCTCCATGTGCAGGGACGCTTGGCAGTGTGGAGGGAAAATTCCATAACTCCGTATAGGACTCCTTCCCATGGAGTCAGTTTGGAAGAATTTAACTCTTCACGCCCCGAACGCTGCTGGTTGAAGGTTACATTAAGGCAATTTTAAGCAGATTAAATTCTTCTATTTTTTAGATCTGCATTAAGTTCTGTATTTTAATTCTTGACCAATTAAGTGTTCATTTTTTAAATAATTGTTTAGTAATTACTGCCATTTTGCAGTACCATTTAAATCCGCTTGCATTGATACCATTTTTCTTTCTGTAAAACAAGACCGCAATTACAGAGTTCAAATAGAATTGATATAAAATGAAAAAATAAACGAGATTAAAACATATTTTGCTCAGAAACGCATGGAATCGAATTTAAAATCTCAGCTTGCCGTGCAATCTTTTCTGATTTTTCTATGAATGAGAAATAATACCTTTATATTTTCTCGAATTTTTTTTTTTAGGTCATGCAATCCAGATTCTGAACAAGGGCTTTTAAAGCTCTTCAGCTGGCAAAGCAATAAGAACTTCTTTTCTAGTTTTTTTTTTCTTTCATTCTGTCACCTCTGCAACTACGTTAAACAAAAACACACACTAGTTTCCAGCCCTAATGCAGCAGACCTGCTAACACACTCAGTCGCAGGGTAGAACCCACGGTGAGCTGAGTGCTAAGCCTAGGCTTTAAATTTGGCCTAATTGGCCTCCACAGTGACACCATGCTGCCCTGCCAAGCAAGTGGGACCTGTAATTTGTTACATTTAGTTGGGGTTGAGAGGCATTAGCTTCTATTACTCGCTTGCAACCACTACAGAACCAAGCTCCGGTGCAAAACTAAAGAATCAAATTTCCATTTTTTAAAAAATTATTATTATTCCCTTGCTACTATAGCATATTATGTGCATGCTTTGAAACTAATTCTCTAATTATAAGAGCAGCGGTGCATGTACGGTGGTCTGGAGCGGCAGCGGACTGGAACAGATCCCATGTCCTATGAGAAGAGGCATCATAAGTGGACATGTTGAGACTGACTCATCAAGAAGTGAACTGAATTCATTTATCTCCAAAAACTCTACAAACACAGATGCTGCTGGGCACAAACAGTGCACGGCCTGCTGCACATACTCGGGGGCAGTGCTGGGCTAGTGTTTAGGGACTAGGCCCCAAAATCAGAAGGTCGTGGGATTGAATCCCAGACCACCTGGTCGCATTGAGGCACTCTTGAGCAAGGTACCATTCCCTACATGGTACCATGGGTGGAGGATATGCTACATGATTTGTGCATGGGTAGAATGCATTTCATTACGAAGGCTCTCGACTAGTGGTTAGGGACTGGGCCCCAGAATCGGAAGGTTGTGGGGTTGAATCCCAGACCACTTTTTAGCCTCGAGGTTACCTTGAGCAAGATACCATCCCCAGCACTGCTCACCGGGAGCGGGATATGGCTGTCCACTGCTGCACGGTGCGTGGGTTAAATGCAGAGAATGCATTTGGTTGTGTTTCACGGTGTACCATTTTTCACAAAGGCAAATAGTCACTTTCACTTTCACTAAAGAGCAAAGACAAGGTTAACTGTGGGTGGGTCTAGTGGGGGTGTTCTTTGTTTTATGGCAGAATCCATAATCCAAATTTGAACCAGTTGATCCCTGTGTTCTTGTTATAAGATCTAGACCTGGACAGCTAGATTTAACCTAAGCAACAGCTTAAATGATTTCCACCATGATAAAAAAAATTAATTAATCCCAGACATCGCATGCCGCTGGCTGAAGAGGTGGAGTGTCTGTGTGTTTTGGCCGGTGTAAACGCAGTTATCAAGGTGTGGGTTCAGAGGAGGGTTTAGGGGACTGGAGGGAACTAGACTGTACCCAGGCTGTAAAGGCTGAGGGCTCCATAGTCGAAGAAGAAGCAGATGTGTCGGGCTTCAGGAGACATGGTGCTGAAGGTGTGAGCACAGCTGGAGGTGAATGGATACAAGCAGATCATCAGCATGTAGACCAGCAGTGGCCACGTGTAGCTGTCCGTCAGGAAGTTCTCTGTTGAACACAGCATGCAAAAACGCCACAGGAAGTACCTGCCAGAGGGAGACACAGCAGAGACATGATTCAGTCCTAATGTGTTCATATCATTCCCTTTTCTCGTTAATCACGTTACAAAAGTAATATTTGCATACCATGCCAGTCACAATACCATAACCTAAACAACAAAACAATGCTGCATACAGTTTATTACAATACCATATAGTACTGTGCAAAAGTCTTGAGCCCTCATTTCATCTTTAATTCCACAAAAAGACTGCATTTTTGATGTAATGTTGAGGTTCTCCAGATCTTCCTGAAGGACAGTGTTGTTGTCTCTCATGTTCAGTCCAGTCTCTGTACCTGAGCAGTTTGATAGTTCTGTGTTGGTTAATCCACACAGTGATCTACGTCTGAACCTTCAAGCAGAACAAAGCGTCTAACTTAAGATCTAGAAGCTTGTATCTCTAGACACTGCAGCCTGGAGCACTAAAACATTCTCATTTAATCTACAAAGATAAGACCGTTCGAAAGGAATTCAACAGTGTTTTTGCACCAACGAAGAGCGATGAGAGGCGGCTCAGGACTTCTGCACAGTTATTATGGAGTTTAAAACAATGTTACATTTTTAGAAGATTTTTTACATTCAAAAATAAAACATAATTATTATAAACGATCGGCCCTAAAATCCCACCACTTTTAGATCAGTGCCACCTGATCCATCAGAACATGTGTGAGTTCCATCAAACACTCTACCTGACCGAGTTATTATCGGTAAACAAATAAGACCAAATCTGCCATACAATGCAGGATCAGTTAATACTGAATGTGGAGAACTTTGCTGAACCTTGCCTGTTTAATAACCCAGTGAGCACTGCGTTACTGTAAACTACTCTGTTACATAATTTACTTTCCTCCTAAGCGTTTAAGCTAAGTGCTAAGCCAGGGCTGAAAGTCATACCCTGGACTGGATTTCTCACCATGTTGGGAGGAAGTGGGTCCATATATTGACTGTCTCGTTGGTCATCTGAAAGCTGCTGAGGATGCAGTCCAGGGCGGAGCTTTGAGGGTGCCGGTAACCTGAAATGATGCTGTCTTCTCGAAACACCTAAAACACATGTCCATACCGTAGAGAACATGGTATTAAAACCCACCTGAACACGCAGGTCCACCTGTTTATACACAGCCTGATATAACGTTGATTACAGCGGGGCAGCGTTTCGATTTCATCACCAGTAGGTTGCCCTGAGGCACCCTTGAGCAAGGTACCGTCCCCGTCACTGCTCCCCGAGCGCTTTCATTAGCTGCCCCCTGCTGCACGTGTGTGTATGGGTGAAACGCAGGCTGAATTTCGTTGTGTTGTGCTGTGTTTCACAATGACAAGGGTAGTCACCTTCACTTTACAAGGTTGCCATCAAATCCCCTTAAAATACCTTAAAATGTTTGTTTTACTGTTTTGCTCAGAATATTTAAAGATGTAATTTATTGGCATATTCATTTTTCAGTACGGTAATTCATATAGTTTCAACCGGTTAAAAAAAATGATCTTAAATAACAAACAAACAAAAAAAAAAAACAGAAAATTTGAATTTCCTTTGGTTAAATCTCACACAAATCTTGTGTGACATTTTTAAACCCCACTACTGATTAAAAAGCAATAAGGAATCCATAATTAACCCTAATATTAACTTTAACTCTAAAGGGTGTAAGAGCAGCAAACAAAACGCCGTCTTAGGTTCCCTTGAGCAAGGTACCGTCCCCAACACTGGATATGTCTGCCTGCTGCTGGACGGTGTGTGGGGGTTAAATACAGAGGGTGTATTGCGTTGTGGTTCACTGTGTTTTTACAACGACAAATAGTCACTTTCACTTCCCCGAATGCCCACCTTAGGCACTTGGTTGATGTCGAAGAGGCGAGGAAGTTTGATTCGCAGCATGTCTGCGGGTAGCCAGAGAGCCCCCCTCCCTCTCTGGCAGGCCTGCTTCAGTCGCTCCCGCCCTCCACGGCACAGCACACACCAGACGGGCCAGTCAAAGCCCCATGGCTCTGCCTCCCCTTCGCTGGCCTCCCATCCTATACAGCGAGGCCAGCCCCAGCCTGGGCCCCCGGCAGCCCTTCTCCACACAGGAAACACTACAGCGAGAGGGAGAGAGACAGGCGTTGGTATTTGTATCTGTACTGCTGCACGAAAAGCCTTGGGATCATAAACTGGCATGAATGCGGATATAAACGTTATGAGGATCAGAACAACGTTCTTGGTACATAACAATCAGTAAAATCTTGCAACCGACTATACAGTTCATAAATCCGAGGGTTTTTTCTCTCTCTCTCCCTCCTAGTGACTTCACATGCAGTGATAAGGAAGAGAAACGCACTAGATGTCCAAAAGTATCTGGACAGGTCTTCTTACGCTACTTTAAGGTGCACTCATTGTTCATATTACACACACATCTTGCACAGTCTCCACAGAAAAGCACTTCTCAGAGGAAAGGACTGGAATGGCTGGACATGTAAAGCATGTAGAGGTGTAAACAGTGGAACCATCCCCAACACCGCATGCAAGAAGAAGACACGCAGGTTCACGAGCAGGTTTGTAAAGACGATATAGAGGTGATATACTTCGAAAAACACTCTACAAGGATGTGGAACGGCCATGGTTAGTGGTAGCATACTCGCTTAAGGACCAAGAGGACACAAGTTCAGACCTTCAGCACCCACACCACAGGGTTCCTGAGCAAACCCTCAGCCCCAGGTCCAAAGAGCTTCTCCCTGTGATTAGGAAAAGGAAGTTTCTCCGGAAAAGAGCGCCTGCTGAATGACAAAAATGCATACGAGGCTCTCATATCGTCATATTTCCTCGTCTGATCCAACACATTCGCAGAGAACTCATGACCTCGGTGACCCCAATGCTCCAGATCTACTTGTTGATTCTTACTCATGGGCCTTTGTTTATTGAACACATTTGAATAAAGCAGCAGTCTGGTGTGTCCAGAGACAGACACTGAGTTTTTTATTTTTTTATTTTGGTAGGCTTGAAACAATACTAGCACACCAAAACAACATTCTGTGCCTGCCATGCCGTTCCAGACAGACAAGAATCTCTTTGTTATGCTGGGTGCAGTTATTTGTAAAAGCTATTTTCCCCGCTGGTCACAAACCCAACATTCATTGATTGTATTAACTGCTTCATGGAACTGTCTGATGGTAGTGCTCCAGGCTGAGGACTTCTTGATACATTCTCTTTCCTGGTAAAGTCTATTTTAGGCCTTCCACACTTACACTCAAACCAAGTGTGAACAGGCTTCAGACCAAAGAACGTGCAGAAGCTGGAACAACACCTCTGCTCCTTGATATTGATACTGATCCTGAAAAACTGAGGATTGTCTGGACCTACTTTTGAACTGCTAAGCATTAAATAGAAGCACTTCACTTAAAATCTTAAATTAGCGTCACGCTCAGACTATTCCAACACTGCCAGCTTGCAGAGCAAACACACGGACAACATTACGTCACACTGTGCGAGTGCTTGGCTTTCAGGCTTGGTTTGATCTTTTTCTGTTGATGTTGATCCAGTACTGATGGCTCTTATCAGATCTGAGATCAGAGCTACACCTGACCATTGTCTTGGCTTCCATGATAAGCCATTTGAAGCCTTGGGAGGCTTGATGGACAGCAGCGGTCTGGGGTTTAGGGACTGGGCTTTAGGATTGGAAGGTCATGGGTTTGAATCCCAGATCAGTAAGCTACCCTGAGATACCCTTAAGCAAGCTACCGTCCCCATCACTGCTACCCGGGTGCCTCCTGCGTGTGTGGGTTAACAGCAGAGGATGCATTTTCGTTGTGGTTCACAATGACAAACAGCCACTTTCACTTCACTTTCACTTCAAATTGAAAAGCGAAAGTGACTCTTAAGAAGAATTTTTGTAAAAGGGCTTAAATCATAGACAAATTTGATGAGCATCCACTGAAGGGTGATCAGGGTTATCCTGCGATACTCCCAACACAGTTCATTTTCAGTTGAATTGGGAAAATTCAGGTTTGGCACACCCGGTCACATCTACACAATCAGCAGCGCGGAAACATTAGTACCACAGAAAACATACGACATGTGAACACATGTCAACGGAAAAACAGGTTCAGCCAAGCCTTAAATTCCCACGTCCTAAAAGAACACATCATAAACTTGCACAAAAGAGTGGGGTGCAGCTCAAAACCAGGAGCACTGAAAAGATTTAGAGTTAAGAAATAAAAATGATTTCCCTCATCCCAAATAATACACATGACCTGGCAACAGGTGTTATTCCGAAGACAAATAATGGAAATTTATAACCGTAAATTTCACTTTCCACAATGCAGGCACAAGTTTTGGTAAACATACTTGACTCAAATAGAAAAAATGCAAGCTTCAAGATGATGAGAATCTAATTTTGTAGGCTTGGACAAATATCTATACAAAGAGCTAACATGACACAGCTGGTGGATTTTCAGGAGGCCAGAGGGAGGACAGTTACATGTTGACCAATATGAAAATGAGGAAGCTTCCAGATCTCTCACAAGCAGAGGTTAACATTCACAAACAAAGCAGATGGAAATAATCGTTATTCACAAGAGGCGACTTGATACAGCTGGATATAGTTTTTTTTTTTTTTAGGGCTGTGAGTCATTGTAGCATTCTTTGTTTTAAGCAGGGAGCAAGAAGTCCTCTCATGAAAGAAGCTTGGGTTCCTAGTATCAGATCTCAGGGAGGGGGTGAGTGGGTCACAATGAAGCTGAATAATGGAAAAATGTTTTTCTAACAAGTTCACATCAAGAACCGTTATCAAGAGCAGTGCAAATTACAAGAAAACGTTGCGGTCGCCAAAGCTTCGACTCTTTTTTTTTAGCCGCTTGCTGCGGTCTACATGCTACTGGAACCTTGCGTGAAATGCTCCCATTTGTTAATTAGCTACCTCCCCAGTAAGCTCCAGTAATTGTTGCAGAAAGCAGCCGACAACCTGGATCAGAACAAATGTCAATATGGAATTAATGACGTTAAATAAACAATTATCTCTCCAGGATCTTCTAGTCAAGATTATTAATTAATGTTACAAAATATATGCTTGGCCTCAGAATAACCATTTCATCTACGTGTGGGTTCCTGCATGAAAAAGTCTGGGAATCCCTGCCATCGTTCCAAGTTTTGTTCAAGCAGCTACTTATCAAAGGAGGGTCGTTTGAAGTTCTTGTTAGTTTTTTTCAGCTTGTCTACCTTGTTAGATTGTATCTTTGGTATTTTTCAGCTCAATTCATTTTACTAATTATTTTTAAAACTTAAGATTCTTTGATTGTTATTATAAAATGCAAAAATTGTAGAAATAAAAACAACAGTTCCATGAACCGGTGCCAAAATCGGTAACATAACCTTAACTATGTTAGACAAAGATTCAAATCAGCAAACATGCTTTATCTTGCACTGCAGGCTAATGGCTGCTGGATTCTCCTGCCTTGGCTTTGATTTGCTTTGCACTGGCTCACTGACCGACTGACCTCCTGATGTTTTGCTATCAGAGGGTAACAAGTGCAGATGACTTTGTCTGGTGGTGTGACAAGTCCACAAAGTGCAGTTACAGTCATAGTGTGTGTACATTTTTCTTCTCTGTGTGCTTTGAGGATCACAAAAAAACCTTGAAAGCTCCAGTAAATACTGGAAACATGCAAGCTTCCCAATCCAATCTTTCTAGAACATTGGCTCCTGGTCTTGGAGATCAAGCAGCTCTGCAAACGTTTGTGTTTTCAAAGTTCAGAACTAACTTGGTCAAACTCCTTAACCTTTCGTAGTTGAAGTAGGCATTCAAAAAGGTCTGGGATTGGAAAACATTACATTAACATTAACAGTGTTAAAGTATAATGAGCCATCGTGCCATGGCCAGTATCTCCAATATAAGTTCTTACTGGGGAAGTTTAATATAAGTCTAAAAGTCTAATGATAAAGTCTAATGATGCAAACCTTGTCAAAAGCTAGAATAAGTGATTTTTTTTGTCAGTGTGAAAAAATGAACTATTTTAAAGAAAAGAATCACATTTATGACATTTTCCCCAAATCTTTCAGCTCTATATATTTATATATATTTTGTTGTGGTATTTCTATATTTCTATAGAAATACCACAACAACAAAAAAAATTAGATTTAAATTTGTTATTTTTTTCACAATACATTTCATCAACAAACATCTAATGATTCGATCTAGATCTCAGCTACTGATAAACGCTGCAATATTGAAAAAATGGGAATCTTAGACTTTCAGAATCACTTTTAACTGCTCAGTATTGTTGATATATATATATATAAATTTATATATATATATAAATGAATATTTTTTCTGCATGTAAAGCAGTGGCAGTGATTCATTAATGGCCATTCACATTTAATTATCTTGGGCATTTGCACAGTTTTCCGAAGAGCAGAGTTTCTCATTAAGCCAAGCTGAGTGAGTCCTGAAGTTCTCCACGTCCTTCTCCCTTTGGACATTCTTTCCAAGCTCGTGATCGCATCACATGATCTTCCTCAATAGGCTTCTTTATCATGACTTGCCGTTGACAATAACAAGCCTATGCTTGCAGTCCATAGTGGCAGCAATGCAGAACTAATGCAGCCACGTCCTGCACGCGTGTCTTTACATGTTTCTATAGAGGGGTTTTCGGATCACCACCTCTATAAGCTGTAATGCATTAAAAGCTTGAATATTCCCCTTAGACTGTTTTCTGGAAACGATGCATTTCTGAATTAGAACATTTCCATTATTCGTCTCTTAAAATTATTAATTTGTCCAGTTTTTGGGAGTACTGAGGATTATTTTCAACTAAAATCACTACTTTACACAATATATACTTTTTATTACAATTCTAGGTTTTAAAATTATGGTATTTCAGGCCACAGGTTATTGCCTTATTTCAATTTATATTCATTTATCATGTCTGGTGGAACATTGAAGACAGGCTAAACATTTACATTTACATTTGCGGCATTCAGCAGACGCTCTTATCCAGAGCGACTTCCAGGTCCTGATTGCAGGGACAGTCCCCCCGGAGACACTCAGGGTTAAGGGTCGTGCTCAGGAACCCAGTGGTGGTAGTGCCAGAGGTGGGATTCGAACCTGGGACCTCTTGAGCCACAGGTCCATAGGCAAGTACCACCACTAGAACACCACCACCCAATCTTTTCACCCAGAGTAGAAGTAGATCACCATAAAGTGTTGCCAATATTTATTTTGGCCAAAAAGCGAGTGTTTGTACTTGATATTTTTACCAGAGGGGAAGCCCACTGGAATTGGTCCGCCTTCAGAGAACACTTAATGGGTTCTGGGAACTAAAAACACATTTGATGAAATCAGACATTACTACTATATGGGGAATGCTAGAACTCTGCCAACAGAACCTCATTTCCCCAAAGAAAAATTAGCCTAAACAACACTCAACAAACTTCAACATCCAGGGAAACAACATCGTAAACATCCAGCATGACAACAACGGAAGGCCAATAAATCATATTCACCACATTAACGTGGTCACGACGAGGTGAAGCCCAGTTTATGGGTTTCAAAAGTTTGAAAAGCAAATTGAATCTTCTGTGAATCTGTCACATCAATAATGAACCAAGCATCTTCCCCAATTTACAGGAGATGGGGAAGAAAAAAAAAAAAAAATTACACAGCATCTTACGTAACTTTCGTTTCGGGAAGTGAGATGTAAATGAGAGAAAGGAGCAAGAGCAGGTCCCTGTGAGGCAAGTGGACGTGTGCAACAAGACATGTGATGTGGAGCTTCCATGCAAACAATCAGATGATTTCTGAGAAAACCAAACTGAAGGTTGCTTCTCACAAACAAACTACCTGGTGAACGGTTGTTTTGGTCCTTCTGTAGAAGCACGTCCGGTCTCTGCTGGTAAAATAAGTGAGGAGGTTTTCTGTCTCTGCGATGAAAAGTTTTTTTTTTTTAGATTTAATGTACAATCTAAAAAAGGGTGCAGATGTTTTGGTGACGTCTTGATTATTTTCAGATCATTTCACGCTCCCTGCTTTTGTGACTTTTTACTTTCGTGGTTCAGCTACCGTGCTGAGGGATGCACACAGAGTTCCACCTCTCTCTGTATCAAAATTCAACCAATAAAAGTCATTCAGGGTTCTCTGATGATTTATCTTTAAAGTCTAGACAGACAGACAGAGACACAGACAGACAAATTGATGCAGACAGTGAGACAGACACAGACTGATAGAGAGATAGATAAACAGACAGACAGGCAGGCAAATAGAGATACAGAGAAAGATATAAATAGTTACACAGACACACAGATAGATAGACAGAGACAAACAGATACATACAGACAGACAGACAGAGATAGATAGAACTATAGACATATAGATAGACAGACATATGTACAGGCATTCAGACAAACAGATAGATAGACAGACAGATATATAGGTAGAGACAAATGAAGAGACAGATAGACAGACAGATAGACGTACAAGCAGACAGACATAAAACAGGCAATCAGACAGACAGACACTTAGATAAATAGAAAGAGAGAGACAGACAGAGACAAATGAAGAGAGAGATAGGTATACGTACAAGCAGACAGACAGAAATCAGACAGACAGACACTTAGATAAGTAGACAGACAGACAGACAGGTAGAAACGTGTACAGTCAGACAGACTGAATAAAGCAGGTATGGAATAAGTAGATCTGTAAAAAGTCTGAGAGTGTCCTCAGTGAATCTATTTTTGCACACCCATCTTTCTGCTCTTCCACACGTGGAAGCTGTTACTGCTCGACGCCAGAACAGTGAGCAGCTGCAAACACGCTCCAGCTATGTTCACCACTTCACTGCAGCAGAGCCCAGAGTGACGGAAGAGTGGGGCTGTGAGGAGCACCATCACCACCGCTCTCAGTCCAACCTCAGCCAAAGGGTGCAGCACCTCACGCTTCATGCACAGACATTGAAACGACATCTCCTTCAGACGAAGAACAAAACACAAACGTACATGAAGGACCATACGTACACTGCCGAGGACTTTCCTCCATGTCTTCTGGTGGGGGAAAAAAAAAAAAAAAGACAGGAGGGTTTGGGGAGGAAAGTGAAGGAGTTTTCTGCAGAAGGGCTGAGCGACGCAGCAGCCCTATGGCCATATATCCCAGCCGAGCGGGCCTACAGCTGTTTATCTGTGCCAAAAATCCCACCTCCCCACTCCCATATCGCCCTATGGGTTAAAGTATGCGCTGGAGGAAGGGCCTTCTGCTAACTCCATCCATAACTTCACTGCTCAGTGGAGCAGTAACTGGAGCTACACCAGGGCATGTTCTCCGAATGCAGAAATGATCTACCCGGCGAGCCCTATATTTACTCTGTAAAGGGGAGGGAAGAGGAGCTCCGTTATGATCCAAAACTCCCCCTCACTGTCCGGACGTCCCAAACAGTAGTCCATGTTCACTACTCACAGCTTTGCTTAAAGTCTGTTCTCTTTTTGCACTTTTTATTACAATTGCTAAAAGCACTTGGGCCAGAATTCCTCTAAAAGGTTTGATTGAACACTCATGTGTTTGTACGTTTTAGGAAAGGTCTATTTTGTTTTTTTTTTGCACAGGAGCAGAAAGCAGGATGATCTGGTGATAAAATACTTCTTCACTGCAGCGGATCATCCGTCTCTTTCTTCTGTCCTCTGCATCTTCCTCTCTCAGCACGTCCATAAACCTCCACTCTGTTCTTCCTCTTTCCTGGCAGCTCCATCTTCAACATCCTTCGCCTGATATAATCCTCGTCTCTCCTCTGGACACGTCCAAATCAACGCAGTCTTGCTTCTCTAACTTTGTCTTCAAATCGTCCAACCTGGGCTGTCCCTCAAATAGACCCGTCCTTCCCGAAGCAACTTTCAGCATTTTTAACTCTGATACCTCCAGCTACACCCTCTCCAACCTGTATAACATAGCTGGTCTCTCTACCGTCTCAAAAACCTGATAACATAGCTGGTCTCTCTACCGTCTCCAGCCCATATAACATAGCTAGTCTCTCTACCATCTCCAACCCATATAACATAGCTGGTCTCTTTTTCTCCTCTCTTCCACACTTGCCATTACTTTCAACTTTTGACCAAAAGTATTTAAACTCCTCGACCTTCACCTCCTCTGAATTACAATATTCATTTCTGAGCGTATTGTCGTCTATAATTGAACGACTGTGGGGAAAGCTGAAGAAAACAGCGCACTCATTTTTCTGGCACTGCTGATTTATTCTCCACTTTCTAAACTAAATGCAGACATTTCCTGATAAACTGTGTATCGTTAAAAGTATCGCGGTATTGTGTGTTCTCCGTATCGCCCAGCCCTGCTCAGACACCCTGACTGTAACCCAGCCCAAAATCAGCAGCGAGGACTTTTAATTCCCTTATTAAAGACACACAGCCAAAGACAAACACGCAGAAACACACGCAGCGAGGAAAACTCCACTAAAACCTCCCTACTCTTCAAAATAAAAGTCCTCTCTGAGCGGCACAGCAATAACACCACCTCGAACTCCAGAGAAATGAGACTTAAAGGCCGAACCTTTCGACTTGAGATGGTCTGTGAGATCATTTGGGCCACTTGCTCCGGGTGATGGAGAGTCCAGTTTGAAATCCGGATTTGGGGGTTTAAAAAAACAAAACAAAAACAAAAAATCAAAAAAAAAAAAGTCGAGGTGGAAGTGAAGCGTCCCGGATAAAAACTACTCTAACAGTCTGTTCACATTCCAGAGGAGAGAAATCAACACAGCCCTCCCTCCCTCCCTCCAGCACACACACACACACACACACACACACACACACACACACACACACACAGAGAGAGAGAGAGAGGCTTTGTTTGTGTCTGACAACAGGACAGCTCAACTCCTGCTTTAGGAAAAACCCACTCTTTAAAAACATCCCACACTACAGCAGAATACACACACACATATATATTATATACATATACACACACACACACACACACATATATTATATACATATACACACACACACACACACACACACACACACACATACATATATATTATATACATATACACACACACACACACACACATACATATATATTATATACATATATACACACACACACACACACACACACATACATATATATTATATACATATACACACACACACATATATAATATACACACACACATACATAATATACACACACACACACACACACATACATAATATACACACACACACACACACACATACACATACATAATATACACACACACATACATACACACACATAATATACACACACACATACATACACACACACACACACATATATAATATACATACACACACACACACACACATAATATACATACACACACATATAATATACATACACACACACACACACACATATATATAATATACACACACACATATATATAATATACACACACACACATATATAATACACACACACACACACACACATATATAATACACACACACACACACACATATATAATACACACACACACACACACACATATATAATATACACACACACACACATATAATATACACACACACACACACACATACATATAATATACATACACACACACACACACATATATAATATACATACACACACACACACACATATATAATATACATACACACACACACATATATAATATACATACACACACACACATATATAATATACATACACACACACACAATATACATACATACACACACACACACACACACACATTATATACATACACACACACACACACATATACATTTATACACACGTTATATATATATATATATACACACACACACACACACACATGCATGCACACACATTTATATACACACGTGTGTATGTGGATGAAATTTTTAAAACTTTAAAATTTTACCTGGGCAAAAAAGTTTGTTATGAATATATAAAATAACACTGACTTATTTCTACAGTTACATAACCTTGATTTTACTTCCCCACGCTCCCCTTCAACGCTTCCCTGTTTCTTACTGAACACTGCGAAAAGGATTTTTATTTTTATTTACTATAAAACAAGCTAATCCATTTCAGTGCATTGAAATATGAATGTGAAGACAAAATAAAGGGATTTAAAGTTCACTCAGTCAATCCAAGTCTTCATCGTCACGGTTTCTAAAACCTTAAATTACCAGGCTGGAATAAACTGTCCCACCTAACACAAAAAATGTGATTAAATGGCAGCGTAAGACAAGAACCTTCAAACTAACGATGCGGCTCCATCAGTGCTGACGGTCATTCCTGCAGCAGGAACCTGACGAAGCTTCAGTTCAGATCTCTGGAAGCAGTGCTCCACTCAGCATTTTCTGCCTTTTTGGTTAAACATGCTGCTGATTTTAACACAAGCACTTCGACGGGGGACACTTCTTGCTATGGTGCCACTGTCCCCCCTTCCTTCTTTGTGCACTAGAAAGCTGATGGGTTCATCTGGGCAGGGGGACAAGGATGAGAGTAATTTGCCCTCAGAAGTAGGTCAGTGCCTGGCCACCTTTTGACTGAGTGGCACAAGAGCCAGAGACGTGATGAGATCGGGGCAGGGGGCCCAAAGCAGTTGAGGGCACGAGACAGGAATAGTGCTAAGGGAAGGGTACACGGAGACCTACTTAAAAGTGGACAATGTGAGCTTGAAAGGCTTTAGATTGGGGAGATCAGCGTAAGCAATACGAAACCAGAGCTTCGGGATCAGAGATTTAGCACGGCGACAGGACGTTTTTCCCCGAATAAAACGTGGCATAAGATCTTTTTAAATGAGAACGTGGAGAAAACGGCTGAGAAAAATGTCTCTTTTCCATTCATTCATGCTGCCTGCTGCTAAGCAACAGCAAAAAACACAAGTGGCACCAGAAAACAGAGAACCCACAGCTTGTTCCATGAGCGTTTGGTTTTTTTATTGTTTAATGCATGGTCTCACACACACACATTGGTTTCTTTTGCACTGTGCAGGATGGAACAACTACGATGGGTAGTGATGGTAACTGGGTTCCTGTTTAGAACAAAAATTACCTTCACGTACGTTAGAAATAAAGGTCTGCATCAGGGCTAGATGACTCACGCCTAACCCCGCCCTCCACTAACGAATGGATGAGATGGAGAATGATAGAAACTTCTTCTGGGCTCCTACGAGGCCGAGGTCGTTCCTGTGAGATCAGCACAGCGTACAAAAGCAATACAATATGACATACAAAAATAAAATTGAATAAAATCAACCATCTGCCTTACATAATCCACCCTTTTCATACACAAATGAACACAATACGTTACTCACAAAAAAAAAAAAAACACGGCAAAAAAAAGGGGGAAAAAAAAAAAAAAAAAAAAAAAAAGCAGCCACATAGGAAAGAAAAACCATCCGAAAAAAAATATACATCCAATGATCTGAATCCTTCGGGAAGCCAGGACTCGAGTCCCTGTGAATTTTGCACCAAGCCGAGAATAGAGTGGCTTTGCTTTTCTGGTCAGGGACGAGTCGACTCGCCCTGTGGTCACCGTCTCATTCCTACAGACACCATAGACGTAACTCCCTCTCAAAAAGAACAGAGGAAAAGGAGGAAATCAAAAGCCTAAACCTTGCTCTATATATTTATACTGATTCGGTTTGTCTCGTGTGTGCATGTGTGTGTTTTTCGTCTCTCTCTCTCTCAACACGCATTTACTCATTTTATCTTCCTTTTACACCTGGCTGTGGTAAAGCCAGGCGCTCTTAAACCAGTGCTGCATCTCCCTCCCTTTGCTCCAGCCCTTCAGGAGTTTTCATCCCATACTGGGGTCGAGGAGCCACTGCTTTCATGTTCAAGCCCCCAAGCCTCTGACCTTTCCTTTCTCCAAACGCCGACGTACCCTCAATCTTTCCATCTCTCCATCATCAAGAATCTGAATTTGTTTGGTTTTTTTTATAATCCTGAAGATGCGGATACAGGCAGAGCGAAAGAATGGGAGAGAGAGAGAAAGAGAGAGGGAGTAAATGTGTGATCAGCTGAGCGCCGGGCTGGTTCCCCGTCCCTCCGAGTCTTTCAGCCCATTTCCTTCCACTGGCGGTAGAACTCTACAATGTTCTTCAGCTCCATGCCTGCCGCTGCCACTGCCTGGATGGCTGACTGTCGAGAAAAAGAAAGAAACAGAACTTAAACCATATTTCTGATTTTGGTACCAAAAAAGCAAAGCACAGGGAAGTATTTGCCAAAATGTTTTCGTTTTGAACTGAAAAGGTCAAAAAGAAAAAGGCGGCGGTGGTCTAGTGTTTAAGGAGAAGGCTGTGGGTTCGAATCCCGGACCAATAGGTTGCTCTGAAGTTGCCTTGAGCAAGGTACCTTCCCCGTCACTGCTCCCCGGGTGCTGGACATGGTTGCCCAACAGGCTTTTATTTGGTTTTGAAACTACATGACCACTGCCTACAAAAATGAGTTTATTTCATACCTAAATCTGAAGTAGTTAACGTGTTAAATTCTACACTCTGTCTGCACTTTGTCCGTGTTTCTAGATTTAAAGAGCGTCTTACACTGTTAAATCCCAGTGAGCTTGCTTATATCTTTATATAAATAAAAAAAAAAAATAATAAAAAAAAAAACTTTAAACAATCATAAAAAGTTCATTAAACTTGCATCATTAAAAAATAATAAAATGTGACTTCTTCTATCAGCCAATGAAGTACAATGCTTTCACAATATGCCCAGTCCCCTTTTTATTTTCTTACTACTTAATTTTAATGTTTAAAGTTTTAATGGCTTATAAATTTGAATATTAGAAATGATTCCCTTTTAGGCCTATCGTACCGGGCAGGTCAGACCACAGTACAGATCAGCTGTGAACGGACCGCATCGATGAGTAACTGCAGTCGCTTTTTTAAACGTCCATCGTCGGATTCGAGTTTTCACCTCCACTAATCCTGTCCTAGTATCAAGCTTTAGTTTAGGGCTACCTTGACTACAATGCTAATTATGAGCCAACCCTGGAGAGCGCCTAAAAATAGGCAGGTGGACCAGCAGCCAGTGAGAACGCTTTCAGACAGCTGCACATGCCTCCCAGTTTAGCATGAATGAAAGCGAGCAGGCACAGCGCTGGCGCTGCACGGGACAGGACGGACCTTCATGGGGGCTGATCTCTCAGTGAGTTCTATGACTGTGTGCCCGGTCAGGATGGTCACCATGCCAGCCGTGTCTTCGTCGCCACTGTTCTGTGAACCTGTCAGCTGACGGCAGCTGTCCACCATCTTGTAGAGGTGCCTGCACATGAAGACAGGACATCAATACCTTTTTTTCTTAAGACTTATTTTCCCACAGAATATGAAATCATGTGAAAGCGGTTCGTTTCTGCCTTACCAGGCTTCAATGTCCTGTCTTTTCAGCTTGTCTCTTTCAAAGCTCCTCCCTGACTCTTTCTGGCAGCGTATATATCTGTAGCGCAGACAGGAAAGGACATCAGTAACGGACAGTTGCTTTTGTTTTAAGGATAAAGGACCACACAATGAAAACATGATTGATCCAAGAAGTAGAAGGATCTACACCAAGCCTATCAAAAAAATGAGCTAGTGTCATGAATTTAAACTAAAGGTCCTGTGTCCACCTCCACTACCGTCGGGTGATCAAAAAAAAGGTCAGTGTTGTATGATCTAAACGCTAATATCTTTAATCATCCCGATTAGTCCCCCAAAGCAGGACTTAGACTTTTGAGACTTCTTTACATCGTTTCCTCTTTCACGTCTGGGCTCGTCCAAGCTTTTTAAACAGTTTGTTTTACACAAATGAAAGCTTGTGGCACATTTTTTTTACAAAAATACAGAGGTACAGCCATTGCATGTGTGCGGCACAGTATCTGATCATAGGTGGGCGTTGGAGACACAGGTAAGGCACTCTTACCTATTTCCCTTCCGAAACTCCGACTCAAGAAAACGAATGCCGTCTCTTGCACCTGGATTTTCCTTCTTTAGGACATCAAGTCCATCGATCACTGTTGAGAAAGCACAACACGTTTCATTCGGGTCCCTGCGCTCGCACACTTAGCGTCTAAAGCGGGAATGCCAAAGGACGCCAAATCTTTACACAAATCTTACTTTCGGGGTAAAGTGGAGATGGGGGGGAGAAGAAATCCACTCAGGTTAACTGAACTCTGAAGCATATTCAGAATGAAAGTCTTATGCTTGAACCCCTGTATCATATTCCTTCATGACTGTGCAGTGATGTGGAATGCTGGAATAAACTGACTTGCATTCACAATGTGCATCTCAGCCTGAAAACTCATGCTCCAGCTACAGGAAAGCATGAAAGAAGGAAAATGTGAAATTCTGTGGTTTAAGCACTGAGGTCCTTGAAGTGGTTACGTGTCTGCCAAGCGAGCAGTGACCGGCACACACACTGAGAGTGGCTAATCCTTCGTAGGGTGGTGGAGAGGTGGTGGAGCCTGAACTGCTATCCAGAGAGATAGACAGCTTGGACAGGACGGTGGTGCGTTACAGTGGTAGACTGCAATGACTGAATACGTGTTATATTAAAGTGCAGAAATATAAATAATGATGTTTGTGACCTGTGCGGGGGATGATGATGATGAAGCAGCCACTGGCAGCCAGTTGCCTGAGCAGGTTCAGGTGGTGGCAGAGAGCGGATGTGTCAGGCACTAGGTAGGGGGACATAGACGACTGGGCCTTGGGCTGCTGCAGGCTGCCTTCTAACTGGGACACCTCTAACTGCAGAGACAGACAGAGACGCATTACTTCAATCGCAGTAATATGCCTTATCTAACTACGCTGACGCTGTACACTTTTTTCCAAAAAGCAAGGTGAAGCTTCCTCTGCCTCATTGCTGGCAACTATTTGTATTAAAAATAAATTCACTATACTACATATTTTAATATTTTAAACAGGCTGGCAATTTCTTGTAATGACGGGGTTTTTCACAGAAGCTAATAAAATATTAGACACATCATGCTTCCCTACTTTATGCGACAAGAAATCAAAGAAATATAGAAGACGCTCAAAAAGACACTTTCCACAACTCTTCTGAGTAACACGTTCCGGCACTGCCGGCAAATGAACCCATTTCTTCAGTGCTGTTTCCAATAATTATCATCAACAACGGACGATCATTTGATGGATACGAACCTGAGCTTCTCATAACCTTACTGGTCGTCTTGAACCTAAATATTCACTCTTTATTAAGTGAATACATTATTATACAAATTTATACAAAGGCATTCATTTTATTAAGTAGGGGAGTTGAACCTGCAGGCGCAGCTGTGCCATGTCCCGCATGAGCCTGTTCCTCCGGGCTTCCTCTTCAGCCTGGAAAACACACGACAGGGTCAAAATACAAACCAAGAGTTCCATTCGATGTTTCATGAAAAGGGGAGGGGGCGACCCGGGTGAACGGGACTTTCAGATAAAAGAAAAGTAAGAACACAAAGAGGTTTTTTGTTTTTGTTTTGCTATTGTTATTATTCCTAGCCCTCTCTTGAACCTCAGAGTGGGCAGCACTGAGATATTACTTCCTCCAGCCTTTTTTGTCCCTTCTTTCTTTGAGGGATGAGAGGGTTGGACAAGAACATGATTCTGTATTTTCTCTCTACCCTTCATTCTTATTAGCTTCTAGGATAAAGTTAAATAACGCTGACTTTCTGCGCCCTTCAGTTTAAAATAAAAAAAAAAAAAAAAAGACTGATATCCAAACACGAGACTGCAGTTTCAGAATTCAGCGCAACAATTTTCAGACGTATAATAACTTTGCTAAAGTTCCCGCGCCTACCAACACATCATTGTAGGCTTCTAAAGCCTTGCCAGCTTCACCGACGGTGCTCCAGAACAGCAAGGCAGCAATTTAATCAGCATTTGTTCTACCTCGTTAAGGCAGGCAGTGTGGTTGCCTAGCAACTTCAGACTCTCCAGAAAACCTCACAAATATGGCAAGGCTGTATGTAAGAACACGCTCTGCTCTCCGCAGGCCTGTGTACCCTGTCATTTACAGGTGCTCTAGGTGAGAGGTACTGATTCAAGTCACAGGCAAGGAGTTAAAATTTTTTTTTAGGTTTCATATATTTTGGTCATTTAATACCAATTTGTTACTGAAATTGATTTGCAATAATTCCCAATTAAAGAGGGAAGCAGCTGGGGCAAGACCCAGAATGTAATATTTATCAATGATATGTAGGTTTCATTTTAAGGAAAAAGATGGTCTATGCACTAGCAGTATTGTGCCAGGGTTAGTTTTTATTTTTCTCTAAATTTTCAGTCGTTCTTTTGTTCCTGTAATCCCATGTTTTCTTTCACTGGTAGGCTTCTGAGTTTGACACTCTTTAGAAATCTTGGCCGGTTGGGTCATCAACCACAGGCATTCTGTTTAAATGTTGGAAATCCCAGACCACACTGTATTAAATGCAAGATGCCTAACCCGCAAACCCGAACAGATAATTTAATTTAAATGTTTTTAATCACACATGACCAGCTGCTGGGTGTTTTTAAGGCCACAGAATGAGAGTGTGGTGTTTGCAGGAGTGAGGGAGTTCAGACAGTAGTGGTCAGACCAGATCAGGCAGTCTCTTACCATGCGGAACTGGGCCTTCGCCTGCTGAACCAGATTCTCCTGTTGTGATTGGCTGATGCTGGTGAAGATGCCCGCCTCCGGGTTGAAGTGCAAAACGTTACCTTGGAGATTAGTGAGAAAGTGGCCAAAGCTGCGAATGCAGCACAAGCGCACCACACACTGGCACCGCGGAGAAAATCAGAAAGAAAAAGTAGAGTGTTATTGGCAGAGCATAACCACCTAATGATTCATTCCTGATTCGCATCCCTTTTCAGACTGGTAAAAAAAAAAAAGAAATAATAATAACACCACTAGCAAACAATTTGACTAGAGGTGTTTTGGGCACAAATTGGTGCATACTTCATTGAGTGTTAATATTAACTAAATTAAAAACAGATGTATTCATCTCCAGATCAGCAGTGGCTGTCATCCTTCAATTCGCTCTGTGATGGCCTCACCTCCTGCAGGGGGCTGAGGCTGGGTCTGTGACTGGTGAAGTCCAGTCGGCGGTGGGCCAAGCTGAGGGCTGGGAGGTGGCGCAGCGCCTGGTCCTCCGGCAACAGCACTGTCTGCACTAGGTCAGCCTGCTCGCTCTCGGTCAACAGCTCCCTCACCTCCTTCTTCAGCCCCAGCTCTGCCACAACCAGACCAAACGGTGCACTCAAACACTTCATTGATTGACTCGATTTTAAAAAGTAAAAATGTCTCTCTCTCAAAAAAACAAAACCTTATAGACCCACCTGCTTCTAATATCTTGCTTCCATCGGGCAGTAGGTTTAGCAGCACGGAGAGACGGTTCCACAAGCTTTGGGAACTCTGGGGAAGAAAAAATTCAGCATTCTTTTAAAAAAAAAAAAACAAACCTCCGGAACGATACTGAATATACAGATACATCACAGCTGGATGTGACGTAAAGTTTGATCAGATTTTAAGGTAGAAAGACATTTTAGTGAACTGCACACAAATTCTTGACACATTAGATGCAGTGTCCTTTATTTGTGATTTTTTTCTGCCAGTTGCTCACTAATTCTCCAAGACATCGAAGTGGTTTGTGCTCTTGGTAGTGAATTGCTACACTTCCTCTACCTCCCTGATCAGGAAGTAAAAGATGCCACATAATAAACTAAAGTGTCAGATGTTTAGTAATAGAATAAAAAACAAATGATACTTTTTTTAATGAAATTAAAACCTCATTGACCTTAATAACTTCAACAGAAAAGGCTCGTGCAAGTCTGCCATACCTGAGCACACATAAGGATGATGTCGGTATTTGTCCTCAGCCAGTCCACAAAGACCTTCACAACCTGAATAAGACCTTGATTAGTGAGAATCTCGAGTCTCTCTGCTAGTGTTTTCTCACTGTGTAATGACTGGTTACTGTGCTCGCTGTCCTCCGCATCACTTTCAACATCTGAAAAGAAAAAGCAATGGTTAGAAAAGCTTACAGAAGAGAACAAAGAATAAAACAAAGAGCTACATACCATTGTCGTTGTTTCCATTCGCCATTTCTGGGGTTGCGCTGCTGGACACGTCTCCAGGAGGGGGCGCGGTTCCTTGGGAGGGGTTGGGGTCCGAGTCAGGGCTGGGGTTAGAGGCACTGGGGGGGCTCAGGAGGATGTTGCTGAAAGTAGGAGCTAAGCGGAAGCAGCGTTTGGCTTGGAAGAGCTGCGAGGACATGGCCTGCAGATTACTGCTAATACTTGGATCGTTGGAGAGCAGCGGACCGTTGGTGGCCAAGCGTTCGTCCGAGGACGGCTGCTGCGGAGGCTGCTGCTCTTCTTCTTCTTCTTCTTCCCCCTGCTGTTGCTGTTCCTGTGCTGGACCTTCAGTGTCCTCCATGTCCTCCAGGTCTGAGCGAGACTCTTGACTGTTCATGTCTGAGTCAGTTTCCACGTCGAAGGCCGTACCGCCTTCCTCTTCCTCCTCAGAGCCACTTTCCCAAGCCCCTTCCCTGTTCTGCCCCTCCTTCCCAAGTGAGTTTGCTGGGGCCCTGCAGATTGCCAACCCATCTGTGGCTGCTCCATGCTCTTCCTCCTCCTCTTCGTCACTCTCAAACCCCTCACTCAGATCGCTCTCGTCTTCGTCACGGGCACAGCGCCGGCGTCGAAGCATGGACAGACGTGAGTATTTTCTCTTCTGCTTCTGCTTCTCTTCTTCGTTTTTCTTCGCTTTTTTGGATGCCGCTGCACTCCTCTCACTTTTGGACCCATCTCCGTTGTTCTCGTCTTCCTCGTCATCTTCGTCCTCTTCCAGCGAACCATTCTGGAGGGTTCTTTCCTGTGTGCCAGCCTGCTCTCTGACATCAGCGTCATCTATGGAAGAGGACCAGATTTCAACAAGCACCAAAACAAGAGTATAGAAGCGGATTTGTTTTTTTTGCAGGAAAATGATAATACGATTGAAAAGGCTTGGATCGTACTTTTTCACCAATATCAGCCTTTCAAAACAATGCAGCTAAAAGCACTTCTATATATATTTATCTATTTATTTATATTTCAACAGCCTGGTGAATTACACCTGGCCTAAAAACTGCTGTACTGATTCTTTGAATTGACAAAAACAGTTTGATAGAACTGAAAGAAAGATGGAAAGATACTTTATGAAGCCTGTCCTGCACATGTGAACTTTTTCAGTGTTTCTAGGGAGTTTCCAGGATTACTAAATTCGTCGATATGGCTGCAATGCAAAACCCCATGTTCCTCATAGGCAAAAATCAAAGCCTTTTGCAGAAATACGTCCACCATCAGCTTCACTGACAGACACAAGCTGATCCCACTCTTCCTTTTCATCTTAATTAACCTCAGCTGCCAAATGTCTGCATTGCCTGCAAAATGCAGAGTGTAGCTAGAGCCCCACAACGCAGATCTGTGAATCTTCTAGGTATCGTCAACCATCCAGCAGGATTTTTACTGACATTGCCTCGAAACAACTGTTTAAGTCTAAAGCTGCTGTATAAGAACAGATGTACAGAGATCTCTGTGCTTAATTACAGAACTCTCTCCTTTTTCTCTGCTCTAGTATAAATGGATCTGAGTGACACTTCTGATATAGACGCACATGGTATTTGATCGCCTGAATCTTTGTTAGAATAATAAAGAAATAAGAAAATCAGTAATTAATAATAAGATCCTGTTAGTGGATTCCTTTTTACGTTCCTTAAGCGCTAATAGCACATATTTGTGAAAAATCTCCTTCATTTAACAGCATTAACAAGCCACGACTACGACGTGTGTCTGAAAGCAGCAAAAAGCGCCATAAAACTGGTTTAAAATCTCCGTGCAGTATCATTACAGTTTTCTTACCAATGTTGTCAGAATGCAGAGGCGGAACCTCGCTTTCGCCTTCCTCAAGTTCGGCTTGTAGCCGAATATTGACGTGGTTGACGAGGTGAGAGAAAAGTGCTAGTGTAAAGGCGATGGAGGCACTGTACTGCTTAGAACCTGAAATGAATAAAAGGAAGTGATTAATTACGGAGTGCTTGAACTGCAAAAGAAATGAAAGGTAGTGCACATTAGCACATGATTGCCGGTGATTCTGTGATGCTTGTAACAGCATAAGTGGAATAATGAAAGCCAATCAAACATTTTAACCACCAACCATCAGTACATTCAATCTGAACGTGTAAGTCAGCTATTTTCGCGCTCTACATGCAGCATGCTCAACCCGACGTAAAAGCATAATCAGTCACATTCTCACAAAGCAAACATTTTTCCGTGTGGACGCACCTCCTCTCTTTAGACTGTTCACCACCATCAGGCAGATGACCACCATCTTAAAGACCAGGCTGTCAGGTAGCACGGAGCACGCCTGATCATGGTCATCCTCTTCCTCGCTGACAGACGGGCTGCCATGGCTGGGTGTGGGCTGGTAGAACAGGACCAGGTTAAAGTCCTCCAAGACTGACTGGCATAGTGAGGTCAGCTCAGTCTCAATCACACTGCAAAAAGTAAAGTGAACACAACATATTTGTAGCAACTACGTGAAACTGGGATCTCATAGATCCCCGTTCAAAAAGAACACATAAAACTCAACACAATTCCCACCTTATATTAAACTAAAGAGCCCACAAAAGAACAGTATTGTTATGATGGGCACATTTTTCTACATGCACATGAAGAACACAGATTTACCAAAAGAAAAAAAAGAAAACATACTGTGCCACCTCACCTGTTCTTGGGCTGCAGCAAACTCTGGAGGTACATGAAGCTTACAAGCAGCCGTTTAATGTCTTTAGATCTAAATTTGAAGTAAAAGAAGAAAAAACATGATACATTTTGTTCTTTGTATCAACAGCATTTGTCAAACATAGAATAAAAATAAAGAAATATGCTCACAAATCTGAATTATTATAAGTAGTCATTGCAGCAAGAGCCCAAATGTTAACCTTTGCTTATTTATGGTCAGGTTTTTTTTTGGTTTATAATAAAATATAATAATACATTAAAATATTGAATAAAATATATCATTTGACTCTAGTAAAAGCTCACCGCTGGCGAGACGGCGAGAGCTTCTTCATCTCTTGCTTCTTCACTTGGTGGTACATCTTCGCCGCTTTGTCAAACAGTCGCTTTAGATTCCCGTATGCTCCCTCAAAGGGAGCCTCAGACTGGATACTGTTTAATAAAACAGGAAAAGCAGGTAAGTCATGCTTTCTCTACGATCACAACATGCTTTTGTTTCTGATAAAATCATGAGAAATATCCAAACACAAATAAAACTGTCCTTTATCAGTTTGACTTTAACTGTAATGTACAGTGTAATCAATGTTTCTGCTATCTCATAGATCTCCGAATCACTGTGCTGAATCGTGTGGTTACAATGCCCCCCAGAGGCTGACACAAATACTGTATTCTCAACACACGCTCCACTGAAAACATTTCACCTACCAGCGAAGGTAGTAGTATGTGGCTTCCACGTTATAAAATTTGCTTCCAGCTAACGTACCAAGCTGATTAAATGGCATCCCTGTCAAGCATACAAAAAACACCACCATTTAGAAATAATGTGAAAATATGCAGCACTGCGCAAAAGTTTTAGGCAGGTGTGAAAAAATGCTGTAAACAAAGAACGCTTTCAGAAATATAAATACTGATTGTTTATTTTGATCAATTTACAAAATGCAAAGTGAGCGAACAAAAGAGAAATCTAAATCAGATCAATATTTGGTGTTTCTACCTTTTGCCTTCAGAGCAGCATCAGTTCTTCTAGGTACACCTGCACACAGTCAGGGATTCTGTAGGATTATAGTCGGTGTCTGATCAACCAGTTTTACCAAACAGGTACTGGTGATCATCAACGTCACACGGAGGAGAAACACCGTCATGTTTGGAACGACCGACCGGCCGAGTTCCTTCAAAAACTGTGTGCAAGTGTACCTAGAAGAACTGATGCTGTTTTGAAGGCAAAAGGTGGGCACACCAAATATTGATTTGATTTAGATTTTTGATTACTGTATATCTAAAAAAATAAATAAATAAATACATATATATATATATATAAAAATTTGTGGTCCAGGTTCACATCCCTTACAATTTAGTTTTTTGAATATCAACAATTCAAATAAAGTATTCATCAGATAGCGAGAGATGCAAAGGATAATGGTCATAAGTAGGGTATCAATATCCGTTTTAAATAGCACCATAATTTTTATTACTTTTCTATTACATACAGATATGAATGTTCAAAGACACTGACAGAAAAAAAGGTAACGTCTCTTACCAACGTGGGGCGAGACGGAGAGGGCTTGGTGGTAAAAGCGCTCAGCCAGCTGCTCGGCCTCCACACCCGCCAATTCATTCTGGTACCGTGCTATACAAAGATCAAACGATTCCTTTAACTTTCGATTCTTACAGCTAGTACAAGGGAAACTGCCACTGTAGCAAATGATCCGACAAGAGCCGACCACTGTTTTGCATCTAGGGACTTACCAAGATCACCCAAATATACAAGGCATCGATGACAAGCCATCTGAGCCCATTCCATCTCTTTAGCAGTTGCAGTTACAGGCTTCTTGCGACCTAAAGAAACGAAGGACGTCAACATGTATGGCAGGACCACAGCTAATTATTATCGAATCATCAGAGAATAAGCAACGAGGCCTCACCGATGAGCGGGTCGGTGACATGTGTCCAGTCGATGCAGTCCTGGAGTTCCAGCTGGTAATGGGACTGGATGTAGAGCAGGAGATGCTGGTAGAAACCAACTCCAGCAATCAAGTGGGTCCTGTAGGCACATTCCAGAGCACTACGACTGTGGATGTGCTACAGTGGAGAAAGATGAAGATCAAATTCATAGCAAAAAACTCCAGTGATTTCGCCAAACTTGGACTCAAACTTGGGCTCACATTGCCAGACCATTTTTAGCCCAATTTTGTAATTTATTTTCATTTGCAGCATTTTGCAGGCGCTCTTATCCAGAGAGACTTCCACATCCTGATTACAGGGACAGTCCACCTGGAGACACTCAGGGTTCAGGGTCTTGCTCAGGGACCCAGTGGTGGTAGTGCTGGAGGTGGGATTCAAACCTGTGACCTCTTGAGCCACAGGTCCATAAGCAAGTATCCACCACTAGACCACCGCCACCCATTCCAATCATTTAATCATTTAATATAAAAATATTGTAGCAATACATCTGGCACGAGCTTTAAAAATAAAAACGCTGTTGGTCCCTCGTGCTTGACATTGAACAGAAAACATTCAGGAGCTGCAATAAATGATGCAAAGCCTAAATATTACCAGTAAAGGTTTGCCTGCATTAGGAATGTAAACAAAGCTGCAGAGTGAATAATTATTACAGTTAATTAGATACTTAGGTGGGGTATAAATGCCCAAGCCTTGTTGCTCCTGTGCTAAACTCTAAAATCATATCCAATTTACAGAAACTGAGCGCAGAAAACCGAAGATCCCAGGGAAGCAGCAATACCTTCTTGTTTGTTTTGATGACCTGGATGACCTCGTAGTAGACCTTTCTCCAAAGCAGCTCCTCTGCCTTGCGGCCGTAGTCGACGGGGTGGAGGAACATTAGCTTCACGCATAGTTCACGCAGCCTGCAAGTAACGGGTTTGAAAAAATTAGCCTTCGCACTCGTGTTTACTGAACTCCTGAATACAGGCTCAACGAGAGAGAAAGACTGGTTACTTGTTCCGCAGGCTGATGTTCTCTGGCTTGAAGACTTCCCTGTATGATGACTTGCTACCGATGATAACATCCAGCTTGTGCACAGATTCCACCACAGCTCTGATCCGAAAGGCAAAACAAGGGAAGACTTAAACACGATGCAATAATACGGAGTATTTCAAAGGCTTATAAAAAGAATAGAAGCAAATAATGTGTTAGATGATGAGCTCCTGAACTTCTATACACCTCACGTCCATTTGGTTCATTATTTCCATTAATGGTACTGACAGAAATAACATCGTGCAAAACTATATAACAATCAAGCCGGTAGCACAAGCAATTATATTCTCCTTGAAGAATTTTCACAATCACTTGTTTCTCCGGGATTTGGTACAGTTTCCCCTCGAAACATATCAGAGAAATCTTGAAATGTTTGGAGCCTGTTTGCACCAGAAAGAAAGGAAGTCCCAGACCAGTAGATTGCCCTGAGTTTCACACGGGATATACGTTCAACGCGTGGGTTAAACTCAGAGAATGCATTTCGTTTGGTCCCTTTCACTTCTGCTTAATGTCCTACAGAAATGATTCAAATTGGACAAAATGAAAGTTAGACACAGTTAAAAACAAATACACTTGTTTTGCCGTTTATGCACTTTTGGCAGTGGGCATCATCCAAGTATAGACTGTGTAGGGATCGCTGCTAAAACACAAAAATGTCTATTTTACACACGGCCCTGCACAAAACAGAACTGTAATTGTGAAATGTACATATTGTCAAATAACATCATTTATCACAATCAATATCTCTTTATCAGCGACCGAATTGAAGTTGCAGAGCTGAAAACATCTGCACTTGAAACCAAGGATGGCCAAGGATTTGTTACCGAGATGCCATCTTGCCTGGGAGTTTGTATACGGTCATGTTCATCGCAGCTCATTTTTAACGCAGCCGAGTGAGTCAGATCGTCAGGAATGCTGATTATTCTTAGAGCTGATGCAAAAAAAAAGACAAATGTCAGACTTGCGTTTCAAACATGCTCACACTCATTTTCCGAGTAGCGCTCCCTCCCTGGGAGGCAAAAATCACCCGAAAATGAACTAAATCAGCCTCTGTGGAGTCACAGGGTCCTATCGAACCTGGTTTTTATATTTACAGATCACTGCGGCATGAGATTTAATGGCGAGAGTTTCCTGCAGATTAACATGATCAAGAAAAGTGATGGACACCCAAAACATCTTCAGCATCTTCTGTTTCCATGATATACTTTGTGGGTTCACAGCAGATCGGAAGACAAAGCTTTGTGTTTAATCTTCTCATCAAGAGGAGCAATATTAGCCTTCACTAAATCTTTCCACAAATTTCATCCTGGATTATGAAGAATTGTGTTTGTCTATGACACTTTGGCCCTGAAAGAGCCTTTGAGAAGTTTGAGCGTTTCTTGTTGAGATTAATTTAGGACTAGCATTTAAAAAAGAGATTATACAAGCATATACTGTATACAAGGATTTGTAGACTCGCAGATTTGTGGACCATTTCAAATGAGAATTTTAATTTTCCTCTGTATTATTCCTGCACAGTCTTTCAGAACGGTCTGAGGATATATTTCACTGCTGAAAACCTGCTGGGGAACGCATGTGCATGTGCAAACTTTGTCCCGAGTTCATGAGCTCAGAAATGGGGTCCTGTTCTGCTTTCCCGTCCTGAACAGATTTGAACCGTTATCTGGGTTATTTCATGTTATAAAAAGTGAGGGAGCTTTTAAAGACACATATTTCAGACATCTGGCTTGTATCACCACTGTGGTCAAAATCATCAGCGGAGCATATCAAACCCCTCTGGATGACTTTATGTCAAGAAAGGTTGGGAACTGTGAAGGGAGTAAAACAACCTAGGCCTGCTAATGTATTGGGTTATATTGACATTCAGTGATTATGGGCATAAAATAATCTGAATAAAAGGATTATTATAGAAAGACGGCTGAAACTGAGAAGGGCCGTACGCCTGAGGCTGTCCAAGAAATATCTGTGCGTCCCTTCAGAGATGGTCTTCAGCACAGGTGGAGATACGGTCACCTGCGCTCTCCTCTCAAACCAAACCAGATGTTAACAGGTTGCTTTTTTTACGGGCAAAATCCTTTAAGAGATCGCGTGGAAACATAAGTGCACATTCTTCTTATTTAGAGGCGATTTATTTTGAGAGTTGTGAGCAGTGACGGGGACGGTACCTTGCTCAAGGGTACCTCAGGGCAACCTACTGGTCTGGGTTTCGAACTCAAAACCTCCCGGTCCCGGGACCTAGTCCCTAAACACCAGACCACCGTCCCACGTGCAACCGTATCAGTTTCGTATACTGCAGTAATTATCGTTACTCTTACCTTAATGTGTGTTTATTTCTTTAATCTGTCTAATTTGATCCTGTCTTCTACTCCTTCAATGACGAGACTAGTCACTTTCACTTTCAAATCATTTAAGCGCTTTTATTTTGTACCTCTTTGTCCATCCTTCATTAAAGCAAGGTTCTAAAGATGAACAAACAACCATGACCTCTGCATGGACCAAAGCAATCAGATTACAATTCCTGCCATAATCCAGCAGGCCCAGGATGCAAATGTAGAAGAAAAGGCTCAATCTGTGGTGCACACTTGCCCCAGGAGCCCTGAAACTGGCCAGCACACACACGGTGTATGAGGTGGAGATGGGAAAATGGGATAAAACAGTGACGAGGGGGGGTAATAAACTGAGCAAGAGAGAAAAGACACACAGAAAAAGGCTGAAACGTTGTCAGAAATTCTACAGATTCTGCGCTTCAGCAGGCAGCCAGCAGCCAGGCTCGGCCCGTTCACTCACCTGTACAGCCGCTTAATGTGAAGGACTTTGGCCTCTGGCTCGCTGTCCTGCCCGGGTCCACTCATACTAGCAGGGAGGAAAGCTCCAGCAGTGTGTGGGCTCAAGGATAAAATGAAAAATAAAATGAAAGTACTAATAACAATAAGCCGGACGGGTCACGGACTGCTCGTCTCGGTTCGGCTAGGTTAGCTAGCTAGCAAGCTAACGTTACGCTAACGTTAGCTTCCTAGCTAGCACCCCGCTTCCCTCCGGTCTCGTTGTGTTTCCTCGGCCCGGACCCCTGTTCCCATCCGCTCCGGGGCAGAGCCTGAGAGAGGACGAGGTGAGCCCAAACAGACTCGCCGTAGGTCAGCTGCGTCGCCCCGGACTGAATCTAATGTCGCTCCCCGATCCAGGACTCGTTCCGTGAGCGGCCATTTTTCCTCAGCCACCCCTCTAGTATCGCGAGAGCGCGCGCGCGCGTGTATTTGTTTGTGTTGGTTTCGCCCTCGCGGGGACGCTACATTTGACGGGCACGCGAGGACGTTTGACGTTATGGGGACATGTGGGTCATGGTTAAGGAGTGGGGTTGGATTCCTCACATTTAAGTGAAATGGAAAGTGAGTGTTTTTATTATTGTTAAACACAGCACTGCAATGAGACACAGCAAAATTCTACCTCTGTTTTTCACTCATACAAACCGTGCAGCAGGAGGCAGCCATTTAAAGCACCCGGTGAGCAGTGATGAGGACGGTACCTTGCTCATAGGTAACTCAGTGCAACCTACTGGTCTGGGATTCAAACCCATGGCCTTCCGATCCTGGGGTCTAGTCCTTAAAATGAGGTGTACAATTATGTAGTAATTTAAGTAGTTTATTTCAAGAAATTCTTTGAAATAGAACTATTGGTTTTTGAAGTAATGTGTGTATTTTGAAAGTGTGGGGCTTTTTATTGGGGCAAATCTTGCTGTGTTGGCATTTTGATGACTGAGAGGGAAGAACAAATAAAAAAATGGTGATAAATGTCCAAGAAAAGGCTTTCATTTATTAAATATCAGGTTGAGTTTTAAAAATATAGGTTTAGGGCAGACATTGTTAGATAACACATAATTTTACCTATTGTTATTTCAGGCCCACTCTACAAGATATTAGTTTAGAGGCCTATTTGCAATTATTGACATTGGAAAAGGTCTCCAAATATATGCTTGATTTTCAATAGTTATCTTCCCAGATTATCTTGAGGTTTGCTTTGTCTTTAATCCAGTCTTTAATTCTACAATTTAGTCCCAGTTAAGTCAGGCTACCCTGATTTTGAATATACATAAAATACACATGTTCAATACTTATGCCTCATTGTCATGTATTATTAACCCCAGTTGATCCTTAATAAAAAAAATATTCCAATAATGTTCCCAAAGTCATGCTGTAACTGGATAAATTGTGCGAGTTTGGAACAAAGAAGATAAAATAGATAGATAGATAGATAGATAGATAGATAGATAGATAGATAGATAGAAGGCAATCCATAGACACATTCTTAGCATGTTATGATAAGAATTTATATTTTTAATTCATCTTATTAATTTAATTTCTCTATGATTCACCCACCCAAAAATATAAATTCCTGCTTATTCAAAAACAAAAACAAAACAAAAAAAACAAAGAAATTAATGCATTGTCCTCAACAGCATTGAATAAACTAAAGGATGAAATGACAGTATCAATCAGAATAATTATTACATTAATAATAATTATAATTCAATAACCAGAATATCAACATTCATAACAAATCCATAAACATTAGCAACACACCCAGAAGAATCACTCTTTCCATTAATATATATACAAAAAAAATAATTAAATTCCCAAATGTCTGCCCTTTTCAAAAACATAATTTTAGGGATGGGGCTTATGGCTTGTCAAAGAGCATGGATATGGTTTGCTTATGGCTGGCAAAGGTTAAATGAATATTTATTAGAAGGAGGCACATCATGGGAACTCCATCCATTTCCAAGACTTAAATTAATGGTAACTTGCATGGAAGATTTGTTTGGCAAGAAAATAAAGTAAATTTTGGATATATAAAACATTATTAGCATAAAATGGGACAGATTTTGGTAAATTTCTTGAAGGGTTGATCGTATAAATGACTTCATCTGAAGCTCAACCCTAGGCAACAAACATCATTGCAATGAAATATAGGAGCACTGAAACAGAAAGCAACAAGAGTAATACAAGCTGGAAGGATAAATTGTCATGAAGATGAAAGATAACTTGAAATATTATTATATTCCATATATAGATCATATAGCTATATATACAAACATTGCTTCATCACCTATAAACTATTACAAAATGCCTCAGTCAATGAGAAAATGAGTGCAAGTTCGAGGTTGGTGAAGTGTGTGGCAGCTTAAGGGTAATGCATCATAGGTATCAGACTCTGTATGTTAAGTCTGTGCAAAAAGTGCTTCCAAAGACACCTGCCTCGAAGTTGCGTATATGAATCTCTTCATTTTCAAAATAAAAACAAAACAAAAAAACAAAAAACTTGTGTGAGGTTTCTCTCACACATATTCTCGAAGAAAAGGAGTGGGGAAGGGAAAAACGAAGCAGAGAATCAAAAATACATTCTGTACAATGCATATACAAACAAATTGTATGTACACATCCATATAATATATACTCACACATCCAGTATATACACAAAGACTGTACACACACTGTATATACACACATTCACTCACTACACAACATTTTTAAATCCATAATACATATCTCCCATGGTCTATGTTTTTGTCTTGTGGTGAAAAAAAGGAAGCAGAAAAATGTCCAGGCCGCTTGGCAATGGAGTCCAAAGAAGGAAATCAAGATAAATTTAAAGCAGAAACTCTATGCTGAGTTTCTGTTCAACTACTTTTAACCCGATAAACTTGCCAAGCTTTTAAATAAGAGATAATATTTCTTTATTCAGAGAATACGATTGTTCGTGATCCAATATCTCCATGGCAACCACCCATAATGAAAATAGCTAAAAAAAAAAAAAAAAACCTCCTTCCTTTAACAGAGTCACAGCAACGTGCAAAGAGTCGAAGGGGGAGCAGGTAAAACATCTGTCTGGTTTGTCAGAATCCAAAGCAATTTTTTAAAATTATTGTTTCAAATGATTGTCACAAAGGGAAATGAGAAAAACAAACAAAACCATCCATCTTTTAGTTTGTTCCTTATAATTATCAGCATGTAAATATCTTAACTGTGGAAGGTCCCGCTGAAGCATGTGTGACCATGAGGCATAGTGAGTAACAAAGTTCTGACATTTCCAGCCTCCGGGTATTTCACTGAATCAGTCCGTCTCAGTGTCTCTTGAAAAAAGGCAATGCATATTTTAGTTACCTCGGATTTAAAGACCCAAACTGCGAATTAAATGAGCACGATGGAAAAAGCCATCATAATAATCATGACAGAAAGGTATGGGAGGTTTATAAATGTGTTGAATGTCTTTTAGTTAGGAGTCACACTAAAAGAACAGCACCTTTGAAATTTATCTTACCCATTGAACCTCTTCATTTGGCATGCCCCACTGTCTGCTAGGCTCTTATTTCTTAAAGCCTTGCCCCTTGCGCAAATGTTCAGATGACAAAAGACATTGTTCCTCATGTGCATGCACAGCCAACAAGCCATCAGGTGGCATAAAGGCATTACGTGACAGAGGAGAACACCCTGAAGCTAGGAATGCGCAGGTACTGACAG
Organism: Hepsetus odoe; assembly: GCA_017165825.1. Lineage (NCBI taxonomy): Eukaryota > Metazoa > Chordata > Actinopteri > Characiformes > Hepsetidae > Hepsetus > Hepsetus odoe. The sequence continues at coordinate 15,039,450 of CM029389.1, forward strand.
AAGGTGCATGTGAAGAAGGAGGGCATCTAATATCTCTTTGGGTCACCTGTGGCTCTGAACCAACTAGCAACAGACACACTTTCAGAGCCTCAGTTTCCCCTCTGTCAACCAACCGAGTCACGGGAAAGTGCCCTTGCGTTAAAGCCGTGCCATCCTGAGGACTGTCCTAGCTGAGGCATCCAACTAGGTTCCAGATTGTCCTCCACGATGCTGTGTGATTGGCTGGAGGGAGAGATGGGATACAAAGAGAGTGGAGATGGGGAGGTGCTAGATGAGTGGCTAACAAATCACTGCTACGTATTTTAGAGAAGAGATGGACTAACTACCACAGACAGCCATTATTTATCGCTGTTCAATTTTAAGCTATGAGGCAAATGATTGTTTACCTGAGTCTCACATATCTACGTCTTGAGGTATATTCATGGCGCTGCACATTTACCGACCAAAGACCCTGTAAGCCCATGTCCCTCAATGACTTTCAAGAATGCAACATGTTGCCTGTTTTATTACTGAATCGAGTAAAAGTCACTTGAAATATAGCCCTCTAGACTCTTGAGAATAAAGGAAAAAAGCTAAAATGGTGATCAGTCCAGTCTCTTCTCTAGATGAAATTCCCTCCTAATATAGCTTGGTTTGTTATTGTGCAGTTAGTCTTTGAATCCTAGCTCTCATCTCAGTCTATTGTAATAGTGTGGCATTTGGAGTGCTTTTAAACTTAACCATATAAAGAGTCTTTAAGGCCTGTACTCATGTCAGCGGTGTTATGAGTATGATTATGCAATGATTTACATTTACATGATTTACATTTAATTAGAAAATAGACATCAGACACTCAATGCTGGCTCCACTGGCTGGGCCACATGCATGTGCAAGTGTGCTTTATGTCAGTCTTAGGATGAATCAACAATATCACAAACAGACCAGCTGTGAATTAAGGAATAAAATGGAAATGGAATATAGTGACAGTACTAAACAAGGGGCTTGACAATCAGTCCCAGAGAGCAGCAATGCATTTACAGACACATGGCATGTTTCTACAGTACATATGATTCATTATTTAATGTGCAGATTATCTATCAAGTTCTTTAAGTCATTACCATAAGAATGTTTGGGCACTGTAATTATATTTGAATTGAAGGATTGAGCTATGTTGTTATATTTCAAATGACCAAGAGCCTAAATAAAACTATAGGCTACATGCACACAAAACTAAGTTTGCTCATCAGTTCGCTGTATCAAACCCTGTACCTGCAAGAATAGTCGAGCTAAAATAAAATTAACTGTCAAAATGCAAAACTCAGATGGCTTGCTTGAACATAGTGAGTGTAAATACATTGCTTTACAACTTTCAAGTTTCTCTGTCTCAGGCCTACTTTCATATTTTGGTATAAGGACAAAAAGCATTTTACCTGACCGAGTCCAAACTCACATTTCATGTGGTTTATGAAAACATTAACAGATGCATACAATAATAAAGACAGAGGTGCAATCACATAAAACAATTCTTGGAGGAATGATTAGCATAATGAAAGACAAATGGACGACAAGGGCAGTGGGAGAATGGGAGGCAGTGCTGTGATGCAGATTTGTTTTTAAAATGGCACTGTTTTGATCTATAGCACCAGTTAATTACACATAGGTTCTGAGATTGAGAAGAGAAAAACATTGCACAAGTCCGGTCTAGTGAGGCAAGTTCCTTAATTACAATTCAAATACCACAAGCACTTCTGAGATGTTGGTCTACGAAAATGAAACCTTTTCTGTAACATTTAATATCAAACTGCCTACGCTTTCCCCCTTTCACTGACGCATGATCATGGATCAGTCTCTTACAGAGGCCACTTTAACATGAACAATGAAGCAAAACATAAACTGTTCTGTTTGGAGATCATTATGCTTACTGCTTCTTTTTCAAAAAACCCTGTTGAAAGATACAGAAAAGGCACTAAGGAAGCCAGACATGACAATACAGTGGATTTCCTTCAGAGGATCTTTAAAGCTGGCATTTTTTGAACAGGTTTAGAAATTTACCTACTTTTTATTAATTGTGGTATATGTTTTCACACAGCATTCATTAGGTCAGAGACCTAGCAGATTTTTTTTAAATCTTAGAATCAGAAAAATTCAGACAATTCACAAGAATCTGAAATGGCCCACATTTTGTTTCTAAATTAAGGATTCCAAGGATAACAATGACCCGCCACAACAGATTGTGATGTAAAAGCCATTTTTGACATTAATTAAAGGAAAACGTCAGTTCCACCAGACAGCCCTTATTTTGTTTCGTGTTGATGGTGTAATGATGTGTGCTGTGTCCCATATTGTTTAATGCACAAAAGCTGAGACAAAAGAATGCCATGCATCATCTTCATCATTACTGATGTAAAAATGGCAGAAGTGAAAGATGCTTTTTGTCTTCATTGGCTGTAAAGATGCATGTTTTCACTATAATCTGGGCAGCTCTATTAATGACCTGCTCCCCCTCCTGCTATGGCAGTTCCCATGCCCATGCTTGTTGTTGCTGTGGTCCCAGTTGCCATAGAGGCTCTGACTGGAGCAGCTTTTTGGTTGCCGCGAAGCTCTCCATTCTGGCTGAGGTGAGCTTTAGGAGGGGAATGAGGAAGGGGGGCTACGTGGGGGGGTCAGGGCTCCATTCTCTGGGGGGTTGTCGGAGGAGATGTCCAAGGAAGAGACTCCAAAGCCAGGAGCGGTTGTCTTTTCTCCTCCGTCAACACTCAGACCGCGGTCTGGAGAACCCAGGGAGGGAAGCTGCTCTTCCTAGCAAGACAGAAAGAAGGGGAGGGGAGAGGAGAAACAGAACAGGAGGAGGAGTTTGGGAGCATGGAAGAGGGACCATTGAGGGATTGTGGAAAGAGATTTGAGAAAAGCATGGTAGGGAAGAACGGAAGATTCAATAAAAAAGAAAAGAAATGGCAAGGACAGGTATGGTTGCAGGGAGACCAGATCAAATGAATCAATATAGAGGTTCAAAACAAAGAGATCAAAGCAGGTTTAAGGTCATAAGGTCAGGAGTAAGTGGGAATGAGGAAAATAAAGAGCAGGAGATGAGAGTAGGGATGGAAGAAGTGGTGGAGAGGGAGAAAAGACGAGCATGAGTTACACAGCCGTGGTATGGGAACCATCCATAGCCATGCTCGGGGGACAACCAGGGAGGGGACACAGAGAGAGAGAGAGAGAAAGAGTCAGAGAGATAAAGAGTGAGAGAGAGAGAGAGAGAGAAAGAGAGAGAAGAGAGAGAGAGGGATGGTGGGATTAAAAATCTAGGGTTGATACACAAGGTCAGTCCAGTGGTTCCATTCCCCTCCTCTCCAGATGCTGCACGGAAGAAGGCTACTGTGCAGATGGTTGTCAATAAAGGCATGTAGTGACCACATTCTAGTCATGGTGCTTCATATGTAAAATGTTAAGAGACAGACAGAACTATACAAATTTTGATACATGTGGAATTGTATAACAGTATATTTTTGAGACCAGTTTAACATTGCATGTGTTTTCTATGCAAACATGGGTGGGACATAAGATCTTAACAAAACACAGGAGTAAGAATTGCTAGACAGAAGAAAAATTAGATTGGGTTTGTAACCTATTACAGTTTATTATCTACAATGCCCTCCATAATGTTTGGTACAAAAACACATTTTTCATTAATTTACCCCCTGATCCTCAGTATAATTTAAAGTTATTTGAGTAAATTACAGGCCAGTTTCTTTTACATCTTTGCACTTCCCTCTTGCCATCACTCTGATACAGGTTACAGGCCTTCAGCCTTCTGGTCTCTGACAAAAGTGTAGGTGCTCCCTTTGCAATTATAAAGCTCGCCAATGAATACTTTCTTTTTATTGTTATTGCAGACAGTTGATTTTGGTAATACTAAGGTCCAATGTTTTTAACAGTTTATTCTTGTTTTTCAGACTCTTAAAGACGTCCTTGACTTTCAGCTTTTCTCCTCATCCTCATACAGACTCCAAATGGTAGAAGCAAGTTTAGGTATCTCATCCCTGAACTAATGAATCAATGAAACACCTGTGAAGCCAATCGTCAAAAACATTATTGTTAACTTTAGAAGCACAGGGGGAAATTGAGGGTGTGAGAAGTGTTTTTTCCCCCAAACATTAGAGAGGGCACTTAAATTTAAAGCATGCCATAGCTGAGATGATTCCATTGTTGAAATCTAAAATAATCTGTCAGATTTATTTATATAAAACATATTTCTGGGCAGAATTGGTTATTATTTTTTTCTGTGGAATGTGCTCCAAAACAATATTATGAATATCTACTGATTGATAAATGATTAGGCATCTCTGGTTATAATGAAAGTTTCTGCCTGGCACAAAGAAAACCATAAAGATATTTACTTTATTAATTTAAAAACTTCATTCATATTATACAGATATATGAGACCTTGAAAATGAGTCTTATTCAGTCTTACAGCCACGGAAAAGACCATAATTTGTTGCTAATTTTTAGCAAGTCTAAAACTATTAACAAAAATGTATATGTTTACAATATGGGAGACCATAAAATCTTGGTTAGTTGGAACTACAATAAAGGGAACTCTACAAGAATACTGCACTGGAGTTCAGAAGAAAACCCAAAAGCCAAAAAAGCCAAAAACCCAACATAGATTTCTAAAGGTGCCTTAAACAAGCTGAGCATTTTTGTAACAGTGCCATGAACTAATAAAAATATTTAGATGATATAAATGGATTATATTTTTAAAGTAAAATGGGAGAACCTGACAAAAACCCAGCATTCTTAAGCATTAGGGTGGGGGGGGTTGTACTATTATAAGCTGGGGTTGTGGGTGTGTTGTAGCCAGAGGCACAAAAAGCTTGGCAGGTGGACAGAAATATATATTAAACTAAACCTGCAGAAGTGCATTTCTCAAAATCAGTTTAGAAGTTACCAAGGTCAGATTTTGTGGCAAGACTGTGCAAAAAGACTAGGTCAGACTCTTTTGTTCAGGAAAAATTATGGAAGTATGTAAACATATAGTTTGCACTAGAAAGAAATATTTTGGAATGACTGGATTTTGTTAATAACAATGAAAATAGATCCTAAAACAAGACAACAAAGATTGTTGGCAACATAATTCATATGTTTATATATATATATATGTACTATAAAGAGATTTCCAAAACATTCAATTTGACCAGGGTTGCCCAAACATCGCGTTTCAGTTTTTGAGAAAGTGGCAAGTTGTAGCCTACTTTAAAGATTTGAAAACCTTTTTCTTCACTATTTTCAAGTAACAATAAAGCCAGTTACACTGAATTGATTGATTTTATTAAAATACAGTTTGCTATTACATTTTTGGTCTGAATATTCTCCACGGTCTTGAACTATGTCTTGTAAGCTCTTGATCAGTATCAAATTTATGAAAGTGTCAATCCAATCTGTGGTTTAACAGATAAAACTATCTATGTTCAGGGGTGTAGTAATTTAATTAGAGGCTTATTAAACATCAGTCTCAAACCCATAATTCCGAATTCAGCCTCCATCTATCCTACAAAAACAAAATGTGCCTTTTTCATTTTAGTATTTTATATAAAAAAGGCTGGGCTGACTTTAGAAACAGTGGATGAGGCAAAGTTTTCTTTAGCCTTATCCTCTATTCTTACCTACATGGACGAAGGCCTTGTCATAGCCCAAACCAGTCTGAGATCATTTTATAAATAAATCAAGGTCAGTGTGTTTGTCGCCAAGATCAGTCCTTTTCAGTGAGGTCTGTATTAAGGCAGTAAGGGAGGAAACAACTGAGTTAAAGAGGTTGATGGACATCGACAATATTCTTTGGCCATAGATCTGCCATGATAGCAATAAACATAATGTTTGTTAGTGAAGGGGATAAACATGTCATAAGCATGAAAACTTTCATGGTGTAGTGAATGGTGTACATAACATACTTATTCATGTTTATCTAAGGATGGAAAATGGTGTATTACCTTATGTTCTTTGACAATAAATGTGTCTGTTTATTTGTATCCGTATGCTTTTATAAGAAGTCAGTCTGTCTGAAGCTAAAAAGCCCAGCTTCATATGACTTTTGAATCCAACTCTTCTGTTTAAAAAAAATATGTGTCTGGTTTCAGACTATTACATTAGCAAGTGTGGCAAGCGTTGCTAACATAACCCAGTCTGAATCAGACTACTTAAGAGTCCATGCATTACTGTAATTTATCATTTCCAAAGGACAACAACAAATTGACAGATTTCTTAACAAAGCAAGCAAATGACTTTCTCTTCTCAATCAGAACCTTGAATGTGATATTTGAGAATGAAAAGGGAGAAAATTACACATGGCCTTGAATAAGAGCTACCAGCAACACTAACAGCAAAGGGATGAAAGTCGATGAGGACAACAGGGGTGAAAGATGTGTCTCTGTCAGAGCTGGATTAAATTTGAATTATGTCATCAACTAGGTGCCTGACTGCAGTTCAGCTTTATGCCAAACAGTTTGCTGACATCAGTTAGTGAGGAAACTGGGACACTATACTATGAAATGGATTGGGTGGCTGAAATAAAATGTTGAACCAAATGCTGCTTTGGTGTAGAAAAATTTGGCTTACAAAACTTCAGAAGATAATTTTTACAAGACCATATAGGCTATATTATCACCTAGTCATTAACAATCACCACACTGTACGATCAGCATCAACTCTGTGCAGTCATTCAATCTACAGAGAATGCAGTAAACAACACAAAACGACAAACACACACACACACACACACACAGGGCAAAAACCTTACCATCTTAAACCTGACTGAGCACTTTACACTGATGTCTTCTTACATCTTCCTTAAATAAATCAATGTGTGGCTAAAATGTGACTTAAAGAAATGTAATTACCAACAAAATCAAGAACATTTGCACCAACATAAAACTGCTGCAGCACTTACACAAACACTGTTTTTCTTTAAGCACTGGACACACTGCACAAGCGATATAAGCAAGAACACACACTACTCCAATCACAGATTCACACACTCACACACATGCACGCAGATCATCGACCTGTTTGGGGCAGGACTGAGACTGATACGGAGATTTCCCAGAATTCCCATCATCTAGTTCAGACTGCGCTGGTGAAGTAGATGACGGCAGTATGAGTGTGGTAATGAAACCATTGAAATTTCCCACCTTATATCACAGTGCATGCTTTGTGACCGTTTGTGCGCCTGTTTCTATTTCCATAGATGTATGTATATATCTATATATCTATATCTATATCTATATATATATCTATATATNGCATCTCTGGTTATAATGAAAGTTTCTGCCTGGCACAAAGAAAACCATAAAGATATTTACTTTATTAATTTAAAAACTTCATTCATATTATACAGATATATGAGACCTTGAAAATGAGTCTTATTCAGTCTTACAGCCACGGAAAAGACCATAATTTGTTGCTAATTTTTAGCAAGTCTAAAACTATTAACAAAAATGTATATGTTTACAATATGGGAGACCATAAAATCTTGGTTAGTTGGAACTACAATAAAGGGAACTCTACAAGAATACTGCACTGGAGTTCAGAAGAAAACCCAAAAGCCAAAAAAGCCAAAAACCCAACATAGATTTCTAAAGGTGCCTTAAACAAGCTGAGCATTTTTGTAACAGTGCCATGAACTAATAAAAATATTTAGATGATATAAATGGATTATATTTTTAAAGTAAAATGGGAGAACCTGACAAAAACCCAGCATTCTTAAGCATTAGGGTGGGGGGGGTTGTACTATTATAAGCTGGGGTTGTGGGTGTGTTGTAGCCAGAGGCACAAAAAGCTTGGCAGGTGGACAGAAATATATATTAAACTAAACCTGCAGAAGTGCATTTCTCAAAATCAGTTTAGAAGTTACCAAGGTCAGATTTTGTGGCAAGACTGTGCAAAAAGACTAGGTCAGACTCTTTTGTTCAGGAAAAATTATGGAAGTATGTAAACATATAGTTTGCACTAGAAAGAAATATTTTGGAATGACTGGATTTTGTTAATAACAATGAAAATAGATCCTAAAACAAGACAACAAAGATTGTTGGCAACATAATTCATATGTTTATATATATATATATGTACTATAAAGAGATTTCCAAAACATTCAATTTGACCAGGGTTGCCCAAACATCGCGTTTCAGTTTTTGAGAAAGTGGCAAGTTGTAGCCTACTTTAAAGATTTGAAAACCTTTTTCTTCACTATTTTCAAGTAACAATAAAGCCAGTTACACTGAATTGATTGATTTTATTAAAATACAGTTTGCTATTACATTTTTGGTCTGAATATTCTCCACGGTCTTGAACTATGTCTTGTAAGCTCTTGATCAGTATCAAATTTATGAAAGTGTCAATCCAATCTGTGGTTTAACAGATAAAACTATCTATGTTCAGGGGTGTAGTAATTTAATTAGAGGCTTATTAAACATCAGTCTCAAACCCATAATTCCGAATTCAGCCTCCATCTATCCTACAAAAACAAAATGTGCCTTTTTCATTTTAGTATTTTATATAAAAAAGGCTGGGCTGACTTTAGAAACAGTGGATGAGGCAAAGTTTTCTTTAGCCTTATCCTCTATTCTTACCTACATGGACGAAGGCCTTGTCATAGCCCAAACCAGTCTGAGATCATTTTATAAATAAATCAAGGTCAGTGTGTTTGTCGCCAAGATCAGTCCTTTTCAGTGAGGTCTGTATTAAGGCAGTAAGGGAGGAAACAACTGAGTTAAAGAGGTTGATGGACATCGACAATATTCTTTGGCCATAGATCTGCCATGATAGCAATAAACATAATGTTTGTTAGTGAAGGGGATAAACATGTCATAAGCATGAAAACTTTCATGGTGTAGTGAATGGTGTACATAACATACTTATTCATGTTTATCTAAGGATGGAAAATGGTGTATTACCTTATGTTCTTTGACAATAAATGTGTCTGTTTATTTGTATCCGTATGCTTTTATAAGAAGTCAGTCTGTCTGAAGCTAAAAAGCCCAGCTTCATATGACTTTTGAATCCAACTCTTCTGTTTAAAAAAAATATGTGTCTGGTTTCAGACTATTACATTAGCAAGTGTGGCAAGCGTTGCTAACATAACCCAGTCTGAATCAGACTACTTAAGAGTCCATGCATTACTGTAATTTATCATTTCCAAAGGACAACAACAAATTGACAGATTTCTTAACAAAGCAAGCAAATGACTTTCTCTTCTCAATCAGAACCTTGAATGTGATATTTGAGAATGAAAAGGGAGAAAATTACACATGGCCTTGAATAAGAGCTACCAGCAACACTAACAGCAAAGGGATGAAAGTCGATGAGGACAACAGGGGTGAAAGATGTGTCTCTGTCAGAGCTGGATTAAATTTGAATTATGTCATCAACTAGGTGCCTGACTGCAGTTCAGCTTTATGCCAAACAGTTTGCTGACATCAGTTAGTGAGGAAACTGGGACACTATACTATGAAATGGATTGGGTGGCTGAAATAAAATGTTGAACCAAATGCTGCTTTGGTGTAGAAAAATTTGGCTTACAAAACTTCAGAAGATAATTTTTACAAGACCATATAGGCTATATTATCACCTAGTCATTAACAATCACCACACTGTACGATCAGCATCAACTCTGTGCAGTCATTCAATCTACAGAGAATGCAGTAAACAACACAAAACGACAAACACACACACACACACACACACAGGGCAAAAACCTTACCATCTTAAACCTGACTGAGCACTTTACACTGATGTCTTCTTACATCTTCCTTAAATAAATCAATGTGTGGCTAAAATGTGACTTAAAGAAATGTAATTACCAACAAAATCAAGAACATTTGCACCAACATAAAACTGCTGCAGCACTTACACAAACACTGTTTTTCTTTAAGCACTGGACACACTGCACAAGCGATATAAGCAAGAACACACACTACTCCAATCACAGATTCACACACTCACACACATGCACGCAGATCATCGACCTGTTTGGGGCAGGACTGAGACTGATACGGAGATTTCCCAGAATTCCCATCATCTAGTTCAGACTGCGCTGGTGAAGTAGATGACGGCAGTATGAGTGTGGTAATGAAACCATTGAAATTTCCCACCTTATATCACAGTGCATGCTTTGTGACCGTTTGTGCGCCTGTTTCTATTTCCATAGATGTATGTATATATCTATATATCTATATCTATATCTATATATATATCTATATATATATATATATATATATATATATATATATATATATATATATATATGTGTGTGTGTGTGTGTGTGTGTGTGTGTGTGTGTGTGTGTGTGTGTGTGTGTGTGTGTGAGATGGATCAAAACTCTTTGCTTTAGTTATTGTATTTCATATTTTTAAGCTTTTAAATAATGTTATGCCATTTTTGCAATGGTGCCAAGCTACCTAGCTATGCGAAAGAGAAATATCTTTCTAATTGTTCCAAAATCTAGCAAAGCTATAAGACTACGAGACGCACATACTACCTGTTTAGATATCCAAATATCCAAATAAGTAGCAGTGCTTTTGTGACCAGTGCTCAGCCACAGTTGCTTCTTGATATACATAATTTTCTCAGAACTTTACAGTGCATTTTTTCACTTGAGTACTCTTTCAACCGCTGATATTAATTTGGGTGTTTGGCTGCAGGCAGTTGTGTAGGTGTCTCTGTATAGTGAACAGGAAATAAGAAACCGCATACTGTTGTGACAAAGATGGCAGAAATGCACTGCACAAATGAAGGAAACATTTACAGCAATAGTGTTCACTGCTGGTGACTGGAATGCAATGGGAAATGTTGTTCAGCATTTGAAAGTTTAAAAAGTGCTGCTCTTGAAAAGTAAGCACCATACTTTTCTTGTTGTTTATTGTCACTAGAAATAGGTTTGTTAAAAACAAATCCAATTCCTGTGCGGAGCAGGTTACATTCATAAAGAAGCAGTTACTGAAATCTCAGCATTCTTTTAAAGTCAGTTGTTGAGCTTTCAGTTTTGGCTAGTGTATGTATTACAGTTATCAAATGATACTACCATTTTTAAAAAGGATTTCAAGAGAAAAAAATAAATGCATCTAAAAAACGAGCAATTGATGTTACTTATTAATGTGAATGGGGTGCAGTGTAAGTGCACTGTGCATTTCTGTGTTTAATCTATGATTATTACTATGAAAGCAGGCACATATGACTTTGTGAGGTGCTGTGTGTCGGAAACAGATGCAATGCGACACAAACAGGTGAGGTGTGGGGTAGGCGGGGATGGACGGATGGCTCACAGTCAGGTGCTTCATTACCTGTGCATTCGAGGAGGAACGGGCGCGAGACGGGGCTGCACTAGGATGGATTGCCGCCTCCCCTAAGAGAAATCACCGTATCTCGTCAACACAAGTGAGAGAGAGCGAGAAAGGGAAGAGAGGCAGAAAAGAGGGAGTGTATGATGATAGTGGGTGTGAGAAGGGACGGATTAATAACTCCTGGGCCCCTGGGCATATAATTTGCAGAACATTTTTATGTGCATGCACTAAATGTGACCAGTACAACTACTTAATTAAACAATTCTATTAATAACAAAAGTGACATTTAAGTAGTTGTGTGGCAGAAAAGGAAGAACTAGCAGATCAGTTTTGGAAACCTTTTGTTCATGCTTCATTTCCCTGGCTAATCCATACATACATAATTACCTATGATATTCAACCTTAAAAGACAATATAAAAAATGTAAGATTAACTATAGTGGATAAATTGACAAGTTGAATTTGAAAAATAACCCACAGATAAGTAGAAGGGAGACATTAATTTCAGTTTCAAAAATGAATTTCCACTTATTTTTGGTTTTAATACAAAGTTATTACACATACAATATCATTGACCCTGAGACAAAGTGAAGAAGTCAAGAGTTATATATAATAATATATCAAATATAATTCATTTTATAACTTACTATGTATTATAATACACAATTATGACTTTTAGAGTTTTTAAGGTTAGCATTTTAATTATTATTTAACTCAATACATACTACTATGATTTATTAAAGTGTTTTCAAATTTTATGTTTACAATAATCAGTAGTGGTACAGTGGTACAGTAGTGGACTGTGTGTTGCTGTAATAGAATTTGCAGTGGGTAACCCCCAAATTCAAATATTTGAACAACTATTAAAGCAATACTTAATTTCATTTGAAAAGACTACTAGAACTAAAGCCACTGTCCAAGGAATTTATGAGCTGTATAAACCAAAGTTAAGCTATTAACACATCCAGATGGTTGTATATTAAGGCATACACACTAAGAACATTTCTGAATTTATTGGTCAGTTACTGTAACTGACTTATGTTATAGTGGTGCAAATAACCGGTCAACCCTTTAGAAACCTCTGCTAGTCAAGTGCCCCCTAGTGGTCAGGGACTGTAAGGACATGCCCAGGAGGCCCGGTTTATAATGTGTGTGTGTATGTGTGTGTGTGTGTGTGTGGATTTGGGTATGTCTCTAAAAGTAGAACGAGTTTGATTTGAGTTTTTGGGGACAAACAGGGGTCAGTATACAAACACGTATATGAACACACATGTACACACAAACAAATATACATACATATATGCAAACAAATATAGTTACAGACACACAAAACGACATATGCACGGAGACACACATTACAGATAACCAGTCAACGACACTAACACGGTACCAGGACATAGAAATACATATTGACAAAGAATAAAATATCTGTGGGAAAAAAAAAACAAAATCATTAACTTAGTCATTACAGGCACAGGCAAAATAAAGATCATTCCTTCAGTGGTACATTATCAGCCAACGTGCTGAAAAAGGCTTACTGAAACAAGAAGTCTTGGCAAGCTGATTACCACACACTGGGCCATGCTACTGAACATGCAGTCAAATTACTCTGCCATGTGAAGAGAAGGTACGAAAGGCTGATGGATTCTAAACACGTGTGCTTCATTCCTAAAAAGCCAGTCCAGAAAATATGTCTTAACACAGTGACAGCTGGGGCTAATATACGGTATACAGTGGAAAGCATGGAGCATCATTGTGAAGAACAAGTTGAAGGAGTTATGCATCACACACACAAAGAAGCCAAAATGTAGATCAGCTTGACAATGTGTTTATACAGCATATGAAGAGAATGGGATGGAAGTGTAGCCATTTAAGTTGTGATGACCAAATTTTTGCCCCCATGTATTTCTGTGGCAGTCAGGGACACAGGATGCCATCTTCTATCAGTTATTGGCAGGAGTAAGAACACAGCTATGGAGCTCAGGTCTGCCAAATGGCAAAATAAATAGGTGGTCTTAGTCATCTCAATCTGGAGGACCTGCCCAAACCAATCTGCCTCTCTGGTAACATCAGGGCTGAGCAGTTGTAGTATAAGAAACCAACAAAGGAATAAGCAGTGTTATTTTTGTTTGTTTTGTATGGTGTAAATCTAAATTGAACCATTGTTGTAATACAAATATATATTTTTTTAACAAATTTAGACCAAAGAAAATTTAGACCTGAGCAAAACTAAGATCTGAAAACTCTCTAACTAGCATGCAATGCAACTGCAAACCTCAGTCTGTTTGTATTTTAGTGGCACATCCGTTAAGCAACAATAATTGGAAACAAACGGCGAATTTGTAATAAAAATGCAGCATGAAATAAAATTGTGCAAATCTACCTGAGATTTTAAAAATGTACAAATAAATCATAGAGCCAGTCCAGCCTAAAACAAGCACATTTAGGTTTGGTTTCTCTTTATACTCGTTTTTTTTTTTTTGACGCTGAACAGTCCTTAGATTTGGGGGTGATGCTGTCCCCTCAAACATCCACCTCCCTCGTTCCAGGCGTTACTATATAAACAGCACAAAAAGGGTGCTGCTGAATGTCATATTTCTGTGTCACACAAAAAGCAGTTTGCACAATAAAATGCTGTGTCTATTCAGGGCACGCGTTTTTCTGTGGGCTTGATTTAATTTCATCTGCAATCATTATTAGGTTGATTAGGTAGCAACATGATTTGCAGGCTGAAATGCAAAACATAACAAGCAACTGTGCATAAAATATTGTTACATGAGCACCGAAAAAGCCAAGAGATTTCTGCAAATGTGATCAAAAGTATATTATTCCTGCATTTTGTTCTCCAGTTGGGTTGAGATTAAGTTTAAACAACTCCCTGAAAAATGTTTAGCCACATTTGAGCATGATGAACACGCTGAATACACCAGGCCTTATTATTTTCCCACCAAATGAAAACAAGGACAATTTGTGCAATATTGTATAGTTTCTTAATGCCTCCATTTTTTAAAACCAGAGCCTCTCAATAACGCCACGAAAAATGCTTTATGGAAAAAATACTACATCCCAAGTCTTCCAACTGAGCTCTGCCCAATGCCTCACTGCATGTGTCCTCTCCCTTTCGACTCTTGACAAGCCTCGGCTGTGCCTAATCTCTCTCTCTTCAGGGAAAGATCTCTGCTGAATAGTGAAACAGCAGGGGTGCTGGACTGCATTACTGCCTGCTTGGGGATGCATCCACAACCTCTGTCCATTCACCCAAACCCTGTTTTTAAACATAATCTATTGAGGTGCTTTAGGAACGAAATTAATTAAAAGGTGTAGTGTTTTCTTATCTCACTTGAAATTCAGGTACATAAGTTTTATCTTTGCTAGAGGGAACTTTTCAGCTCCTTATAAGCAGCTACTTTTCAGCAACATGGCTTGCTGCCATACTAAATGTCATTGTGCCAATTTGGTCAGATACAAGTTTCTGAGAACTAACCGTACTAAACGTACGTTATGTAACCAAACTATTGTGTATTATAGAATCTCAAGTTGGAAAGGGTTAAACGAGATTCAAATGTATAGAGGACCAATCAGGCCTTGCCAAAGGTTGTTATACTTTTGTGTTCTGCTAAAGTGAAGTTTGTTCGACTCTAGTTCTCTTACATTATAGTCTCTGGTGGCTAACTCAGGAACCAGGTAGCTTCATCAGGATAAATCCTATGTCCTGGAGTCCTGGAGCGTTCACACTTGACAGGTTTAGTTCAAATGAGTCCTTCACGACTGCCTTAATAATGTGGTTTGTTCATACATCGTAATGTTACACCTTTTAGTGAAATTTCACATTTGTGGCCAACAATGTTCAATTTCTATCCTCACAACACTCTCAACTGCATTCTAATTTAAGCCTACACATGTCCACAAGTGTGTGGCTTAAAGTTTTAACCACAAAACACAAGACACCGGACACATTTTAATGCTCGTCTAAAGTTACATTTGAATCTCTTTTAACTTTGTATCTTTCAGCTTGAAAACAGGTTTGTTTAGATGAAGGTATCAAGCATGATGCATTTATAAAATATGTATATGAGAGTGAAAGAACTTCATACTTCTCAGTGATCTTTGACACATAAAATCTAAAATGCAAAATTTGATCTATTTCCTGTATTCCTCCAGATCCAACGAACCAAACTACAACCAGTATAAACACAACCCAAGTTCTAACACTTGCAAAGTTTGGTATGAAAGTGATAGGATATATGAGGATCTGACACAGTATTTGACAGGACAGACATGATGCTTGCAGATGTGTTTCGCCAGCCTACAGAAGGTTTCGAGTAAAGACATTGAGTAATGCACAGACGCATTCCTTTTGACTCACTCATTGTCCAAATGCAAGTAGGTTTGCCCTTAGAGTGAAAATAGCACACTGAAGGGACAGTTCAATCAAAGCAGTGGTTAACAATGTGGCCTACAGTGTCAAAAGTGCATTTTTGTGTTGAGATCGCAGGAACCCATCAAATTGACAACATGTTGACAACACTGTGTATTGTGTATACAAATGTATAGTGTATGCTATGAAAATGTTTTAGATGCTTAAATACGGTAGAAACGTAGATAATGTAGAACTTCAAATTTACACTGAAAAGCTGTTTAACTGGACGGTAACTGGTTTTCTCTCATGAAAATGAAATATTAGAAAAGATAATATACAAATAAAGTTAATACAGTAAATAGTGATTATGTCAATGTATTCCATTAGCTATTTCCATGTCATTCCTCCTGAAGGTCCAGTATTCCTTATTGTATGTTACATTATTTACAGCAAATCATTGCATTGAGGAAAGATTTTTAAACCAAGTTAAAAATATCAATAACTTTTCACCAATCTTGATATCTTTTTACTATCTGTGTTAATTTCTAAAGTGGCAGCAGTGGCGTAGTGGTTAGGGATTGGGACCCAGGATCGGAAGGCTGTGAATTCAAATCCCAGACCAGTAGGTTGCCCTGAGGTACTCTTGAGCAAGGTACCATCCCTGCCACTGCTCCCCAGGCACTGTAAATAGCTGTCCTGCTGCACGTTGTGTATGTATTAAATGCAGAAGATACCTTTGTTTGTTTCACTGTGTGCTGTTTCACAATGACAAATAGTCACTTTCACTTCAAGTTATCTTGGTTAGAAAGACATTGTATGCTGAGATAAATACCTAACTAAACATGGCTAAAACTAAAACTACAAGACTGAACACTGGTTTTAGAATGAAATATGTTTTTTCTTGGTATGTTAACCAGTATGTTAGTCTGGGTTTGTCTCCAACACTCAATATTAAACACAGTAGGCCTAGACAACGACGCTAGACAGTGTTTCATTCTGGCAAAATTTTCAGTTCATTCGAGTTGGCAGTCAGCAGCTGGAATTTGAAATCCAATCATAAATCTTTAGAACTTCTGCTGGATGAGAGCACTTGCCAGCTTTCCCTGTTAGCCACTGTTAACATCGTTTGGATGGACTCTCCCTTTAAGCTGCCACACATATACCGCCTCAAGCTTGAAATGATCCAAAGCAAGTCAAATTACTGGCTGAGCGTTTGAGTGCATGTACATGAATCAACATCTTTCCCATCAAATCCAACCGTAACCCAACCTGGAAAAAGAAAAAACGAGGAACGGGTTTGGCTGCCACAAAGGATTGATAAGGATGCAACTTGTTTATTTTTTAGTGTCTGAATGTGCAAATGGACCGACAAGCAAGGCAAACCAACATCGAGACATTCCAGTGCTGACAGATGTATTGACATAGAAACAGACAAAATTGGACACAGCAGAGATCTATATAGTGAAAACGGGCATACAGAAGGGTTGTGTGTGTATGCGTATGTGTGTGAGTGAGTGTGTAAGAGAGAGAAAAAGAAAGAGAGAGAAAGAGTGAAAACACAGACCTGATCTGCAAAAATTCTGGCTTTGTGCTCAGATACTGCCCCAGCCCTCAGCTCATCCTCCACTGCCATGAGTCTTCATGAAAAAGAGATGAGGGGAGAAAGAAACAGAGAAAAAAGAAAGTTCCTGTTAGTTCCAGCCAATATATATGCGATCATAACGAATATGTAGTGAAGCTGCTCTTGATATTTGTCTGATATTTAAAGAGAAAACGTTCTCATCACTTTTCTAGTACACTGTAGTCTCTTGCTGTTTGATATACCATGTGCTGGGGCCTGGCGGCCAATTTTTTTCCCCGCCTTATGAAGTCTGGGCCATTCTTATGAAGTCTGGGCCATCCTTTGAGAGCGCTAATAGCTGTTTGCATGTAATCACTGTGCTTTAACAATCATGGAGATCACAAGAAATATATATTTTTATCATCCCTGGGGAATAACCGAGCTGATGAAACAGGCCAGCATGAATTTCCAGCAATTGCTGGGAGAGACGACTCGTACAATCACATGATGTAATCTGATTACAGCATAATAAGATAAAATAGACCATCTTTAAGGCCCAAAGGTGAATGCGATTTTAGACCATCTGATAATGGCTGAGGGAAAAGTTCTCCACTGAGAATCCTTTGCGGTTTAACCTGCCATTTCTGTGTGTACATTTTATTATCAAGACAAGCTCAGAACACATTTTTTTCAGTTTATTTCTTTAATTTAGAAGATAAGATATACTATAAAATAAGGATAAAGATTACATGGTCACTGTCACACTGTCAGATAAAGATGATGCTGATCTGGTCCCCAAAGATATCAGTATAATGTACAAAAACAATCCTAAGGGCCCACTTTAATGTGTTCATGGTTGGAATGATCCTGAAATATGTATGAAAAAAAGAAGTAAAATACTGGCAAAAAGAAGTAAGGTTCATAAAGGAGACAACACAAGACATGAGGGACATCTATGAAGAATGAAAAGCTACTGATGGGTTCAGCACAATGCAGACAGGCCATAAATAAGCAGGTGGTATTTTTTTTTGTGTATGTACATGTAGTGTGCTCCAGTTTCTGCATCTTAGGAAAAAATAGCAATGGTTTAAAACTGCATATTAGAAAATAATGAAATTCACAGGTAAAGTTCAAACAGTGGAATTACATATTTTATTCCATTGATAAGGTACAGTACTTTGTTGCTTTACAAAACAGCAAGGAGAAAATGGAAAAGAAGAACAGACGAAACAACTGAAGCTGAAAAAAGTATGGAGACAACGAGCATATTTTCCCCAATAGTAGAAATGTTGAAAGAGCATTAACTTAAACCAAGACTTGATTCGGTTCATCGTTCATCTCCCATACAGTCAAATATAGAGCACCTATGAACAGGTCAGATAGACAGGTTTGAACAGTAGGGAAACAAACTGATCAACAGGAACAGGTCAGAATTTGGAGAAAATTAAGTGTACATAGCGACAACTAATTTTTTATTAATTTTTTGTTTTGCTACATGATGCAAGGCATATTTGTTGCACAGTGAAGAATTTAGTATATAATATTGCACTCTAGGGTAAAACAATACTTCTATAATCTGCTACACAGTCTCTATATTCTTTTATATCTCACTTTGAAAAGGTGTATCTTAAATAAACACTTAAAAAATATTCAGAGAATACCCACATTCCTTTTTATCTCAGGCAAAATCAATATCATACTACATCTACAACTACAAGTTGAGATTTCTATTTTTATATCAACAAAAAATAAATATTCATGTCATTTATACCAAATTTAAACACATTTCTCTTTCTTCATCTGTAATTAAAGTCTCTAAGTTTATTTCACAAACAGCACCAAACACAGTAGGTGAGAAAGAAGCTCTCTTAAAGCTGTAACAGAGTAACTGCTACTCAACAGGGGTGGAACACATTTTGGATATTATAATATTATATATATATATATATATATATATATATATATATATATATATATATATATATATATATATTTATAAAGAACAGGAGTAGTTTTTACTTGCCAACAGAGTTCCTCTGCATTATAATGTACTTTTATGTTAAATAAAACAAATTAAACTAATATCACTGTTAAACTAAACTCCTGATGATAATATGAATTAATATTTGCACAAGGACTATTTCTTGATTAGTCGCTACTCCAAAAACACTCCGAAAACTTTGATTTAATCTGCTTTACTTGTACTTTAACATGTATACCAATAGGTATTTTTCAAATCTCATAACCTTGACTTTCACTCCGATATTCAAATTTTATTTTTGCTTGCATAATTCCACTTTTACTAAAAGATTTCCAGTGTAATTTCTCTGTCCTTCTTCCACCCCTGTTTTCAGTGTTTTTGCATCCTTTATATGTATCTACTACACTTGTTTGTTGAAGGAAGCACGCCAGTCATTTTAGACCCCTTTCCAGTTTTAAAACTCAATGTTGATACAATGTTGTGAGTGATTGCATATTTCATATATTCTGAATGTGTGCAAATAATCTTTATGTTGATGGCATAAAAATGCAACATTTCAACAAGTAATAGATATTACAGACGTACAGAAAACATTGTGAGAGATGACAACAATCTGTTTTATCGCATGAAAAACAGGTATGTCAGTTAACCACAGCCTGGACAGAATTTGATAGTTTGGAATTGCACCTGAGATGGAACATAAATACATGGCAGAACACAAAAACCTGAAAAAAAACGACGCATTCTGAACACAGTTCACCATACACCCAGACACACTATTCCCCCAAAATTGTCCAAATACATGGAAGAGAGGAAGACAGACATTGCCATCAAAATGCCCCTTTTTTGAAGAGATAATATTCTTTCGGAAATTCTGATGAAAATAACTTTGACGATCCAAACTTTGTGGAAATTCTCTGATAATCCCCAACAGACTGAGCACAGGCTCTAAGACACAATGTAACATTGCAGCATTTCTATTAAAAGTTCTATGAAATGATGCAGACCCTAATGTTGGTTATGGGCTTGAATGACACACTCAGAATGCCATGGTCCATGAACATTCCCACTGTTAAATTTCTTCCTACAGTTAATTTTGTCCAGGTGCACTTAAATTAATACTTTATGTGTCCATTCAAAACAGGGATTTTGCTCCATTTACTGCAGTGTTTATTGATATATGCACCAGTCACCATTTAGTTGCAAAATAGAGCTTTTGTTTATCCTCAGAATTTTAATGCACACTGTAAAGAGTATCATCCAATAATTCTTTCATTATTCTATCTTCCAACTGGGTAAAAAAGAGCTTTATACGTTTCTAGATGTCTCGAGAATATACAGATTAAGTTCATTTTGAAAATACTCCCTCAGATGTAAACCCCAGATTAGTCTGACTTCCTTCACTGAAGCAAGTGGTCGCCTGAGTATCTTCACTCCGCATCTTCAAGCCTGGAAAACAGCAATGTGCTCTAGAAACTACCACTGAATGGTGGTATACGTTTCCCAGAAAGGGCACATGACGGCATCGCTTTTATATTCAGTATTAGTCTTAAAATGCAAAAAGACTAAATTGGAGTAATTCAATGTGTAGCATTTCAACATGAATGACATTTTTTCTACTTTTGTGATTCGAGTTTCTTACTGGCCATATAATTTGCTATATTTAATAAATATATAATAGGTCATTATAATCAAAAAATCCTTAATTCATGTGAACATTCTGAACATGAATTCATTTCTTCGTGTAAGATACTATGCACTTTTACTAAGCTTTATAGTCCATCTATATGTTAAATTGACAAGGCTTGTCATGTTGGTCAAACTTCTAAAATGTTTGTTTAAAGAACATGAACCTAGTGTGATAATATAAAACACATGCCTCCTAAAGTTCTTTGACTGTAGCGTGGAATGTCGATAAGCATTATTCAGCCTACTAAACAGCCTTACTGAAATATTAACTGGCAATATTCTGCAATAGTATAAGGCAATGTACATAATTCATAACTTTACATTGCAAAACGGCTAAAACCTTTCTGCCATGTCATAGTGTAGAGTAATAGAGCTTAAAAGTTTAATATACTGCTCTGCATATCAGAATATACCAAGAAAGTGCCTGATATTTATCCCCCTTTCATTAGCCTTCATAACTCCCCAGCTGCCTGACTAAAAAAGTAATTGTCTAATAAATATGCATCCATCTTTATTGCTTTATTCAATGACCATACCTGACCTTTCAGGTTTCACAGCTATACTGGGTTCCTCCAAGCCTTTAAGGGACCTCTCAAAGCCCTATGTTTATTACCTGTCAATTATTCCCTTTATTTGCGAGTCCTTCTCCAGCTGCTGTTGCCTCAGCCTCCTCTCACTGTCCTCTAGCCGACTCTGATACTGCAGCAGGATCTTGTTGGTCTGCTGCTCCTGAGTAAGTAGCCTCCTCTCATATTCCTCCAATTTGCGGTGGGACATCATTAGTCGCTCCTTCAGAGAATGGATTTCCTCCTCATACTCCCGCACCTGTATCCACAGAGACAGAGACAGCAAGGGACGAGTTATTTTACCAGTTTTTTACAATAAACAATAAACGTCAATAGTAACTGGACCAACAATGACACCTAAACTTTAGGGGTTGCAAGATACGTGCTAAAATCACATGCTCACATTAGTTATTGCTCATAGCTACCTGACATGGCCAGTTCCAAAGGTGTGTGGTATTTTGTGTGTGGCTAAAAGTGCAGACTTGACTCTGTCCATATAAAACGTAAATTAATCATAATTCATTTTTGACATAAATTCACTGATGATGCCACAGTCGAGTAAAAAATAGCATTAGAGGCTTCGCTCCTCCTATGCAGGATGATCCCTCAAAATTCACAAACATGGTGTGTTGAGATGTACATCCATCCATCCTTCCATTTTCTGCCACTTGTCCCAAAGGGGGGGGGGGTGCTGGAGTCCAACCCAGCGCACACAGGGCGAGGACGGGGGACGCACCCTGGACAGGTCGCCAGCCCATCGCAGGGAGGAGCGGGACAGGGACGGCACCTTGCTCAAGGGTACCTCAGGGCAACCTATTGGGAAGGGGTTCGAACCCCCGATTGAGATGTCCAGTGATGTTCAAAATAATGCAAAGGTGCTAGATTTCTAAGGGTTAAGAACAAGTGGCACTAGCTCAGATGACTGCTCTAGACACTAAGTAGCTCCAATATCCTTGTTCTGATTGACAGATTCTCTGTGTATGCAGTTACATTTATCCAGTATACTGCCAGGAGATTGCTGGGGAAAAACAAACACCTGGGACAATGGCAAAGTAATACAACTTCATTCTTTCCTCAAGTTTATTTTCCTTCAAATGTCTGCTCAAGTTCATTTCCTTCATCTGTCATTTAAATAATTCATAGACGAGCCCATAGCACCATCTGTTGCGGAGGTGACGGACATGACTTGCATTTCCTTCACACCATGCATTAAGGAGATGCTGCAAGAAGTGCAGCATGGCGAGGATTTGCTGACTTCTGCGTACAGAATATTCAATCGAGAATAAGTGGACGCGGATAGAGCAAAAGAAGCAAACAATAGTCACTGTATAGCTCGTTAAACACAATTTGACTCTAATATTTGGGACATTATTAAAAATGTCGACTCTAAAACCTTGTTGCCGGCAATTATGAAATCATGTTGTAAGTTCCAGTTTCAGAGGTTGACGGGTTCAGGTGCGGATTTCCAAATTAGATGCAGAGGATCTATGTGAACTTTGATGGATGGGATTTCTGCTTTTAACAGCTGAAGAATGAGGTCACTACCTCGTGTGAGCATCTCTTTTGAAACGTCCTACACTTTCAAAGGAATTTAGGACACATATGTAGTTAAGTTTAGTCAAATCGCCCTTTTAAAAATCACTATGATTTTAAGACATTAGTTTTTATCATCCCTCTATCCCCACATTTCCTGTGCAACTGGCTGTTGTCTAGGTAAACAAGGCTCACCTAGTCTTGTTTTTCACTGACTGGTCTAAGCTTGATAAATAATGTTATCTCAGGAAGCGAGGGAAATTCGTATTGCATAGTTGCCAGATGGGGCCCACAGCATCTAACAATAGCACAGACACATATGGCCCATTGGTAAGCACAAGCAATTCTCTAAATCCCTTAATAGACCTCAATAGAGTTCAACGAAAAAAAGTTAGCAAGTGTTGCTGCTGCTATTTTTGTCCCCCCCTTCCAAATCAAATCTTTGGTAGATAGAGAGCATTAATCAAAGCATGGAAGTAGAGACTTTCAAGGACAAAACGAGATTTATAGATTGATATATGAACCCAAGACATTAATAAAGCATGTTAACTTGTTCAGATAAGCAGAGAGAAACGCACCCTGTCTAAACGCGATTCGTCCATGCTTTTGGAATACTCTTTCAGCTTGTATTCTTCTCTGTCTATACGGGAACTTTCAATGTCAGCAGAAAGGTGCGGCATGTTGGACACCCAGGCAACCGTTCTCTCTGAGGCAGGGGTTGGTGGGTTCAAGGTATTGGGAGATGAGCCCTGGAAAGAAAGGAGATTTTGCAGAATAACAATATAAAAGACTTGACTGAGTCATCACTTTACATTTTTCACTATTTGCCAGTATATCTAATTTGAAAACTGTGGGTTTAAATAGATTTTTGGTGAAGAGCAGAAGTGCAAGCTTGCTTTGAGGGAGACAAAGACAAAAAAAAAAGTTCTGTTTCAAGATATTAGCCCTCAGGGAAAGCAACTAATTGAAATTTGATCCATATTTAATATCTCATAAAAGATTATTTTGATGAAAGACATCAAACTTGTATGACAAATGGAGTATTTAGACGAAACATGTTTGGTGTCCCCTCTTTAGTTCTGAAAAATATAGTTTAGATAGTGAATAACAGAAGCTACATACACCAGGCAATATCAAAACTGCAATATTTGTCTACATTTGAGTTTAAATTTGATTACTTATGCCAAACTCTTGCATTTACACCACGGTGACTCTAAATCTGGGATCTTTTCCTATTGCATAATCCAATCCTTAATTAGAGAATAAGGCTATTTTGGATACAGCATGTCTGCTAAATCACTGAGCACCTGTTTGCTGATGGAAGGCTTGAGCAAGTGCTGCTGCGAATGCTGCCTCTCCTTGTGTGACTGTGACTGCTGTGTGGACTGCGGCGTTCCTCCTTGAGAGCCCTGTGATCCCTGGCTCTCCCTGGTGGAGCTCTGCTGATGTGGGAGGCCGGGAGCGGTGTTGTCTTTGACAGACAGCTGTTGGCGGGGCCCCGGCTGCCGGCCCCCGAAGCCAGATTCAGGTGACTGGAGCAGGTTTCCGCTCTGTGGCCTCGTCTTGGATGGAGGTGTGGCGCCGGCCGCTGAGCTCACGGAAAGCTGATGGGAGGTTTGTGACTTCATTCTCTGCGTGGGAGGTGGAGCCATGGAACTCTGACGGACAGGTTGGACGGTGGAAGGTGGTGAGGCGAGCGAGGAATGAGATGTGCCAGTTTGGGAGGCCATGCCCATCATTTGCTGCTGCTGGAGGTTGTCCTGACATGTACGAAAGAGAATTACAAATTAAGCCTTCTTAAAGTTTCTTATAAAGTGCTTGTATACTGGAAAACTAAATTTTCTTAAGTTAAGATAAATGAGTGATGTCAGCTGTCAAAAACGGTCAAAATTTACTATTTACTTCTTCCTTCTCAATTGGAAGCCAAGGAAAAACCAAGGACAAAAACTACCATTTTCAATTCTTCATGGTTGTGATGTCACAATTACAAACACATTTACATATGCAGCTTTTGGATTGAGAGAGGGGGAGGGGGAGGACCACCCTACCCAACCATGAATGAAACAAGTGTTCCTGCAAACTTAATGGAGTGAACATTATTGGGAAAATTATTCAGTGTTGTCACGTATCACTGCAGCCTTTAAAAACGGGCAGTACCTGCATATGCATGGAGATTTGCCGTCGGCCATAGTCGCCCTGGTTGTGGCGGCTGTAATCGTCGCTGTAGCTGTGTGAGTGGATGATACTGGGCTGGCCCAGGTGCGGCCCGGGCCTCAAAGTGGAGAGGTCCTCGCTACGGGAGAAACCGCCGCGGGCAAACTGAGGGAGGTATGCTGGGTGAGAGGGGTCTGGTTCTGGGGCAAGCAGGAGGGGCGCGGCAGGCTGGGCGCGGCTGTGCTGGTGATGGAGCTGGGGCCCATCGGCAGCCATGTGGAACAACGGGTTCTGGAAGGAGAGTGGGTAGCGAAGGGCCGCTGCCTGCTGTTGCTGCGACAACGAGTCCGTGGTGGTCCCCATCTGGCTCAGCTGGCTTAGCCGCAGGCCACCGGACATGCTGGAGCCACCCGAGCCGGCCGACATCCTTCCGCCACCAGCGCGCAGCTGACCTCCGAGGCCTCCTCCTAAGCCACCGAGCCCTGCACCAAAGCTGCCGAGGCCGGCAAGCGAGGCCTGGGGAGAGTTGAGCATGTCCCCCACAGACTGCAGGTTAGAGACGCTGTTCATTCTTGAGTCCTGGAGGTCCATCATAGAAATATTTGCATGAACAGTCAGATTCTAGAGGGGAGAAGGCTTGCAGTCATGTGCCCCTTTGTGGTATTTATGAGCACATAATTTAGCTACTTATAATCTACAAATGGTACAAATACAAGTACACAAAGCAGCAAATTCTAATGTATCGATCTACTTTATTTGTCCAAAAATTCAAAGTACACAACAATCACTTTCATATGTATTAACAGCACCCACATCATCCTGTTGCCCTCTTTCGCCATGCTTGGGTGGTATTTTGAACCATGCAGTAAGCAGGCCTGTAGCGCTTCATCTTCCCACTGGATCAAAGGGAAGCCAAAGACCCTCAGCAAAGATGGGGGGGAAACGTGCTGAGGAGCAAGCTGCCATTCAAATGGAGATTTTGAACCAAACAGCTTTCACCACAAGAAAAGCATTTCTCATTGACATGGGCCATCTCATGACTTGCCTCTCCCCCACCCACTCATTCAGGCGTATTTACCTGGCAAGCTTACCTTTGGATCAGGATCAGTAATATCGGAACTGCTAGTACAGTATGCTGGGCTAGACCGGGCCAGCGGGGGACGGGTAACATAGAAAACGTCTTTAGAAGAGGCCCGATGAGGATGATCCCGATCTGCATAACCCCCCATTCCGGCTCGTGATGGAGGAACCCCACCACTGGACATGGCAGAGGTCGGGGAAGGCAAGCGAGTGATATCTATGGAACTGCAGTGGGGTCAACACAAAATATAATCGGGAGAGCTGATTAGCAGATCACTTCTGCATTTAATCATGTGTGATCTTCCTTTTTTTGACTTTATTTTTGCTTTAGAACCCCTCCGAGATAGACAGTAGTCTACATGTATAGGAAGTCTTAAAACAGCACAATTTAACAGTTAAAAGCAAACAGTTGTAATTTAGTATTCTATGTAATCAAAAGTATTTAGACGTCTCTGCTTCTTATTGCGTTTAGGTGTTAAACTCGATACCAGGTATATAAGATCAAGGAACATGCAATGCAATCTCAGTCCTCAGCATAAAAAAAACTTTAATGAAGATGCACCGCCACAGTGTCAACTAATGTGACAAGTCAGCAACTTCCAGTAATAGTTAAAGTCTCTGAGCATCAATCAGCATCTAAAAAGTCTGTTTATGTTGTTGCTAATTGACTGCTACATCAGCTAAAGTGATTAGTCCTACAGTTAGTCCCACTGGAACTTATTTACCCCGTACCTGTCGGCTCAAAAACAACATGGAGCCTTTCACTTGGTGTGGTCCTTTACACAGTGCAGTCTCTCTTCACTGGATTAAACTAGAGGTCTATAAGGGCTCGATTGGAAATGCCTGCCTCTTATCTTTAAAACCAAAATCCGCATTTGCCCTTGCCTCCAAAATCTTGCATGGTTCCTTCCCGCACTGTCTCACAGAATGTCTCAGAAGATGAACCTCTACAGGTTCATCTAAACCCAGCACACCTAACAATCCATCATACCCGCCAACACAAGCATGCAACCTGTTGGCTTTTTAAACACTGTGACCGTGGTGCCTCCAAATGAAGGTGAAACCAGATCCTAAAATGAGGGTTCTGCACTCCCCCCTGGTGGACTACAGAGTTCAGACACATCCGTTTTTGAAATATGAGAATCTGTTGAAGAGATAATTACTTTAAAATGATCATTTTTAACCTTCTTAGACTTTCATAACTATTTAAAAATGTAAAAATATCAATAATATTCACCCTAATACATGAATTCTAATCATTTCTAATGTTAGAAACATCTGTTTGGTCAAAATAACAATAACGAGGCTATTCTTTTGCATTTGTTGGCTTGCTCAGTAAAACAGTAATTCATGACAAAAGTCCTTGCTGATTAGTTTTTACATTCAGAAATGAACAGAATATATTATATTTGTGTTACTAAACCACAGTGAAAGAGTTAAGAGTTATAACCTGGCATAGATTCACTACCTGTTGAGGTCCCTCATCATGACGTTCTGAAACTCGGAGGAGATGCCTCTGTTGAAACTGGGCCGGGACAGCAGCCTGTCCGTCTGTCTCTCTGGAGGCTGCCTGTCTGTCTGGTGACTGGGCTGTCTTTGGAGATGGGGGTTGCGAAGGGCCATGCTAATGTCATTCAGAAGGCGGGGTAATGGTCCAAGTTTAATGATGGCATCCTTTGACAAAGACATTAAGCCAGGAGCATGTTAAGAAGCAAATAATAATGATAAAATATGTACATTCATTACTTATTTTGATGCTGTAAGAACGTTCACAGGTGGAACCTACCTTACTGAGCTGAGCCATAACCTCCCACAGAAGGCTGTGCAAGATTGAAAGCTCTCTTCCCAGGTCAATGTAGCCCTCAAAAGCACCTGCATTGGTGACGCTGTCTAGGTTGGAGATCTCATACAGGAACTGCTGCATTGAACCACACTCCATCTCTAAAAACTCATTCATGAAGCACATGTACTCCTCCTTACTGCCAAACCTGGAACACCATAACCAGTGCAAAAAGAAAATAAGCAATAAATCACCAGCTATTTGACAGTAAACCCACTACAGCCACTAACAGAAAGGGACCACCACAGGACCACAGGGTAGATTGTTAAGAACATCTCTTTAGCTCAGGCTGTCCTACAGGGGTTTGGTAGTCAGAAACTGAACTGATGAAGGGAAAAAAAAGTTCCATAAGGGCCACAGCCTGAACACTTCGCTCCTTGCACCAGCAATTCACCGCAAGAAAGTAATGCTAATTAGCAGATGGATTGAATCAGCTGTCTGCTATGGCTTAGCCCAGGTTGGCACTCCTGGGCAAGTGGATGATTATCACACACTGTACACTGAGCTTGTCTTTAACTGTACACATGGTGTCTCTACAGGGTAGGAGTGTCAAATAAAGTGTTCAGTAAGTGCACACTGAGCTTAAACTCAGATACACTCATACCTGCACCATACACAGGCTGACTAATGTTATGCCAAAAATGGTTGACCAATTAATACCTGGTCAGCAGTAGTGACGGCCCCCTTTCACTGAGGGATCGGGTGGATGGTGGCTGGTATTTTGTGCAATAGATGGGCAACATTAACAGCCCACGAGGAAGTCCTACACATACATTAATACATATATACAGCACTGTGCAAAAGTTTTAGGCAGGTGTGAAAAAATGCTGTAAACAAAGAACGCTTTCAGAAATATAAATAATGATTGTTTATTTTTAGCAATTTACAAAATGCAAAGTGAGCGAACAAAAGAAAAATCTGAATCAGATCAATATTTGGTGTTTCTACCGTTTGCCTTCAAAGCAGCATCAGTTCTTCTGGCCCCACAGAGCCCTGATCTCCACATCATCCAGTGTGTCTGGATCACATGAAGAGACAGAAGGATGTGAGGAAGCTACATCCACAGAAGATCTGTGCTCAGTTCTCCAAGATGTTTGGAACGACCTACCAGCCAAGTTCCTTCAAAAACCGTGTGCGAGTGTACCTAGAAGAATTGATGCTGTTTTGATTTGATTTAGATTCTCTTTTGTTCATTCACTGCATTTTGTTGATTGATGAAAATAAATGATGAACACTTCCATTTCTGAAAGCATTCTTTGTTTACAGCATTTTTTCCACACCTGCTTAAAAGTTTTGTACAGTACTGTAATTATATATGATGAAATGGTCAATGGATTTTAGTACACCTGAGATGTTCCTAATAAACCTTTCAGTTTAACGACCGATCACCATTAATGAATCAGAATCATTTATTCAACCTGGATTATCGCAAAGGTAAGCCACACAAAGACTCTAGAAAGAAAATGACTGTTCATACTGACTTGGAGAAATTGGCGAGGTTTTGGATCACTTTGGCTATGAGGGTGAGTGTGCGTGACGTCTGCTCATCCGGGTATTCCTGGGTGAGATTGAATAAGGAAGGGGACATGACAGCTGGACAGAGGAAACGCAGGAAGAGGGAGCCGCTGATCAGGCGATCCGCTATGTCCTCCCTCCCTCTCTCTGCACATCGAACTCGCCAGGAGGCAAAGACCTCCTTCAGCTCTCGTGGGAACACACTGAAAGAAACAGAGAAAAGTATTTTAGCAATGATTGAAAATGATTGAAAACCTAATGTAGACATTCCATTTGAGATGAAGTCAATCAAGGAAAAACCAGGTTTGGAGTCTAAATTTAGCTTTTTAGTTTACCACTGGAAATATGAAGCTAAAAAAAAGTTGCTGAGTCAATATTCCCTTATTTCGCTCAGATCATCGCTGAAATGTCCCACAGCCGGCTCAAACCGCATTCAGATCGTTATTAATGTCATGCGGACCTGTGGATGTTTAGCTACTTCTTTTTAAAGGACATGGCACTGTGCTTCATACAGTGTCTTTAGATGCATGAACACGTAGATGCATGAACACGTTTGTGCAACATATAGTAGCTCCTGAATGTCTATTCTTAAGAACAATGACTTTCTTAAGAACGATTTCATCCCAACAAAGTAAAAACACCTTTTAAAAATAATTCGCTCATGCCTGAGGCCCAGTGATTGAACAAGTACAATCAGCGGGGATTCTGCCTAATTGGAAAGACTACTGTGGATTAGGCTGGTGACTCCCGATAAGGCTGGTTTAGAAATAATTCAATAACTAATTTGAAAAGTAAAAAAGAAACGGGAAAGCAAGTGGGGGGCCAAATAAGATTTTACAATCCGAGCTAACCTTTTTTCCTTTTTTGATCAGATTTGTTAGTGATGTCAGCAAGTCTGGATGACACATACTGTTATTTCCTGAAATTCCACACATAAACTCCACAAATCAAATATCAGCGCTCCTTCTCTTCGGCCACTAGGAGCTGTGCTCCCATTGGCCACAGTTAAAGTATCGGATCAAGTTTAGCACTATAAAACAATGGGCTGCAGCATTAATGAGAAAAAGCTATTAAAGCACTGAGGAGTCAAAGGGTTTAAAGGAGACCCGTAATTTCAGACTCAAATTAAAGTCTTTGTTGAGGATTCCCAGAAAAAAGGAAACTAACCAATGAGAGTTGACGATTTTGCACAGGGCAAGCTCACAGCACATGCGGAGGTTGGCCTGATGGTCAGCTAGAACAGACGGTGGCGTCCTCATGGGATCAACCTCGCAGTTCTCTTCTGACTCATACAGGGCTCGGATGAAGTCACCTGCAGGGCAAACAAACATCAGCTTACTGCAGCACTAGTTCGATACAGCACACATGTGATTCCTGAAGATCTCTAATTCAGGTTAACAGAAAGCCACATTTAAAAACCGTCACCTAAAGCATCTTTGAGGTACTTATGTCCAATGAGTTTGAGGTACTCTTCTATGGCTTTGGTGGCCAGGGTGTTCTCTCGAAAAATAAGGTGCTCTCGATCGATGAATCTGTCTACTTCACACATCGCCATGTCAGAGAGAAAGTCCTTTAACAGAAGACAAATGGAACGTTACAGCACATGGAACCCGAAGGCAAAAAGAACTGAAAGAACTGAAACATAATACAAAGAATATTGTGATGTAACCAGTACCTTCGCCTTCCCTGTACTTTGTAAAATGTGCACCAAGGCACAGGCCACCTCTTCTTTGCTTTTAACGCTCAGTAGTGGCTCCAGGACAGCACAGAGTGTTCGGTAGTTGTTGGTGACATACTCGGCGAACTCCTTGTACAGCTCCATTGGCAGTATACTCATGGTCTGGTAGCGAGACTTGAGCCGCAAGGAGGCATTGATGATTTTGCCCCCTCCTACTCCCCCACCCTTAGCCAGCACACTGGGCTGAATGACAGGGTACCATTGCTCTACGAACTGTCGACCGGTGATGCTGGATATGGGGATGCTGACCAGTCCTAGATATGTGCTTTTCTCCTATTAAGAAAGCAGGAATAAAGGAGTGATATAGTGGCAACGAAATAAGAAATCCTGTCAATAACTCAGAGACATGTTTGCTGGAGAAAGAAATAATCAGAAATAAACACGTTCTCCCTCCATAATGTGATGTACCAACGGGAAATATCTGTTGTTCGGACATCAGGAATCGTCGGCATTGTGGAAAGCAGTTCCAAAAGAGCTCAGATTCGGAAGGTCGGCAAAAAAAAACATGTGTGTTATTTAAACCATCAGGGTATCATTCAATGGCAGTTTGAAAAAAAAATGCAAA
Source organism: Hepsetus odoe (assembly GCA_017165825.1). NCBI lineage: Eukaryota > Metazoa > Chordata > Actinopteri > Characiformes > Hepsetidae > Hepsetus > Hepsetus odoe. The sequence continues at coordinate 15,071,340 of CM029389.1, forward strand.
TGCTGCAAACCTTTCAACAACTGTGGCGTGTAGCTCATAACTGATGATTTTGTAACAGCTTTGGAAAAATTAAGAAAAAGAGAAAATCCAGCACCCTAAGCTCTAAGCTCTAAGCTCTGGTGCATCAAACATCTATCAGTCGTCCTTGTTGCCCACTGCTTCTACAACGTGACTGGAGTGTAGTTGTGCCGAAATAATTTCATTGGACAAAGTTTGGGACCATTTTTTCCTTGGTTTACCCCTCTGCTCCTCACTGTACAATTTTAAATCAAACAGTTTAGGTGTGATTAAAGTGCAAATGTCACACTTTAATTTAAAGATATTTGCTTGCATTTCAGTTTCACCATGTAGACACTGCACTTTTTATACATCAACTCACCTCATTTTAGGACATTATGTTTGGGACAATTGGCTTCACAGGTGTTTGGGACACTCAGGTGAGTTTCATTGCTTCATTTTTGCAGGGTGTCTGCTATGGGCGTCTTTAGTTGCCATTCTTCAGCATGAGGAGAAAAGCTGTGCCAATGAAAGTCAAGGAAGCCTGGAATGTGCACTTTAATCACATCTGAATGGCCTGATATAAAACTTTACACTGAGGAACAGAGCGGGGAAATCTAGGAAAAATTTCTCTTTGTCCCATACATTTACGGCATTTAGCAGACGCTCTTATCCAGAGCGACTTCCTTGTCCTGATTACAGGGACAGTCCCCCCTGGAGACACTCAGGGTTAAGGGGTCTTGCTCAGGTTGGTAGTGCTAGAGGTGGGATTCGAACCTGGGACCTCTTGAGCCATAGATCCATAGATAAGTACCCTACCACTAGAACACCACCACCCCATACATTATGGAAGACACTGTAATTACACAAGACAGTCACATGTTTATCTAAGGTCTCAGAGCTGATGATATACAGCACTGTGCAAATGTTTTAGGCAGGTGTGGAAAAAATGCTGTAAACAAAGAACACTTTCAAAAATGGAAGTATTGATCATTTATTTTCATCAATCAACAAAATGCAGTGAATGAACAAAAGAGAATCTAAATCAAATCAATATTTGGTGTGACCACCCTTCGCCTTCAAAACAGCATCAGTTCTTCTAGGTACACTTGCACACAGTTTTTGAAGGAACTCGGCCGGTCGGTTGTTCCAAACATGACTGTGTTTCTCCTCCGTGTGACATTGATGATCATCAGTACCTGTTTGGTAAAATTAGTTGATCAGACACCGACTATAATCCTACAGAATCCCTGACTTTGTGCGAGTGTACCTAGAAGAACTGATGCTGCTCTGAAGGCAAAAGGTAGAAACACCAAATATTGATTTGATTTAGATTTTTCTTTTGTTCGCTCACTTTGCATTTTGTAATTTGATAAAAAATAAACAATCATTATTTATATTTCTGAAAGGGTTCTGTTTACAGCATTTTTTCACACCTGCCTAAAACTTTTGCATAGTACTGTATGTTTGGGTGAAAACCAAGCCATTAGGCTGAAAGAACTATGGATAGTTCTAAAAGACAGGTCTGTGAAGGACAAAGATCTTAGGAAGGATGAACAAACATTTCTTCTTGATTGATTATTGAACCAACAACAGTCTTCTCAGATCTGGCTGCCCACACAAAACAAACTGCTGGTTAATCAAGAACCCAGCGGTGCCTATGAATGAGTTCCATTAGTGAAAGTGAAGTTAAAGTGACTATTTGTCATTGTGGGCACACAGTGAACCACAACGAAATACGTCCTGTATTTAACACAAATAACCCAATAGAGCCTCTTTGGAGATATTTTAACATGGCTGTACACAGATGCTCACATTCAGCCTGGCTGAATTTATGAGCTTCTTCCAAGACAAGAGAGAAATATTTCCAAACAGAGGTGAGCCAACCTTGTAGGATCATTCCCAAGAAGACCTGATGTGACTGCTGCTGAAAAAAATGAACTGAATCCTTTTTTTAGATGAGTTTGAAACATAACTAAATGTGGAAAACTTGAAAGGATCAGAAAAATTATGGAGTGCATGACCCTTTGGATTTCAGATGGACTGTAAGAGACTTCACAAACCTCAGAAAGCTTTATGTTTTTGTAAAATCCCTTTCAATCAGCACCCTTTGCCTAATTATTGAATATAAAAATGTGTTTTCCATTTAGAGTACGCTGCTGGTTTTAGGGGCAGGATTACATTTTGGGCTGATATTAAGGTTGATGTTCTAGCATTGGTGTGTGTCTCATTCAAATAAAGCAGTACTTAAAAATCCTTTCCGGGTACAGTACCGGTTTCTCCTCACCTTGCGTCTTTTCTTGTCTGTCTCCTTGTAGAGGTGCAGGCGGAGGTTGCGGACGGCTGGGAGGTTGTTGAACTCAAAGTGCTCACCCCAGAAGACAGTATCGGTGCGGGGTTTGCTGGTGGTGCGAGCATACAGCATGTCGTCCAAGCACAGTTCACAGTAGTAGCGCTTCTTGGGCGGCAGCTCCCGGGCCTCGATGATCCACAGCTTCAACACATTGTCCACCCGCCGACTGTTGTCCTGCGTAGGAGGAAGGGGAGGAGGGGACTGCTGGGTAATCGACATAGACGTTCAGCTACATCCACAAAAGAAATAAAACGAGAGCCGGTGGCTGCGATGGGTATGTTTGACCGCAAGAGGAACTGAATAACAGAGACTGAATGAGAGGTAAAAACAAAAAATATGAAGAGAGAAGGGGAGCGAGTGGGCATGAAGTTGGCCAGGCTTCAGGAAAGAACAGCACTCAGTGTGATGATTGCAAAGGGAGAAAAAAACTAACTATATTTGAAATCCCTACTGGGAGGGTAAAGTGCTGGGCTGATTGCAGAGAGCGATGTTTTTCGCAAAAGGGTGAGTCATTTTAGCAGATCAAAATGCCACTGGATCACTCTGCCCTGCTCAGGCTGCCATATTTAGATCAACTAAATATACCTGTTTTCAAAAGCAATCTTGCCCAAAAGACTCAACTGGTGCGCAAGTATTCATAAAAGAGCCGCAGGACACACCTCACTGAAGGTGGCTTTTAAATTTCTCATTTAAATGCTTGTTTCAAATAGAGAAGAACAGTGAAGCTCTCATTTTTTCAGAATTTTTTCAGAAATGTTATGTTTAAAAGATTTTTTGAGCCATAAAACAAGTAGTTTGCATCAGTCAGCAAAGTCTCAGAAGCCAAACCCAAACCCAGCACAACTACATAGCGGCAAGAGCCAGCCTTAACCAGCCTGGCACAGGTGAATCTGCCAAACCAGATTCCAAACCAGATATTAATATATACATATACATGTATATATATGTGTGGTGATCTGCAATGCTTTTCAACACACCTTTCTCATCTCACATGATCAAAACATGGGTGGAGCTTTTGGAAAAGCATCCCAAGTGGCTCCTCATGAAGCAGGCAGATATAATGCCAACAGCATGCAAAGCGTCTAATGTTTTCTTTTCTGTCGCTGCGTTACAATATACATCAATCCTTGGTTTTCATATTTTTGCTGCTATTTTGTTTCATGGCTTTGAAGGCCATCAGTACATCTGTAGCACTGTTGCTGTCCCTCAAGCTTCCATGAATATAGAAAATTAATCAGCACACTCCCAAGTCTAATGTGTACCCTTGCTGAGTCCTCTTATCTTCTCCTGACGATACATCTGCTAAGATGAATCCTGAGTGTGCTGATGGGATCTGGAAGCTCGTGCCATGTGCCCTTGGCATCAGTTCAGGCCGGTCTCCTGCTGCCCAAGCATCTGGATGAGTCAAACTGCACTGGTGATCCAACAGCTCTAACAATGACTTCCTTCTCAAAACTCTCGCAGCCTGCCATTTTAATAAGATGCGATGCAGAGAACTGAAGGGTGAAACGTGGGGCCCCTGAGATATTCTCCAGCAGAGATGGAAAGTGGGAAAAAGTTTTTCTTCTTTAATAAGAGAGAATGTAGAGAACTGAAAGATCTTTTTAACCTTCTGGACCTTCTGAGGATGATCAAGCAGAGATGGAGAATTTTAAAACAGATTTGTGCTTTTGGATGACAGGTGAGAGGAAAACTGCTGTCATTGTTTCACCACCGTTCTGTTCGTGGTGGCTGAATGGCAGATGGAAGCTGTTTCGTACTAATGTAAAAAAATCACCAGATGGGGAAATGAAGACGTAAAAATGGAAGACGCTGGTGTTGCCGTAGACTGATGTAGTCATTAGAAGACAGAGAAACTCTTTCCTTCATCAAACTCACTTTGTTGGGCTTGACTGCTCTCTGTAGGTTCTCGATCCATTTGTCTCTTTCTGCAGCCGAGCGGCAGGCGAAGCACTTCGTCCCTGAAGCGGTTGTCACCTTAGATATGAGATAATGACAGTTACCTGACAGTTCCAGAAAATAATTTAGTAAACGATAAACACAGGCAGTTAGCACAACGCTATGCTAATTGGCGACGCTTATTTTTTAAAGGCTCCTCCGAGGTTTAGTGGAAGTATTCCTGGCAAGACACTACACTAAAGGACTCTTTGTGAGAAAACAAACAAAGAAACAATCAAAAATAAATGAGCATGTTAGGTGCCTGAAGCATTTCAGTGGTATTACTGGTTTTAGCTATGCTATCAACTGTCAGAAACTTAATGGCTATCGACTTCTATTGCTTGTTAGCAGCATTAAGCTTGTAGCTCCAAGAAAAATGATAGAAAGTTCTATCAAAATAGGACAATTTATGTCCTTTTTATTAGCAGTTTAATGCTTTAACAATTACCAAAAAACATGCCCTAGACATATCCCAGAGAAACCTGCTCATATTTGTTGTTTTTAAAAGTGATATGAGTCTTGAAACAATTTACGTGAGAATCACATACGAAAGCCTATCACTTCCATCTGAGACGATGGAATTACAATTATTGTATTTTTAGTTTTTAGTTTGCACATTGATCACTGTGGGAATAAAATATATTACTCAGCCCTAATTGAAATACTAAACCCTTCGCTTATTCCAACAATCACATACAAATATTTCAGACGTTTAAAAATTTGGAATATGTGGGTCAATGGAGGGTCAGTTCCTTGTAATGGAAAGAGGATTTGAATGAAGGGAAGGTGGAGAACCCCTGCTCCAGGTTTCAGGGCTAATGAAAGTTTTCAATTTCAAGGAAGTTTTGATTTTGAAATTTGATGTTTTCAGAAAAGGGAAGAAAATAATTTACATGTCTATAACAAATCACACTGATCCGTAAATAAAGTACATAAACATTCCTAAATACATTTGCTAAAAACATCAAACAAATCCTTGATTTGGCTTGGATGTGACCACAGACCATGAAAACCAAACCTCACCTCAAAGCAGTACTCCTGTCCTAGGATGCTGGAGTGAACCGGTTTGATGATGGCATCCTCGTCTAACGTGAGGTCCAGAGCCTCGGCCGCACTACTGGGAGACAGCAAGGATTCATGGGAATGGGACTCTTTGAAGCTCTGCATCAGTCGGGTCCTGTGAGAAGACAGTGAACAGTTCGGTCGTGTTTAAGACTCATGAGCCCGGCGCTGCCACATCACAAAGCTACATGATTCGTACACGTTTTTTGTCTGATTTCAGTGCCGCCTCATCTCGTTAGAAATCTACACAGCGACAGACACCGCTGGGAAACTTCTGGGAGAAAAAGATTTGCGGCCCTTACCTTTGAAATTATCAGCAGCTGCCCACAAAGCGCCGTCGTAGGTAATTGGGCATTTCGGTTTTGAGTGGAAGTGAAAAAGCTTTCAAACGAATTTCAAAATCGAGAGAAAAGCACTAAGTGATGACATGCAGTCGAGAACATCATCGTAGGATTACAACGAGAAGCATCTGCAAAAGACCAACATTCACTAAGACCCGTCTACGCCTGCAGCCTCGTCTAGCACACACATATACACACACACAGGCTCTACAGGACATCTCAACATAGACCTGACAGACCGGAGAGAAGAGTGATGAGGTTATGCAGAAGAGTGATAGATTAGGCACGTAGAAAAGAAGAAAAGACTGAAAATCCGGAGATCCTTGCAAGAGCTGTAGCTGTCCCTTCTGTATCCTCTTAGTGTCACTGTATACGTTCAGCAATAAAATGTGCATCAGGGCGTTAAATACATACAGTGGAGAGAGAGAGAGAGAGAGAGAGAGAGAGAGAGAAAGACAGAGACAGAGAGAGAGAGAGAGAGAGAAAGAGAGAGAGAGATGTATAAAAATAGACCCAAAGGAATGAGTCAGAATGAAAGAATTGAAGGGGGGTGAGAGAGACAGAATGAAAGACAGGGACAGAGTGAGAGAGAGAGAGAGAGAGAGAGAGAGAGAGAGAGAGAGAGAGAGAGCGAGAAGACAGAAAGAAAACCTCTCAGAGGAAATCAAGGAGTTATGTAAGCTGTGGGATCCAAGTACAGGGAGGGCAGAAAGTGTGGGAGAGAGAGAAAGAGAAGAGGTAGCAAGTAACTGGCAAGGCTGACAGAGGTGGAGGGAACTCAAACCCTCCGTTCCTCTCTTTAAAGGGTCCACATTCTGAATTTTATGTTTTCACAATCACTCTGTGCCTTTAAGACTGGTATATGCATAAGGTCGCTGTTCTGACTGACTGCCCAGCACTGAGGCTAGTTTTTTTGTTGCATTTCATTTAACTGCAGCTAGCATGTTGTCACTGAACAGCTCAGAATGCCCGAAGGAGATCACTAGCTGTGGTTTATGCAGTGCAAGTAAGTGGGACTGGATACATTATCCTTCCATAGTTCAGTGCAAAAGTGCTGAGCTGTCCCTCATTTCTTTATATTTCACTCGACGGTGCAAAAATATTATTTAACCCTGGTCAAAAAACAAACTGGCATATCAGGTAAGTTCAAGAAATTGAGGCAAATGCTTTTGTGCTCCAGGCTGAAAAGGTTCTAGATAAAGTGGCACCAACCACTCAGCATAAACGAATCACCTGATCATCTGGAATCATCTGCACCTGTTTCTTCACTGCTTCATGTCTAATTGCTCAGGTACAGAGACTGGACTGAACATGAGAGACAACAGCACTGTCCTTCAGGAAGATCTGGAGAACTGCTCAGGTACAGAGACTGGACTGAACATGAGAGACAACAACACTGTCCTTCAGGAAGATCTGGAGAACTGCTCCTCAACTGTACGTTAAAAATACAAGAAAGTCTGGATCTTTCAGAAACTAAACATGAAAAAATGACAGGTGGCTCAAACATTGCACAGCTCCAATGAAAGGAAAAAAAAAAGTGAATGTGACAACCCTTGTCATTGCGAGGTCACAGCACAGCAAGCGTGAACCACAACGAAATTGGACCTCTGCTTTTAACCCATGCACACAAACACCGTGCAGCAGCTATTGAAAGCGCCCAGGGAGCAGTGACAGGGACGGTACCTTGCTCAGGGCAACCTACTTGTGAGGGAATCTAACCCACAATCTTCTGATGCAGGGCCACCTCCCTAACCACTAGGCCACCGCTGCCCCAAGTGGATGTCAAGAAATGAGTGTCTGGAACACATTAGGTCCAGAGAAAGAAGCATGTTTGTTGTTTACTTGTGTTACTGGTGAACACAGCAGCTGAAGCTAGTTTGAATAGTATCAGATACTGGATGTCCAAGAATATGATGGTGAGAGGCTTCATTTAGTAAGACACAGCTATAATTCTAATTCAAATGAAGGTAAAATTTTAATATTCTTGTAAGTACTAGTAGTTTTTGACAGGAAGTAAACAACATATTTTAAAGGTTATGTTCAGCTTAATGTATACTATAAGGTTGACTTTGAACTTGCCATCATTCAACACCATTAATTGCTGCCCCGTGTGAAGAACTTTAGCAATAAGTGGCCTGCGTGAGGAGTACATGGCTCACGCTATACTAGCATCCCTCAGTGATACTTATTTAACCCAACATTAAATCCCTCAATTTTCATTCAAACTCTAAAGCCTGCCAAGCAGCACAGCGCTTTAGAAAAATCCTTGACCTGCCTTTTACACAAACGCTCAAAGCAGCCAGGGATGAAATTTGCTCTGTGCTGAGGGTAAATGAAGGAATGAATAAGTCATGACACAATGGCTGCAGCACCTGGCCAGAGGAAGTTTGGAAGGGACAAGCCACTGATGAGATGCTATAATGACTTTCCAGATTAAGTTGCATGAAATCTGATTCACGCTGGCCATCTGTGACATGGACTCAACCCCTACAAAGTCATTCTCATTTCTGATTACTCGGGTGTCATGGCATCAGCAATCATACTCTGCTTAACTTTGAGTTTAGGCTTAAGTGAAAGTTTCCGTGATGTAGTATTTGGTCTTCAGCGACTTTATAAAAAAAAAGAAAATCAATTTAAGTCCTCCATCACTGCAGCACAGGGGTGTCCAACTCCAGTCTTCGAGGGCTCTGCACATTTTTGTGATTTCCCTGCTCTAAATCTGATAATTAAGTCTATCAGGGTTGTTGGAGAAGGTAGGATGTTCAGGATGTAGCTGCCAGGAAAGAGGAAAAGAGGAAAAACTAAGAGGAAGTTTATGAATGTGGTGAGAGAGGACATGCGGGCAGCGGGTTTGCAGAAGACAGGAAAGAATGAAGACGGCTGATCCACTGTGGCGACCCCTAAACAGGACCAGCCGATAGAAGAAGAAGCAGAAGAAGGGTTGCTGGAGGAGATAAATCGTTGGACTTCGCTGGGCCATAGCCCAAGCTGTTGTACACACCGACAGAATGTGATCATATGGAAAAAAGTTACCTGTCCTGGTCAGCACTGCGGAAACGTGGGAGAATCATGTGGCGGAAACTGCTGGTGCGGTCCAGCTTAGGCTGACTCTTCGCCCGCTTTATGGATCCCTTTAGTCTTCTACTGAGGAAGCTCTAAAACGGGAACACAATGACACTATTAAAAACAAAATACACTACATATATAAAAAAAAAGACCTGTAGACATCTTCCTAACCCTAAACTTGGAGCTGCTGAAAGAACAAAGCTTCAGAAAGTCATCAAAATAAAGTGTGAATTCATATTAATGTCCTGTTGTACTGGAAATTACACAGAAATTGATATTTGGAGGTGAAAAAAAAAGTTTTAGAATGGTCCAACAGGTCTAAAACTTTTGCCAAAGTTTAAAGTGCTGAAAGTGAACCCAAGTGAACCTTTCCACTTAAACATGACTGTCAGTATGTTCCTACTGTACCCTACAGTGGATGACATAACACTCAGTAAGTCCTGCACTACCCTTGGAAAGCCAATAGTGGGAAGTGTTGTTCCAGAAATATTCTCACTCGGCAGCACGTTAGATACAGAAATAACCGTATCTCAGCATCAAACAGTTGTAAAAGATGTCTGATCTCAGGATCTCACTGGCCCGATTCCAATTCAGAAAAATCAGGTCTCCTTTACTTCCACTAAGCATTTTGGCCTCTAAAAGTCCACACTGTTAAGACAGCCCTGTTTTCCGTTTTTTTATGATGCAGCTTCTGCTAATCCAGTCCAATGAGTGTGTTACATCTTCTATGGAATCTTTAGAAAGAAACGCTGGCGACACTGTTAAGCACAAGTTAAGAGTCCTTTTATTCAGCTTCTGTCTTTAATTCCGGACATTTTAACATCATGTAGGGTAGGGAAGCTGTACAAAAATTCTTATTTACACATATTTCTATTATACACGGTTCGTATCTATGGAATTTATTCATAAAGTTAAAGATCCACAGTAAACTTCTTATTCTGTGATACAGTCTAAAAAATGTATAATTTATGAGACATATTGTGGCGGAGGGTATAAAGAAACAGCATATTTACATGTTAAAGGCATAAGCTCAGCATCTGATGAATACTGTTAACCTCAGTTCTCTATGCACTGCCCCTTTTAAGCACCTGGAGCAAACAAAACCAAGTTTTCATCATCAGCAGATAAATTCCATGGTGCTCGTTATGAACCTGACATTTTGGTCATTCCCTTTAAATAAACCCTCAGGCGAATGTTCATAACAAGGAACAACGTAATCATTCTTTAGATATTCATTAAGAAAAAGGTGGTGAATGACTCCATCATGGGAAGGTCCAGAGATCAAACTGTGAACACATCGTCCAGCCAGCAAGATTAAGCAACACATCCTGTTTGAGAGACTGACTAAGGCTTTTGGCTTTGGAGTCGGTGAACATGCTTCCTGGGTGACTAAGATTGTTTGTCTGGCACCTCAGAGCCACATGCAGGCGTTTCTCTCCTGCCGGAGCCTGCCATGTCCAGGCCGCTCGCACAGCACCTCGCGGTTCCTATTGCTTCCAGGTAGAGCTGGCTGATCCAGGTGAAAATCTTCATCTCAGTACGTTCTCCCCAGCTATTAATACGGAGGCATATTAAAAGCATCCTCTCTTCCTCGGTTTTATTCCAAACCCTGAAAGGGGTTCCCTCGTTCTGAGTTATTTATTATTACTATAAAACTCTATATATTAGGCTCACCTGGCTTTATTTTCTGTTTACACATCCAGCATAACAAATAAAAGTGCACACAGGCACCTTTGCTACGAATCTTGCTCCATAGACCGTGAACAAAGATTGGACTGGATTGAAAACACCAAAAAAACTTTCACTCTTGATCATTATTGTTATCATTCCATCGCCCAGGACAGTTTCAGGATCACATACCTCCACTGAGGGCAAAGGCCAGACCTTCCAGTCCCCTGGACGGACAGGAGGGGAAGGAGGGAGTGAGGGAGGAAGAGTTAGAGAAAAAGACGGAGAGAGAGGTAGAGAACGTGGAAGGGGTGGGGTTGTGACGGCCCTTTTTTGGGTCTGCAGCCAGGGAAGAGGGGTGGCGGTGGACGGAGAAAGGGAGAGAGGCAGAGAGAGAGGGAGAGATAGAGGCGGGGTGCCTGCGGTCTTTTGGCAGGTGCGTCTGGGGGTGGGTGGAGATGTGAGGGGAGGGAGGGAGAGAGAGAGGGAAGGGGGGAGCGAGCGAGGACGGGAGGGAGGTGGGGTACTCACGGACTGTCGGAAGGGTTGAGGGGGGGCAATGGGAGGGGTCTCCATGCTGGGCTGCCTGCCGGTGGCAATGCTCTTCCTCCTGAGACGGGCGTTGTCTGAGAGGAAGGAACAAAAACAGACAGACAGATAGAGAGAGATGGATAAAGGAAACAGTTGGAAAGAGATGAGTGAAGAATTCTTAAAATTTCATATTTCATTCTTGCTAGTTTTTAGTGGGGCATTAAAGGATGAGCTCATAATTTCGATTTGCACATTTTACAAATTCCCCCAAATACAACGGGAAATGATTTTTTCAGAGCTATAGTGATATAAACTGATATAGACTATCCTGAGTGGCACAGTGCACCACTTACCATATACAGTCATCTGTATATATGCAGTGAGGTGAAAGTGAAAGTGACTACATGTAATTGTAATGACACGGCACAGCACACCTTGAACCACAACACACCTGTGGCAGCCATATCCAACACCTGAGGAGCAGTTATGGGGATGGTACCTTGCTCAGTGGTACCTCAGGTTAAACTACTGGTCTGAGACTCAAACCCGCAACCTTCTGATAACGGGAACCACTAGGCCACCGCTCTCCCATGTACTGCTAGAGATCTGCTTTAAGCATAGTCTGGTAGGTATTTTTACCTTTTCCTTATTTTGGCAGCGGTGGCCTAGTGGTTAGGGAGTCGGCCACAGGATCGGAAGATTGTGGGTTCAAACCCCTTACCATTAGGTTGCCCTGAGGTACCCTTAAGCAAGGAATTGTCACCCATCACTGCTCCCTGGGGCACTTTCATAGCTGCCCCCTGCTGCACAGTGTGTTTGGGTGCATGGGCTAAATGTAGAGGTACAGGTTCGCTGTGTGCTGTGCTGTGTACTCACAATGACAAGAATAGTCACTTTCACTTATTTTAACTTTATCTAGTCATTCCTTGTCTGCTAGGTTCTCTGCTCGTTTGACTGTGGACAAGTCTATGTGGGCTATGACCTCTTTCAGTGCTAGCCATCTTCTGTAATGTCTCCACACAGAGAGCATGATGGTGATGTTCATGACTGTAAGGGTTTCGTAATGTAGTTTCCCATCTATTTTCAGTCTCTGGATTGGACACTTTCTTCAAAGAACACCAAGGTAGCATTTGTGAATGAGCTGGGAAGACTAGGTTTCCACAGATTCCATAGTTTCAGCACCACAGAACAGCAACAATTTGGTTTTCGCTAAGTCCAGATCATGTCAGTCGGACTTTGGAGAAGTTTGCAAAGTGCTAAGCTGTGCTTCTAACACAGACCACTAAAAACAACAGGGCAAGCTAGAATTTAACCCAGAGCTGTCCTTTGGCCCGGCATCCTACTCAGCAGTGATTCAGTCCTGGTTTTAATGCATGACTGTGACTCTCCTGTGACTGAATCAGCTTCTGTCTCACCCCTAATCCATCTCACCATAATGTCCTTTCACTGTTTCCAAAGACTTTGCCCTGGAGCTCCCCCTGCCTTGGATATTTTAGTGTTACCCCTTTACTCACACACCAGGGAAAGTGTAGATGAGGAGATGTTGGGAGCATGGAATACACTGAAATTGAAAGATCAGGGGCTTCTAGAATTATTAATGGGGACCACAGCACTAAACCCTGTTGCTCTGGTTTCTCTTTTCTTTATCTCATGCCAGACTATAATTTGTATTTATCCCAATTCCAGAGGCAGCTCTAGTTTCTGCAGAAGTACTGCATGTCTGCCGTGTCAGTGCCTCCCAGGGGTCCAAACTGCCCCCTGGAGGTGTCTCGTTATTGATGTGAGAGCTTTAGATGTTGGGCTCTACCAAGGACATTCCCTCATCATCTTGTTGTGAAACATTTCATCCTGGACCTGCCTCGGTTCACCCTGCATATCATTTGTATCTCATGCATCACTTACGTCTAGTCTAGTCTGTGTAAAGACTGTCAGAAAAATTCCAGTTATTGTATCTTTTTGTTCATCAGGGTGCAGATAATGTAAATGAACCTTCTTAGCTTTAACAATGGTCTTAATGTTCAGCTGTGTAGCTTCCTTAAGATTAACTCAGGAAAAAGAGGCATATTTGTAACATTTTAAAACAGGCCTGGAGTCAGGACAGGAAATATGGGCCATCAGCTTCAGAAACATATAGACAATAACTAAACAGTCATGTTCTCTGGCTAAAGAAGTTGATGAACGTGATACCACCCCAGCAACAGTATAACACCCTTTTCTGGGAGTGTTTATAACCCTAATTTTGCTATATGTCTTCAGAAAGCCTTGAGTGTAAAGCTGTCTTGCACTTCTTAGCCATTAAATGTGTTTCTAGCTCCTTGTTTCCTTTTTCACAGCTCATCTTTGAGTTTTTGTTATTTGCCGTGGTATCTTGTTGGACCATGTTTACCTGGTGCTCTGGGCATAATATGACCAGACGTAATCCAGGCCCTGCACTGGATAATGATTGTATTCCAGGATCAGTAAAAATGACTGAAAAAAACTAACGGACTGTATTTGTAAACTGCTTTTTTTAATTAAAAAACATTTATGTAAAAAACTGCAAAAGTCTTGAGCCAATAGTCTTATATTCACTTCCAAAGAGTCATATTTTCTTGTCTTTTAAATATATTGTTGAAAAATGGTTCTCCAGTCTTCCTAAAGGGCAAAGTTTTTGTCTCGCATTTTCAGTCCAGTCTCTGTACCTGAGCAGTTTGATAGTTTTGTGTTGGTTAATCCACACAGTGATCTACGTCTGAACCTCCAAGCAGCACAAAGCCTCTCACTTAAGACATGAAGCAGTGAAGAAACAGGTGCAGATGATTCCAGATGATTAGCTGATCAGTTTACTGCTGATGCTGAATGCTGAGTGGTTGAAGCCCCTTTATCTAGAACCTTTCCTTAGGCACTTTTCAAGCTGGAGCACTAAAACATTAGTTCCCATTTGTTTATTTAATTTACTCAAATGCCACAGATTAGGTAACTATTCATGCATATAATACTTTATATTCTAGAGATTCATTCTAAACAGCATAGGATGGTGGTCTGTAGGATGATCTTGGAGGTCAAGAAGAGGAGGAAAGTGAGGGCAGAGTCGAGAATCAAGTGGTGGAAGCTGAAGCAGGAAGACTGGAAGGTGGAATTCAGGCAGGAGTTAACACGGGCACTGGGAGGTGTTGAAGAGCTACCGGATTGCTGCGAAACTACTGCAGAAGTGATAAGGCAGATGGCTAGAAACGTACTTGGTGTGACATCTGGAAGGATGAAGGAGGATAAGGAAACCTGGTGGTGGAACCGAGAAGTCCAGGAGTGCGCACAGAAAAAAAGGCAAGCGAAGAGGTGGTGGGATAGTCAGAGAGATGAAGAAAGTAGACAGGTGTATAAGTGAGCAGAGCAAGTTGAGCAGATGGAAAGAGTACTTTGAGCGTCTGATGAATGAAGAGAATTACAGAGAGAGAGAGAGAAGATTGGATGATGTGAGGATAGTGAACCAGGAAGTGCAATGAATAAGCAAGATGGAAGTAAGGGCAGCAATGAAGATCAGTGGAAGCATGGAGGTGTTTAGGAGAGATGGCAATCTAACCAGATTGTTTAGCACAATCTTGGAAAGTGAGAAGATGCCTGAGGAGTGGAGACGAAGTGTACTGGTACCGATCTTCAAGAATAAGGGTGATGAACAGAGCTGTAGTAACTATAGAGGAATAAAGTTGATCAGCCACAGCATGAAGTTATGGGAAAGAGTAGTGGAAGCAGGTTAAGAAAAGAGGTGAGGATTAGTGAGCAGCAGTATGGTTTTATGCCGAGAAAGAGCGTAACAGATTTGATGTTTGCTCTGAGGGTGTTGACGGAGAAGTACAGAGAAGGTCAGAAGGAGCTGCATTGTGCCTTTGTGAAAGTGAAAAAAGTGAAAGTGACAACCCTTGTCATTGCGAGGTCACAGCACAGCACACAGTGAACCACAACGAAATTGGACCTCTGCACACGCGTGCAGCAGTGGGCAGCTATTGAAAGCGCCCGGGGAGCAGTGATGGGGGACGGTACTTTGCTCAAGGGTACCTCAGGGCAACCCATTGGTGAGGGAATCGAACCCACAATCTTCCAATGCTGGGGCAACTCCCTAACCACTAGGCCACCACTGCCCTGTGGACTTGGAGAAAGCATATGACAGGGTGCCTAGAGAGGAGCTGTGGTTTTGTATGAGGAAGTGTGATGTTACAGAGAAGTATGTGAGAGTAGTTCAGGATATATATGAGGGCAGTGTGACAGTGGTGAGATCTGCAGTAGGAGTGACATCTAAGCATTTAAGGTAGAGATTGGTTTTCTGGAGCTGCCAGCAAAGAGAAGATGAAGGCCAAAGTGGAGGTTTATGGATGTTGTGGGAAAGGTTATGCAAGCAGTTGGTTTGAAGGAAGATGTGGAAGACGCTTGATCTGCTGTGGCAACTCCTAATGGAAGCAGCCGAAAGAAGAAGAAAAGTGCAGATTAGTTTAACATTAAAAAATGATGGACTTTTGCATGTTCTTGTGTCTGAAAGTGAAGGCCAGAAGTACAAAACAGAATCTCAATGACGCAGAAGTCACGAGAGGCCACGTTGGCAAACAAAATGCTTGCTGACCGGCGTCCTTGAGTTTGTGTCTGCTTCCACAGACGAAGTGGTGTGCTGAATACGTGATGGATGTGGATACAGAGATGTGCTCCTTGCTCAGGAGCATGCTTTAAAACCATTAGGTCCAAGGCAACAGAAACAAATGAATGGGCAGTGTAATGAATGTGGAGGCGTCAGGGGTTGGGTGAGCTCCAGCGGCAAGTTGTCTTGTCCTCGGGGCTGGAATGTGAATGCAGGAGGAGAGGATCAACCCACTGGCGATGTGCTTTTTCCTTCTCCATTCTTTTCCACCTACTGATCAATCCTCACCCTTACATAAATCAGACTGTAAATACCTGCTGTCTCACCAGCATCACTCTTCCCCTCCATCTTTTTCCTCCTCTCTCTCCTCACCCCTCTCTCAGACTCTTTCTGCCAACCTCTGCCTCTCTCTCTCTCTCTCTCTCTCTCTCTCTCTCATACACACACACACACACACACACACACACACACACACAGTTTGTTCGCTTTCACCCACGCACCTCTTTTACATAATTCAAATAGTGTATTTATCCATTTCTCCTCTACAGCCTCTTCTATTCTCTCTCTCTCTCTCTCTACCTCTCTCGTTTGTTTTTTTGATGTGATCTTCTCTTTCCTTTTGTGTAAATTTTCACTCCCTTTCGTTCTCTTCTGTTCTTCACCTCAAATAGAACAACACACCTAAAAAAACACACCTTTTCTGTCTCAGTGTTGTAACTAGTTATACTGTCATGCAGTCCAACCAGCTGATACACACCCACAGCTACTGAAACAAAAATTAACCTGTCATGAATCCGTTTGATTTGGTTTGGATTGATGCCATAAAGGTACTGGTACCAATACTGGCCCTCAATTACAATATCGCATTGGTAAGAGGGACGAGTGACAGGACAAAATGCAAACATGCAAACTGCATGTGCGCCAGAAAATGGCCCATAACTAAAGCCGAAACATGATTTTATTTTCTGTGCGGACATACGGTAGTAGAAATGTTCATTTTAAAATCTCTAGCACCAGTATTGTGATTATACTTTCTGAAAATTCCTTTAATCGAACCTGTACAGCGGTACGCACAAATAAAAGGAGATCTGCAACCTACAGACAGTGAAAACACCCTGCTAACATTTTTCAGTCTTATAGATAGTCATATAGATACATATAGTGTTCTGGAGATTAAGCATTTTTCTTCTGAGGTCAGTATTCAATAATACTACACAACACTATCTGTATAATGTTCAATTCTGTTGTTGGCAAAATGTTTAGAAATGTCTCTTATTAAATAACCATCATCATTTCAGAAAATAAGCCACTGTTAACTAGTAACAAAATAAGTTCAGAATCTAAAATGGTTTTACAGGAATGTGTTGTTGTGGCCAAAGTTCTGACACCAAGAGTGGAAATCATTCTTTATTAAAATCTCTTTTAGATTAATACTTTCTTTCATTACCGGCTACACTGGATAATTTATAAGTTTGAATGAAAAGTATAACCTTTAAAATATTTACACGACTTTTGAGAATTTCTACCGTTCGGCAGGTGTTGTGGGGTGTTCCTGGTATGAAGTGCTTAGTATCAAACAAATATGGACCAAGAAAGTACAACCAGTGCTTGAGCAACGGCATCATGGGTGCCCAAGGCTCATTGATGGGGAGTGAAGGCCATCCATCCTGGTCTGATTCCACAGAACTACAGCACACGAAGCGCTGAAAAAGTTCACGCTTAAGGTTTCAGATCACGCAGTATACCACATGTTATTATAAATGAGGCTATGTAGGTGCAGACCAGTCAGGGTGCCACAATGACCCCTGTCCACATACATGTGACCATCAGATTTGAATAAAGGAGGAGCGGAAGAAAGTAGTTTTGTCTGCGTTCTGCATTACTGTGTTGGTCCAATCAAAATGTTTTTCCCCCACGTCCATTTCCGAGCTTAAAGAGTGCCTCGTTTTTCCTCCGTGCGGAGGACTCTGCTCATGTACAGCCCCCTGCTAACACTCTGCTAAAGATCCCCCATAATTCCTTGCTGCTTGTCAGTTGGTTAACTACCTATCCCTGTCATTCAGCCGCTGGCTTACACTGGGTGTCATCAGCCTTGTGCCATGTTAGGCATCAGGTCTTGTTTGTATTTGATCTTTTAATCTGCTGCCATGGAAGATCCACAGCCAAAAATTTTACAAAGGAGAAAGTCACCGTTACCAACATGTCAATTCCTTGTTTCCACAGTGGATGTACACTCTTTTACTAAGCGTTTAGATTTGGAGAAGGGCCTTCAACTGGGACCTTATTGGGTGTTGGGAGCCTGCAAGAAACTGTCTGACTTCTATACCAATAGCGTTCACTTTTATTTGTCATGTCAGTTTTGGCCTCTATGGGTATTTAATGGAAAACAGCTACTTGTGCATCTTATCCAGCACAAAATGCGTTCTAATCACATCGATCGACGAGGAATAGAGTGACTGAGCCCTCAACCGAGCCGAATCCCTTTAAAGAGAATCAACGGTGCTGGATTGATAGCAAAGATGCTGTGGATCAAAAGCCATCTGCACAGATTACAGAAAGTGAATCCATTTCTGTGGCATAGAGTCTCTGCTCGCTCTCTCCAAACTGGGTGTAAAAGTGGGCTTGGGCTAGCTCAGTCCTCAGGCTTAGCTGATTGATGACCTGCTTAGATGAGCTTAAGACACAGTGTGGCTGCATTGGATGGTTGTTCTAAGTGCTCAGCGTCACGGCTCTTTATGGCCAGAATGATGGCATTCGGCTTGATGAACAGCAAGCTCGAAGGCCGGTGTCTCTATCAGGGTACCCAAAGCCAGATGAGCTTGACCTTCTAAAAGCTGCTCAATATCAAAACGTAATTTCTTGACTTTACTGAAACAATGCTGATACCACGGCTTTCAATATGGAGAAGAGCCTTTGACCAATCACTGAATATTTTATTTAAATCTCTGACCACTAACAGACAGTGATGAACTGTAGCTTTCACATGATCCAAATCGGTCACAAGATGTGGTGAACATGTGGATTCCAAAATTTGCTTGTTCGGTTTGCCAGCAGAC
Source organism: Hepsetus odoe (assembly GCA_017165825.1). Taxonomy (NCBI): domain Eukaryota; kingdom Metazoa; phylum Chordata; class Actinopteri; order Characiformes; family Hepsetidae; genus Hepsetus; species Hepsetus odoe. The sequence goes on from CM029389.1 coordinate 15,089,955, forward strand.
ACTAGAAGTGAAGAGTCACACGTCGTTTCGAAACCTCGCGAATCATATTACTTTGCGCTATTAAAAATCAAACTCATGTCAGAAAAAGCACATCTGATCATGATAAGTCTTGATTAAATAAATACAGAAGAATCCAAGATCAGTGGGAAGTTCTTCTCATGTTTAAAATCCAGTAAGTCTTATTGTGTCCTAAACCAAATCCACAAGTCTGTGCCGCCTTAACGAAGAGCGGGGTGCAGTTTAAGCAAGTCATGAAAAGTTTTGGTAGTTTTTTGGAAAAGATCATTGATTTGGGATTGTTTTTTTTAATGTATGTAAATGTAAAAAAATAATTTTTTTGTACTTGTTGCTATTCAAATTCCTCTGATTTTTTTTCTTAATCCTTCTTGCAGTTGCATCCAGAGGAAATCTAATCCACCGCATAATAAAAAATAAAAAAAAGTAAGTGAACCTTAGTAATGATGATATTGTGCCACTGGTCATTAATGCAAGTGACTTTGACAAATAAGCTGCAAAGTGAAACAATGGTGGTTGATTTTTTCCTCTGCTTGAGTCTAATCTGTTACATCTCTCTTGATTAATGCAATTCTTCATCACTGCTGACACTGGCTCTGAACCTAGCAGCCAGAGGATCAAATACTCTGGCCCATTAAGATTAAGAACATTAGTTGTACTTTTTTCCAAGTAATGCTAAATAAGAGGACAGAGTGAACATTTGAGCAAAAAGTTATTTTCTGTAAGGCCAAAAAATGCTCCGGACTCATTCCGACAGGATATTAAACGGCTGCTTTTTTTCTCCTTCTCAGGACTGTCAAACTCAAAGGTCTCATCCCCAAAATAAGCCACCATTTAAGAAACCTTTTAATTATGCCGAAAAAACAGTGCCGGTGAAACCAGCTCGGCTCCATTTATTTCAATTTCTCACTCGGTCCCATTTGATATCAATCCAGGCTCTTTATTTGGTTGCCATGGTAACGTTTCCTGGTGCCTTACATTTGACTTACGGAGGCACATAATAGAAGGCAGGAGTGAAGGCGGACAGGATGACAGCTGAACCTTTTACAGACCACCCCACGGCCAGCAGAGCAGCACGGCGAGGCTAGAGACGAGGAGCAGGACTCGGCCACCGTCGGCATATCAGAGAAAGCATTATCTTTGAGCTCTGTTGTAAGTGGCACCATGCGATTCAAATATCAGCCAAGACGATGATCAAATTAAGCCATGTCACATGCTCTGCAGTGTCCAATCATTTCAATGGCACACAGAGACATAACAGGACAGCGCTACGAACAATGTCTCAGCAAAGGCACTGTTCTTCTGCTGATGGTCTAATGCTGTGTAATACGGCACAATGGTAGGTGCTTGTTGCAGAGCAAGAGAGTGTGTGTGCATCTTTTTGAGAGGATAAGTGTGGGAGGGAGTGTGTGTGTGTGTGTGTGTGTGTGGCTTTTCATTCTCAATGTAAATCTGATGTCAAGCTGCAAGCTGAAGCTCAAGTGTGTGGGTGGAAACGGCTCCCAGCTTACTCCTTTTGAGAGAGAGCAGGCGGGCGAGAGAGAGTTGGAGAGAGAGTGAGAGAGAGAGGGAGGGAGAGAGAGGGAGGGAGAGAGAGAGAGGGAGGGAGAGAGAGAGAGAGAGAGATCAGTAGATTATCTCTTTCCACTTCACCAGCTGGATGCACCAAACAATGAATCAACACAAGAGGACTAATAACAGATGAAAAGAAATCAGCAATGGGCTTTTCAGCACATCAAACTTTCAACAACAATCTAAGAAATAAAGCTCTATGTTTCTCTTTTCTCCCACAACCTTCTCCACAAATCATAACAAGGTTATATTAGAGAGGATTTACACCACTGGAGACCATGAGTATGGACTGTAATGTGGAGATTAACTTCCGAGCTTTCTTCTCTTGGCTGTATAAGAATACAGTCTCCAGCTGCAGGAGGCCAGCTACTATAACAAGACATGGAAAGANGAGAGAGGGAGAGAGAGAGAGAGAGAGAGAGAGAGAGAGAGAGAGAGAGAGAGAGGGAAGTGAACCATAAAAGAAAAGATGGAGATGTGTAAAGCTGGAGAGCTCTTGCACTGAAATATTGTGGTCATGTAAACATTTATCTGAAACCATAAGCAATCTAATAGAAATGATTTGAAGAACCTGCATCATTTCTAGTGCTCAAACACTGTCAGTCAACACCTTCATGTTACGCATGTTACACCCCAACATCCAGCCATCCAGAGGCTCCAGCCTCAGCGTTCATTTTCATCCCAAGTAGTTTTCAGTCTTCTATCATGATGGTATGGAACCATGACCTCAATCGATCGAAATTGATTGTAAAATCCAAATTGGATACAAAACTATCAAACGTAGTTCAAACGTAGGACCTAAACTAGGAACACTGTGAGCAGCCAAGCCCATAGTAATTTCAATAAATGAAGCTTAAACACATATAGCCTGAGAGAGATCGCCTCGGTTTAACTGAGAGAAAACTTACTGACCCATATGGATATAAAAACATAGTGGAAATCAGTAAGAAATCCATCAGGGTGCAGCCTGGTGTGGCCCCGTCTTCAAATAAAGAACATCCCTGCATTCTACTGCATTTATACAACTGTGCAGAAATTATGAAAAGGTACGAATATGCCTCCTTGTCCTGGGAAAGTAACCGGAGTGTAACTTTAAAAGGCCAGAATCCTACTTTTGTTGCTTCCTGAGGTCTATTTATGACATTTGTGTTTTATTATGTGCCTATAAACTGTCATAATTAATATCCAAATGTGCATTTATCATCTGTTTATCCACAGAATTGAGGCTCTTTTTGTTGCTGTACTTTAAGACATCTATGCATTTTCCTTATTCGAAAAGCAATCCGGGCTGAAACACTCCTTATAACTTCAACATGGGTAGGCAGAGCTAAAGTAGCCTGACATCACATTAACATACCTGCAAGTACAGGAAAGACTTGGGGGCAAACATTTTTTTAGAATTTTATCTTATTGTTAAAGTTTGTTACAGGCTAATCTGATAAGGTTTTGTTCCGACCACACCATCAAAGCCCAGATGTTTACAAAAAAACTTCCAGATTAGATAGAATGATATGTTAATCTAACAGACACGCTGTATAATCACCTGCTTGCACCAGAAAAGCAAACACACTCGTGAAATAAATTTGGACCCAAATTTCTCCAAAAATGGGAGGAGAAGAGGTTCCTCGAAAGCGAAGAGCTGTGGCACATCACATTATGAATAGTTTGTCAGAGAATTGCAGTGATAAGCTCAGAAGGAAAGGAGCAACACACACACGTTAACGAGGCACTGGATTCCTACCTACAGGAGAAATGGTGCTGATGTAACGTAATTCCTCAGTCTTTGCAAATTATTCCTTCATTCGTCCTCGGCTGCTGCCCGCTGGACGGATGAGCGGCTACGAGTACCCATGAGAGACACGCCGGAGTGCTCCTTCCTCAGTCTTTACTCCAGATGACTTGATGTCTTGATTTCTGTGGCTTTTTTTTATTCTCATTACATTCCCCTAGCGTGACTGTCTGTGCATCTAACATGTTGGAAAGGGATCATGGACCTGTGTGTGTGTGTGTGTGTGTGTGTGTGTGTGTGTACTGATAAAGCATGTAAGCAATATATATATATATATAAAATATATATATATACACATATCTTTGAGACAGTAATTCAGTGCTGAACTAGTCACGCTTAATGTCAATACAGGCCACTAAAAAGTCCTGGAGCAGGACTACCTTGACCAGGTCAGTTCCTAACAGTCCATAAGAAAGAACATCTAAACACCATGTTTAGGAAGCAGCGAGACCTGCCAATGACCCTGAGTTTAAACCCTTAAGTCTCCTAGGTGAAAAAAAGAGACATTTCATTACAATAAGGACATTTCAAGTAGCGCACTACATCTCTGTAAGGCTAAAACTGAATTATTGTACTGGAGAGGAAAAGTTGGCTAAGGTTTCTACTCTTATCTACTCTTATTACATTTTAGCGTAAAAGAAGCCCACTTTTTAGTCGTGATGTCTGAGTGCTGTGGATTCGTACGCAGTGGACCTGGATGACCTGGCCGAAGGGGGTGTGGCTCATCGCTCGGCTCCTCCCTCCAGCCCTGCCTTCTCCTGGGCACGTGCCCCCGTCCGGCTGTGGTGGCCCTGAGCCCCCTCGGCGTCTGCCATCCCGCTGCCCTGTGCCCGCTGCCGAAATCCACTCATGGCTCAGAGTGCGGTGATGTGAAGGAGGGGAGCTTGATAAAAATTTAATTTATGCAAATAAAAATAAACTCGGCCACGGTATACATGCCAGTGGAGGAGGTCAGTTTTAGACTAAGCGCAGCTGATGTGAGTTAACATGAAAGCTGAGCATGATGGTAAAGGGAGAAAGAAGCATGGGAATAGAGAGAGAGAGAGAGAGAGAGAGAGAGAGGAGGGGGACAAAAAAGAGATGAGAGGAAATAAAGATAAAAGGGGAGAGAGGGAAAAGAGAAAACAAAGAAAGAGATATAGTGGGGAGAGATCAACAGAGACAAAAGGAGAGCAGTAAGGAGAGAATGAAAGGAGAGAAAAAAGAGAAAGTGAGATATGAGAGAGAGAGGAACAAAAAAGAGCGATTAGGAAAGCAATAATAAAGAGAGGAGGGAAAAGGGGTGAGAGAGAAAGACAAAGAGAGAAAGCATTGGGGAGAGAATGAAAGAAGAGATAAGAGGGAAAGTGTGTGTGTGTGAGAGAGAGAGAGAGAGAGAGAGGGAGAGAGAGAGAGAGAGAGAGAGAGGACTGAAAATGGCAAAGAGAAATAGACAGAGTGAGAGGAGAGGAGACGCTGCTGTCCTCTAATTATGGCATTAAGGCGGATTCTCCTGCTCCTGCTCTTCACATGCAGGCTCGAGTGTCTCTCACAGAAAGACACACAGATCCCTCCGCTTCCTCTTGCAGCAGACGGGACACACGCATCAAAGGGACGAGGCTCCACGGGAAGCGTCCGCACACTCTCCGAGAGGCTAGAGCAACCAGGCGTGTGAAGAGATCTCGTGATGGCGGAACTTGACGGGTCCCAGCGGCGGAGAACGAGTGTGGAAGTCTGGAACTCTGTCAGGCGCGATCAGGGATGGACAGGAATCACTTTCCAGGCTTGGCCGGCTGCGGTGCGCTCTAAGGCAAGCAGCAGTGGTCCTTTCAGCGTCGGTTACTGCCTCTGACTCCCTCACAGTGACAGTGAGGCGAGGTGAAAAGAAGAAGAGAGGGAGAGGGAGAGAGAGAGAGAGAGAGGGAGAGAGAGAGAGAGAAGGGGGGGCAGAGCAGCAGACGGGGGTAGGTGGGTGGGGTACAGATGGATGGAGAGTGATGGAGAGTACTTTAGATGAAGCCTGGGGTGACTCTCTCTCTCTCTCTCTCTCTCTCTCTCTCTCTCTCTCTCTCTCTTTGAGGCTCAGATTCACTCATACACACACACACCCTCTTTCCACTCAATGCATGCCGCACACACACACTCACACACACACAACTCCTGTGTGCGAGCGCTTGCAGGCATTAGCAGGAGAGGTTCACAGAGGCAGGTTATGTGTGGGAGGAATCGGCATAACAGCTCAACACACACACACACACACACGCACACAAACACACACTCACCAAGCACTCCACCCGTTTTTCAAATGGCCATGAAGATGCAGTTCTTTCAGTGCATCCACAATAGCCTGGGCTATTTCTGTGTCGTAGCCTCTTAGTTATTGTCGTCTCTCACAAAACTGCCTTTCTGAAAATGATCTGGAGTGCTCCGCCAAAGGACGCCTGAACACCGAAGGCAGTCTTTAATGGATCGGCCGCTGATTTAATCAAGTAGAGCAAAAGCGCTCACGTTTAACAGGCCGGCGTGCTGGAGAAATGGGCATCTCCATGGCAACGGCAAGCTATGCCCACATGGAGGAAGCAGCGGTGGCAGCCGAGAGCCAAGCCTAAGGCTTCTGGGACGGGTGCTGAGATTCCTGGGCTGTCTCAGTGAGTCCATGGTACCAGTCTCACACTCATCGATTTTCTGTGATAAAAGCTGGTGCAGAAAAAAGGGCACAGGCTGTAAAATTCACGCCCTGTTCCTGCTGGATCGGTTTCCCTTGGCAAGTGACTGACAACGTTATCATCTAAAGATATAATCCGAGATATCTGTAGCCTTCTTCCAGTCTGACGGCAATAGCTGAGCACTGCATGGCCTGTAATTGGTTGAAAAACAGAGCACTTAAAACAGTGCTTTGTAATTTAGCAGAATATTGCTGACACGCCCCGCAGTCTCTTCTCAGAATCTGCCATCCGTCCCCTCTGAAACCACTGTCAAAACTCGATCCAGTCGCTACAGTGGGTGGGGGGGGCTTTTGATATCCACATACCCATGTGTAAATGGGGCTTTTTTAAGCTGCTCATAAACTCTAGGGGTTGCATTTTTAGAGGCAGACAACCTCCATTTGCCTGAGTCAAATCAATCTCTGTAGCACATCGTTAGAGCTCTGTGGAATCAAGTTTAGTTGTGGTTGTATGATTTTTCGAGACTGCATCTTGTCCCTTCTACTCAGAGGGATGTTTTAGGTCATTCTGGTGTTGCCTAATAATATTTTCCAAGCAGGACACTCCCATCTGGATAAGCTCACCATTTTAAATAGAAGTCCTTGGGCTTCCAACACTACACTCGCTGCAACTAACGCGATTACAGTGTTAGTGGCTCTGGACAGTACTGGACAGCATGTTAGTGTTAATGTAAATGTCCATAAGCTCCCCTGTGATTGCTACTTTTTCACATTTAGACTGTGTCTCTGTACGTTTTTAAATTTCTAGATTTCCAGCACTGTGCTAGTTGCTCATTTCTTCACATTTTGCTTCTAAAGAGTCTGACTTTTTTGTATTTTAATGCATTGTACAGTTCTCCAGATCTTCCTGAAGGACAGTGTTGTTGTCTCTCATTTTCAGTCCAGTCTCTGTACCTGAGCAGTTCTCCAGATCTTCCTGAAGGACAGTGTTGTTGTCTCTCATGTTCAGTCCAGTCTCTGTACCTGAGCAGTTTGATAGTTCTGTGTTGGTTAATCCACACAGTGATCTACGTCTGAACCTTCAAGCAGAACAAAGCATCTAACTTAAGACATGAAGCAGTGAAGAAACAGGTGCAGATGATTCCAGATGATCAGGTGATTAATTTACTGCTGAACACTGATTGGTTGGAGCCACTTTATCTAAAACCTTGTATCTTTAGAGACTTTGCAGTCTGGAGAAATAAAACATTTGCTTTTGTTTTACTAATTTAATCTTCTCACTATGATAAAGATATGCCAGTTTGACAGGAATTATATCATATTTATAACTAGTTGATTCGACAGCAAGGACCATTTTAAGACTTTTGCACAGTGCTGTACATTTATTCATTACAGTGAATTAGTTATCCTTTATTCTGATGGTCTCTTAGAGATGATCTACAGATGCTTACATTGTTAATTGTGAAATGCACTGCATTATCATCATTAGAGTAAGGCTGAGGTTTTGGATTAGGTTTAAAGTTGAGGTCTAAGGTTAGATTTAATGTAATCTTTTATATTATTATTTCAATGGCATTTAACAGAAAAATAATTGTGTTAAATAAACTGTGTTACACCCTGTTCTGATCCGCTTCATGCTAATAAAACAAAAAAAACAATCTGCAGATGGGAATGACTGTGTTTTTTTTCTTGGCACCTGTTATGTAATGCTGGTGTGAACATCTGAGTAATGATCTTTCTATGGGAATTGGAAGCATCAGCATTGATGTCCAGTTTAAACTGGCCTGATAAATTATTTTACACAAACACATCTTGGGTGGTGGGAACCCAGCCACTAGGGATGCACAAGCCAGTGCATTTCTTGGTGCCGGTCCGAAGCCCAGATAAATGGGGACGGTTACACCAGGAGGGGCATCCGGTGTAAAACTTTTGCCAAATCAAAATGCGGACAACGAAACACACTTCTATAAGGGATCGGTCGAGGCCCGGGTTAACAAACGACCGCCACCAGTGCTGTTAGCCTACAGGGTGCTGCTGGGCTACTGTTGGACAAAGGAGATCAGTTTGAAGAAGAAGAAGATCTTGCAGTGGCCTAAGGGTGGTGGGTGGTTTAGTGGTAGGGTACTTGCCTACAGACCTAAGGATCAAGAGGTCCCAGGTTCGAATCCACCTCTGGCGCTACCATCACTGGGTCCCTGAGCAAGACCCTTAACCCTGAGTCCCTGCAATTAGGACATGTGTCTGCTAAATGCTGTAAATGTAAATGTCCTCAGCTTTGAACCGAGAGATTATGGGTTTGAGCCTTGCTCTGTCTCCAGAAATTGCACCTCGGAGCAAAGCCCTTTACGCCATGTAGGTCCAGGACGAGCGTCTGGTAAATGAACTGAAGGTAAGTGGAAGTGGAATCTGTGAAATTGTAAAAACACTAGTGCATATAAAACTGAGGATATATTTGTTTACAGCTAGCTAGATAATGTTCATATTCCTTAAGAGCTAATAATCTACCATAACATGGTTTAGTAATTATGAAGTTATAGATGATAACAGTAGCTAGATTATTGAAAGTGACAACCCTTGTCATTGCGAGGTCACAGCACAGCACACAGTGAACCACAACGAAATTGGACCTCTGCATTTAACCCATGCAAACACCGTGCAACAGTAGGCAGCTATTGAAAGCACCCGGGGAGCAGTGACGGGGACAGTACCTTGCTCAAGGGTACCTCAGCGCAACCTTCTGGTATTGAACCCACAATCTTTCGATGCAGTAGCAACTCCCTAACCACTAGGCCACCGCTGCCCTTTGGACTAGCCCCCGAAATCGAAACGGTCCTGGGTTTGAGCCCAGTTGAGCATGGTACCATCTCCCTCCTCAGGCTCTGGATGTAAGGCTGCCCCCTGGTGCATGGTGTATTCCAAATGAAAAACAGTCACTTTCACTTCACTTTCACTATCTTTGCTAGTACCTAATTCCTAAAAAAACACAAATTGCAATACAAACCCCATCTGTAGAAACAGCTCCCCAGGCTACCATAGATTTTGGGGGTGTGTTTTGTACACATGGGCAAGAATCGGAGGTGAAATGAAAAAGAATTGTTGTTTTTGTTGCAGAGCGGCACCACAAAGTGTAAGAGTGTTAAACATTTACACTCCTAAACCGGTCCCAAACGTACTCGAGGGAAACCGAAAGCACATTCACTGATTCAGGTTCTGAGACTCACTAGCGTTCTTCTGTCCTCTCATCCTTCTTGTTCTCGCTTCTCCTCTCTCGCTTTCTCTCTCTCTCTCTCTCTCTCTCTCTCTCTCTCTCTCTCTCTCTCTCTCTCTCGCTCTCTCTCTCGCGTTCGCTCCAACCGTCTGCGTCTGCTCTATAATTATTTCCATGGTTACCGTTAGAGATGTGAGCCTAAGCTGGTGTACAAATGTGTCTTTCCTCTCTCCTGTCTTTTTTTTTTCCCTTTCCGCTTTTTCACTTTCTCCATCAGACTGTGCTCGTTAGCATACAATTACTCACCCACATCTAAGAGAGGCACGCAAACTACAACCTCTTTTCTTTCCCTCTCTTTGAACAGGATGGAATTGATTCCGTTACAGCCCCTGTAATGTGCACAGCAGATTAATGAAGAAAAAAAAAACAGTGTTTAATTGGGTACGTACGGACTACCATGACCTCATCATTGAATTAATATTGGGTCTTAAGGGCCAGAAAATGCTGATGTAACAGTTTGTGAAAGCCATGAAAATCAAACGACGTGAAGTTTTCGTCCATGGCTAACTGTGCTAACGTTGGCACGGTATCGGCAGTGCAGTTCTCGCCGTCGTCATAAAAGACCTTGGATATTTTCTCCCTAAAATGAAGCACGTAGCGAATGTAAAGTGTTTTAAAAGTCATGCAGTGATCCATGTGATCCATGCAATCGTCCTCCAGCCTTTGTGCTCCACCAATGTTCGTACTGTCCATGACTAACACAGGCAGCTCTGCAGTCTGACAGCCCTGCAGGTCGCCAACAGCAGCTGTTAAGGGGTAACTGGGTATTAGAGGGAAGGAAAACACACGCAATACTCTCAAAAGCCGCATTTACGGTTGCCGCACAATTTACCAACACTTATACAGGGAACACGGGATCACTGAGAACAGTTACGCTAAGTTGTGTCGGTTCTCTCCCTTTCCAAACTAAAGACTATATTCAGCTGATTTCCCACAGGCCACTCAGACGACTAGTCCATTCAACAGACTCAGCAGCAAGCATGAAATTAGATGGAAGTAATAATGTGATCACTTGATGTCTGAATTACCTGCTTAAAGATATGCACCACTGCAAAGGTCTAATTTCTTTATACTTAGCTAGAGACTTACCTTGGTGGTGCAAAAATAATATTTTATTCCTGTCAAGTTTTAACCCCAGTTTGGTGTGTCTTATTTTTGGCATATTGTGTAGATTAAATTAAAGAAAAAGCAACAAATGTTTTAGGACAGGCTGCAAAGTGCCTCAAGAAACCAGACTCTAGATAAAGAACCACTCAGTGATCAGCAGTAAAGTAATCACTTGATGATCTGGATTCTACAATACAGCTTAAAAAAGAAAAAAATTGACTTCTGCTAAACAGAGTCCTCATCAATCTTTTTGCCAGTTTTGTCTCTGTTTGTCCCACTAACTTGGACTCCTCCAATCACGTAATGCCACCAGTGCTGGGAAGGTAAAGGCTGGCAGTTGTCATCACTTGAATTACCCAAAAGTCACACGAAGCCCACTTTATTGTGTAGATCAACACACTAGTGGGAGAATGCCAACTGCCCATTCAGTCAGCTAACAGCACTAGCTAGCATCATGCTGCATGAAGGTGGAGAGGGAGGACCACTGTAATAGAATCAGCCCAATTATGATCTCTTGGACTCCCAGTCACCAATGGTAGGGGCTTTAGTGAACTCTAGCTGCAGAGCCAATGCTTATGTTGTGCCACCTGGGAGGCTCTTGTTGAAGCCATGTTAAAAAGAAACATTTTAATAATAGTGTTCACGTTTTATTTTGGGTCTTTCCCTTAAAAAAGAACCCTTAAAGCACGATTTTAGGATGCACAGTGAATCTTTTTTAATACAGTATCTTTACAAAATTCTAGCCACCAGTACCCCATTTCACATTCACAAAAGTTGTTGGAAATGAGATTCTTTTACCTTTCTCCACAGAGCTTACGAACAGAGGATCACACCTACACAACACAAGCAACAAAAAGGCACAGAAAAATAGAAAAAAAGCAGTCTGCTTGCACTGTTTGCTTCTTAAATAACTTAGTGCCCTGTTCTCCTCAGTGGACAGCATGGGCGGGGAGCATGCCCTTTCCAAAAAGCTCTATTTGGTCCAGTTAGGGCAGGAAAAACTGTGCTGGACATTGGCCTTCCAGGACTAAAGTTGGGCGCTCTTGAGCTGAGTGCCACTTTTCCAACCTTGACTGGCTGTAGCTTGAGAGGAGGGAAATCTGTAGCTTGCAGTGACTGAAATGTATTCCTGGATGGATGCCAAACCAATGAAGGCTCAACTTCTGACCTTTCCTCAGCTATGTAGAGAGCACATCATTACTTATGACATTTACACGCATTAGCGCTGAGGGCATCTGTGACGACGGGCAGGGAAATACAACAAGCACACTCATTTGTAGCTTTATTCCATTTCAAAGCACACTTACAGACGTCGCGGCTTCGCAAGAGAAGTAGGACAACGAGGAGTCTTCACTCGAGCTACCCCCTGTTCTGATAAATCAAAGCTGGTTAAAAGTGGATCTGATTCCAGCGTCTTCTGATTTGCACGAGGGAATGCTCTTCCAGCGAAAAGAGAAAATGTGTTTTTCAGTACAATGCTCCCAGAATGCTGTTAAATCCAATTTATCCTAATGAGAACGTGCAGTCACTGCATTACATCAGATTTCCGGTTTAAATGGGGGTATTCTAGCTTAAAATTGGCATTTTACGTGTTATTTATGTTCAATAATATTTTGTTGTATAGGATTGTGCTCCATTACTATAATACCCAGCATGCAGTTTGCAAATATGTCATGCAGACTGGGAATCCCTGCTGCTCTGATTCTGACTGGCAGTCTAGCCACTCGGCTGTGATCTAATAAGCACACCCAAGCGCTCGTTAATGTACAGTACTGTGCAAAAGTCTTGAGCCACCCCTCATTTCTTTATACTTGCAAAAAAAAAATAGACAGCAGGTCCAAAGGTTTATGTATGTATGTATATGTAGATGACATACAGAGAGCCTGTAAAAATCTGACCAGCTTTAAACTTAATATTAGTTTTGTTTTTCTTCAACACAGCCTCAGGCATCTTCAGGAACAGTTCTCCAGGCTTCTTGAAGGACGTTCCAAAGCCCTTGTGCACGTCGGCTGCCTTTTGTTCTGTTCTCTGCGGAGATGGTCTCACACCGCTTCTAACTAAACAGGTTCAGGGCCGGGTCTGAAAATGAGAGCCTAAAACTTGGAGAAAGCTTGGAGAAATGTTCCACAGGTTAAAATAGAAAAACGAAAGAAAATATGAAGAAATGAACAGTGGCTCAAGGATTTTAAACAGAACTGCTCTCACCTCCTTTCGAATAACATCTGATTAGTTTGTCAGCAGAAAATGGCAAGATATTGTTTTAATAAAACCACTGTTACAACCAGCAACAACCAAGCAAGCATATGGAACACCACATCAACCAACTGGCAAATAATCCATGACATTTACAGCATTTAGCAGACTGAAATCTATGACCTCTTCCATAGTCCTGTAGGTAAGTATCCTGGCACTAGACCACCACCACCCATACCATAGCCAAGGGTTACCCAGCCCTAACAACCACCTGCATTATCTTAGCAACCACTTATCAACATTAACCATCTAAAACACCATGACAACCACCTGGCCCCACACTAACAACCGGCTAGCAGCATCGTATCAACCGCTAGATATACCAACGTGACCAACTGCATCACAGCAGCATCCTAGCAACCATCTATAACACCATGACAACTGCCTAGTTGCCATGGCATCAGTTCCTTCTGGAAATGCACACTGTAAGAGTAACTCAACTGCTTTATTTCACATCTAATTCTTGTTTGCCTGAACTGTTAGTGTGTTGTTTCTGCAGAAAATCTAACTCAGAATATATCTTGTGCATATATAGCCATATAAATTATATATATATATATATATAATTTGCATAAAGCTGTAAATTGCAAATGACTGTATAAATGACAGCCTACAGCTGCTATGAGGAAAAGAAAGCAGAAATAAATGGAGCTGAAAAGGCAGAATTAAAAGCGCTCCAGAAAGACCAGTGTTAGTTTGAGCATGGAAGAGGGATGATGGGGAAACGAGGACACACTTGAAGCATGGACAGTGCCACCTGGCTGGGCCGAGTGCCAGGGCTGGAGTGTAAACGATGATGCTGGCAGTGTGTCCGTGTTGGCAGTGCCACGCGAGTGCACGTGCCGTCGCACACATATGCACACGCTGGGTCCAATGCACACAAATGACACGGATCGACCTACAAGATGAACAAACACATGCGCAGATGTAATCCTTGTGTTCACATCATTTTACTTTTCTTTTAAAAACGAACGATAACAGCTATTGTACTTGAATCTGGAGCCAACTCGTTAAAATGTGTACCCCACCAATTAGCACTGAGCCAACCGGATGTCCCAAACACATTTACTGTGATAAATATCTCAAGCAGGCTTGTTTAGGTGGTTCTTGGGAACTGTCTGACATGCTGATAAGCTAACAATCGTCCATTTTTATAAAAAGCTCTATTTCACACATCATGACCAAGGCCTGAGACTGATACTGACTTTAAGGTGCATATTTTCATTAGCTTTAGACTTTAAGCTCGGCTCAGTTGCCAGCAATATCAACAGCAGGAACTCAATCAAAGGTAGTGCAACTTATTCCAAGTTATTATTGGTGGAACAATTTATATTTCTAAATTTAGTTCTCTTTGTTTTTCTTTAAATAATAAAAAAAAACTTTCTTACTTTGACCAAGAACGGGTTTGTGTTGAGATTAAGCAGATACGACAGTCATATAGTGAAACAGGAGGTGGCCCACAGCTATCTAAGGCAGGGGTGGTGTACTCCTACTGAAACACTGATTGAACTCAGCAGTTTATTCCCAGGTTGACCCGGTGTGTCAGCAGCAGAAAGATCACCAAACTTTGAAAACACCCTGACCCCCATGGATCTGTCATAATTTGTCACCTCTGAGCTAAAGTTTTAGCTTATGACTGGTTGATTGCAAGTTTAAATTCTGGTTCTCTTCCGACCAAAAATAATGATTATAAGACCATTGTCCATAATGTAGTTTGGCATATAAGTAAAACAAAATATTGGTCAAATATATTTAAAATTGAGTCAAAGCACAGAAGATCTAGTTGATTTTAATGGAATTCCATGCTTAAAACTAAATTCAAAAGCAAAAAAACTGTTGTGAGACTTTCTAACAATCCTGCTTTTCTCTTCGGTTAGGAACTGGGCCAGACTTTAAATGTGACTCCTCATCCAAACTCCCAAAATATTGAGTATCTGATCAGTATTTAGGGCAGTGGTTAGAGTGAAAAAAGGGCTAAAATTGGTTTTCTTGCTATTTGAGTCTGTTGCGATGCTGCAGAAAGCAGTGCAGTTAAAACAGATGTTTTACACTGAAAGGTAGTAAAGTGAAAGGAAAGATTGTTGAATAAAACTGTAGTACAACTTGATCAAGTGTATTAGTATACACAGACAGTTGGCCAAACAACAGTGAATGAGCCACAGTCAGTTTCTTTGCGCTCATTTGAAATGCAGTTTTAGGTAAACATGATTCAGATCTCAAAAAGCGGGGTCCAATCTATTATATTTTAAATATAATGCCATGAGAAGAGACTTGTGCCACATTACATTCAGAACAATGTTTGCGTATCACTTCCATCCGAGGTTTATTCAAGAGTCAGTAAATCAAAGAGTCAGTAAATCAAGTGTTAAGAGTCAGTAAATCAAACCGGAGGCAGGATTCTGCTCTTATCATTAACATTTAGATCAGAATATATAACATCGCAAGACTTTCTCAGCAAAAAATGTGTCATAATATGAATTTTTCTTGATAAATTGGCAATAAATACTTTCTTTTTGCCACTTTTTACAAACTCGAAGCAGAATAGCCTACACTTGATCTTTAATAGCTTCAGTAAGTTAAAGTAAAGTGCCCTTTATGTAGTGGCGATTTTACAATGCATTCGGGGCAGCGGTGGTCTAGTTTTTAGGGACTAGGCCTCAGGATAGGAAGCTTGTGGCACAATGACAAGAATAGTCACTTTCACTTTCACGGCATGCTGTTTCACAAGGACAAATAGTCACTTTAACAAAAAGCATGTTATGACCAAGATCCTTGATATGGTGCATATAGTCTGTTTAGCCCAAAAGCTCCAAATCTAAAAGGAAAGCAAACTTCAGGAATCAAAAATGTCTTGGATGATTGACAGCAGCCAGCATAAGTGAGAACCCGAGTTTCCGTGCGATCCTTTTAAAAAGTAACTTGTTTTAGCATGCTGCGCGTTGTTTTGCACCTCCAGCGAGTGCCATGTCTTGTACAGCCCTCTGCACAGCAAGAGGCAAGCAAGGAGAGAGATCAGCGTCAAGCTTTAGCCTGACAACCCTTCCGTTCTTTTTCCTCTCGGAGAGGATACGCACCACTGGGACTGCACATATTCAATCAGAGGAGCACGGCTACGGCCTCAACAAAAGATGCAGGAGACGAGCCTTTGAGACTGAAGCTTGCTGATAACACACTCTTCCAGGAGTCTGCTGCTAAAGAGACATGCCAGGAATGCCAAACACAGATTGGCCATTCTATACGGACAGACCCGTCGACTGACGTTCGCTAAAGATGCCCTGTAATATTGGCGAAACAATGTCAGTGATAAATAGTCGAAATGAAAGGAACTGGGTCAATATTAGGATTTAGTCAATATTTGGTGCCGAAGGGATGCTGCATTAATTATCCAATGTTCCAGATGAGCAGCCATGCTGTTCTGTTCACAGCTTTTTGCTTTCTACTTGTTAAACTTGTGATCGAGCGCTGGAGCGGTGGACATGCATTTTAATAAAAAGAGCAGATAAGCCTGTTTCACTTGGTATAAAATCCTATATACTTGACGCTGACATGAGTTTTGACATTATTGTTGTGGCTGTATGTAAATGTACTCTTTAAATGCAATGAGGCAATTAATGGCTAATTAATTTTTGTATTATATTTATGATCTGTCTCCATGGACAGGTTTGAGTCCGCTTCAGCTATCTTCCAATAAAATGAAAAAACGTTTTTTTTTTCTGCCAAACAAGCCCGCACACACTACAATAACTTTTCATAAAATTTAAATCATTATTAAATATCGCATTGATTAGTTTTATCTTAACCCGGGTGGCATCTACAGGCCACTCTTGACCAAATTTAGTATCCATATTTCCAAAAACTGACTAATGAAACCACAAAAAGTTCAAGTCAAGTTCAAGTTTTCAGCTGGTGGCAACTCTCCAGTAAGATATCCACTTAGTGGAACCTGCTGTGACTTTATCTGTTTTATGACGGTCTTCGATCCTACTGTGCTCCAGCTCAAAGTTTTTCAGGCAGTGAAGCTCTGCTGGAGGATTTACCCTATTTCATGACCACATTGACCCCTGAAAAACACACCGCTCAGCAAAGCCAGTAAAGCTCATGGCAACGGACGGTGAAGTGAAAGTGACTATTTGTCCTGTGAAACACAGCAGAGCCCTCAGTGAGTCACAACCAAATGCAACCTCTGCTTTTTACCAGCCATATCCAGCGCCCGGGGAGCAGTGATGGGACAGCAGTGAGGGGATACCTCAGGGTGACCTACGGGTCCAGGATTCGAACCAACAACCTTCCGATCCTGGGGACTAGTCCCTAATCACTGCAGCCCAACTAGTCAGAGATGAATGTGAATCAAGAAAACTGTAACAGACTGATGGATCCACCAGAAGACAACAAAAAAATCAATTTAATATCAAATAAACTACCATACTGACTCTGAAGTCCTCAGTGTTACAATGCTCCTGTGTAAACTGTCAAAATGTTCAGCCATGTTTCCTAAGTTTATAATTAAGAGTTTTGTTGGGAGGTAAATGTGGAGAAGTAAAAACGAAGTCTTAAACACATAACCTCCTAAAAGTCTGTGGTCTCCAGGGCTCCTGGCCTCCTGATGTTGATACTATATTAACTACAACAGCCGTCCGTTCCCAGAAGAGCACTTCACACTCGGGGGTTGAAAGGATGGCATTTTTTAAACAAACAAACCTCACAAACTGCACAGTAACTGCTCTTCTATAGTGCCATGCTTTTCTAGTGGCAGTTCAAAAAGATGCTACTGTGCTTCAGGTGACATGGAGGAAGTATGTGGGTATATAATTTGGGGAGTCTTGGATCTGTTGTGTACTGAATATTAGAAAGTAAAATGCAGTTCTGTGCAAAAGTCTTACCAACCCTCATTTCTTCATATTTGGCAGAGAAAGAGTCTGACTGTCTTGTATTTTAATGTCTTGTTGAGCAGTCCTCCAGATCTTCCTGAAGGACAGTGTTGTTGTCTCTCATTTTCAGTCCAGTCTCTGTACCTGATCAGTTCTCCAGATCTTCCTGAAGGACAGTGTTGTTGTTTCTCATTTTCAGTCCAGTCTCTGTACCTGAGCAGTTCTCCAGATCTTCCTGAAGGACAGTGTTGTTGTCTCTCATTTTCAGTCCAGTCTCTGTACCTGAGCAGTTCTCCAGATCTTCCTGAAGGACAGTGTTGTTGTCTCTCATGTTCAGTCCAGTCTCTGTACCTGAGCAGTTTGATAGTTCTGTGTTGGTTAATCCACACAGTGATCTACGTCTGAACCTTCAAGCAGAACAAAGCATCTAACTTAAGACACGAAGCAGTGAAGAACCAGGTGCAGATGATTCCAGATGATCAGGGGATTAGTTTACTGCTGATGCTGAATGCTGAGTTGAACCTCTTTATCTAGAACCTTGTATCTTTAGGCACTTTGTAGTCTGTCCTAAAACCATCTCAAAGAAAAGACAGCCTGACTGTTAGACATGAAATATATATATATAGTGCAAATTCCCTAGGAAACGAGGGATGACTCCAATTTTTTTGCACAGTGCTAAATATGGCTAGTTCCACACAAGGCACATTTACATTTCTGTATCAACAGGTTGACTTGAATTCAATAAAAAAATCCCTGCGAGTTAAATGTGGAAAAGTAAACAATCTGAAACCACAAAGAAAATAATAATAATTGCTGGCTTTTCTCATCTTAAGAAATTCGGTTCCTGCCAAGTGGTGGAGGAAGATTAAAAGGGGCAGGTGATGGCTGCCAAAAATTTGATGGCAGTACATGACAGATTAAAGCTCTCCAGGAGCCAGGGTTTGTGTACAGCACTCTGAATCACTCTCCAGTCGCATCCTTCCACTTTCTCACAGGAAACTGCACTCCAGACGGCCAGAAAACTCTGAGCCTGTCGGTCGCTGCCTCGCTTCTCTTTGATGTTTCGGGGGTCGCTGGGGATCGGACACACGCTCACACTCACACTCAGGGGAACGAATCGCCAGCGTGTTGAAAAGCATGGCTGGTTTTCAGCTCTGCAAAGTGGACGATTTCATCCTCACTGTTCTCTCTCAGCAATTTGTCCTCCATTTTAAAGATCATCTCGGTAAAGCTGGATCGTTGGTGGATGACGAGTTGAATTTGATCTAGCTTTTAAAAGTGAAAGATCCTGTTTACTCTGCGACCACCCACCAGTTAGGACTCCCCCTGTCACAAGATACAACCATTGCTGTGAGGTTAGGAATATAAAATACCACTCATCTTTTTCGAAATGCCAGTAATGCCACATTCTTAGAGAGCAGCTTCTGTCAGCTAGCATTACAGCTTTAATTTGGAGCTCTGCTCCTTGAGGCTCTGAGAACCCATCAATTCATCAAATCCATCAAATGCTTCTCTAATGTTCCATTTCGACTGGTATTGTGTAAACCAGTTCAGGTTTATCAGAACCAGTTAAGTCTGGTTAGGGTCATCCCGGGCCGAATTGGGCTCTGAAGCCTTCACTAGTCTTAATAATAATTATAGCATAGAATAATATATAAGGCATTTATAATGTACTAACCTAAACATGGCTGACTGCACTGTTGTTGGATGTACCTCACCTAACAAATAGTGTTGTGAAAACGTCGTAAAGTAATCCGTCCCCATCATAAGAAATCGACATGTCCTCCAACTGGCTATATGCCAGTCAATAAATATTCAAGATAAGTAAATAAATAAATGAAAGCAGCCCATCTGTATTCAATCTGTCCTCCGAGCCCAAATGATCAAGATGATTCAGCACATCGTTCTCATGAAGAAGACCAGCTTACCCCCCCCCCACCGGGTTACACGCTTTCTTTTCTTCTGTGTGTTAATAATGAGCATGAAATGAAAAGAGAAGAGGATAATGCAATGCCAGTGACGCTTACAGTAGTAATGATTCATGCCTTGCGTGAGGACTGATGATCACGATGATTTTTGTATCCTAATAATCAGAAGACTTACTTCAGATAACCTTCTGAAGCCCTTTTCATCCTTTTGCAGTGTCACGGTTTGGCTTTGTAAACAGTACAAATCAAAGGTTTGGACAAATTCTGAATGAATGATTAATGATTATATATATATATGTATAGATAGATAGATAGATAGATATATCAATGATCATAGATATATACTGAAATCGAAAATAGTCTATTATGCGCTGTTTTGATGTAAACTATGGACAACAAAAAAACCCTTCATGAGAAGGTATATCCAAGGTTTCGACTAATAAACACTCTTTTGGATAAGTAAACTTTAAAGGCAGTGTCGCAGCAATATGACAGGAACCATGAAGCCCAGAAAATGGAAATGTGTAATCAACACTCACGCAGCTACCTGTCATGTTGAAAAACAAAGTCAAATTGTGAGTGTGAAGCACTTTATAGACCAAAAGGTGCTTGATATCTGACAGATATCCCTCTGGGCAAAGGCCAGATGCAGCCCGTTGTTCTTAATAACTTAAACAGTTTGACCTTTTCAAAGGCAACTAACGTTACACCTCTTCCATCACTTATCTCCAGCAAGAAGAGAAAGATACCATTTTCCTGCTCCTGGCTTCATGTCATGATAAAGGAATGTTTCTTTTTAAAGGAGAGAGAGAGAATATATCAGTAACCTCAAGAGTTTCATTCCAGAAAAGCCTGTTTATCCTTTTTGTAGTGCAGTGGTTTTCATGTGGGAAAGGTTCAAAACCTGGCAGAAAAAGTCCTTTAGGGAACAGCAGTGGCCCTGTGTTTGGGGACTAATCTGAAGGTTGTGGGTTCAAGTGGTAGGTTACGCTGAGGTATCCTTGCATAAGGTACCGTCCCCATCACTGCACTGGATATGGCTGACCCCTCTGTGTGATGGGTGTAAGGCAGAGAAGCTTTTGATGTGTTTGACTGTGTGCGGTGTTCACAAAGAAAAATATTCACTTTCACTTTAAAATGCTATTTTTAACTTATCACATAATAGCAAAAGACATCAAAACACATCATGGCAAACACATTCTATTTCTCTGCTAAAAGTGGTTTTATTCACAATGTGATATGTCTTGCATGTGTGAAGCACATTCTGAAAATGGTCTTTAATGCAATCCTGAACAAAATCCTCCAGCTGTTTGAAAAAACGCAGATGTTTGGATTTGATATGCAATATATTTCACTCATATCTGATATGCAGAGGTGCTGGGCTATCTATGTGCAGTGCTAATTGTGGTGGATTCGTTCAATTTGTGCATGCCATGGATGTCCAGCGTCGGATAGACAGTAAATGCAAGCACATATGTTAACAAGAACTTAGATCTTAGGCGGGGCTTCTAGAATCTCAGAATGAAAAACATATCTACTATCTGCAGCGTTATATTTCATCACCTTGTGGCCCTCAGCCCTCACACTGAGCCCTTGAGCTGTGATTGAAATCACCAGCCCGTTCATCCATTCGGCATTCCCTGCATCCACATCAGCACACAGCGCCTGTGAATGGGGAAGTGCTTATGTAAAGGTTTTCAGACACTACCATGGTGCATCTGTAACTAAGCAACCAGACCAGTTGTAGAAACTTAGCAGACACAAGCTCCTCACATGAAAGTGTCCTGATTGCTTAATTGCATCCACCAGTGGCCAAAGGTTTCCAGCTTTCCAAAATGTTCTCGTTACTGAGTGTTGCTTTGTGACAATTAAATCACTGCAACACAATCAAATGAACAATGTGTAAAACTGCATCTTCACGCCAGAACCGGTTATTTTATCTTTTAATTTGTCAGCACTCAGAAGCAAGTGCTAAAACCACTGACAGCATTTTCAAGCTGGACCCAGTCATCTCGTTCATCGTGATCAGCTTCTCATGCTTTGGCTTATGGGAACCCACCCTCCCAGTTTGGTAAAATGGTGTGAGGACAAAATCTGGGAGGAAACTAGATAACTGGATATAAAAATAGCAGCACACTGGATAGATGAAGTGAAAGTGACTATTTGTCATTGTGAAAAGCAGCAAACAGTGAAACACAACAAAATAGTTTTAACCCACACACACTGTCCAGCAGGCGGCAGCCAGATCTAGTACCTGGGGAGCAGTGATGGGGATGGTACCTTGCTCAAGGGTACCTTAAGCCAACCTAGTGATCTGGGATTTGAACCCATGACCTTAAGATCCCGAGGCTAAGTCTCTAAACACTAGGACACCGCTGCACCAATCTATATGTATATAATGTCTCCTATATTAGCTAAATGTATTATTATTATTATTATTATTATTATTATTATTAAACAACCACCAAATATCCATCAAACATCCTCTGCATACAATAACAAACATTACTCCATAATGTGTCAATGTTGCAGTTTTATCACACCAATTTCTGTGTTTATTTTAAAGCTGTAAAACTGTTCTTTGAGAAAGAAAGAAAGAAAGAAAGAAAGAAAGAAAGAAAGAAAGAAAGAAAGAAAGAAAGAAAGAAAGAAAGAAAGAAAGAAACCCAGCTGAAAGTGGGCTATAAAGTGACGCAAAGCGATTCATGTTTCTTTATATTTGGACCAAAGACAACCTGAAATGAAAGCCAAGCTTCTCTAAAATGGTCCTCGTTTGCCTCACTTTTTTGGCACACCTTGGTAGGCGGACCTTTCCTTTGGAGGGAAACATGTTTATTGTGCTTTTAGCAAAACCAAAAAAGAACATTAATCAAATAAAAATGAAACCATACAGAGTTTTTTGAACATTTTGAAAAACTGAGATGCTTTATAAACAGCAGATTTCTGCAAAATATTCACACCATTAGAACCGCACGGTCACACTGGGTTTAAAAAATGCAACTTTACTCCAAAACAGGGCCGAATGCCCCCAGACTTTACAGGCAGTACTAGCGATTTTGTGTGAGCACTGCCAGTGTTTTAGCAGAATCGATTTTGGATCATGAAAACTGAGGTCTTTGTGCTACATTTCAGTTAAAGCAGTAGCTCTGTAACAGGTCCCAAAAGACTCCACAGCTTGTATTTCAGCTCCCAGCCCACCTGAGCCGGGCAAGAGCGTGAATTTGGAACTGAAACAGAGAAAAGCATTAAACCAGGGGATTCTGGAGGAACCAGGAGTGCGTCGGGAACGCTGGTGCACCTCTAAAAAGCATCAAATCCACAGCGCTGTGGGTGGTGCGTAGTGACAGGCGTCTTATAGGAGTTCCTCCATGTCCAGAATAGGGGTGGGTGGCAAAATAACATGGCTGTCAAGCTCTCTGCATCTTAAAGAACTGAATGTTTCATTTAAGAAAGATTTGTGGAGTAAAAGCGCAATGTACTCGCTGGTTTGAAAGACTGTGAATGCGTGTTGCTGGTACACTGTTTATTCTAGGCTTGAGCTGCTTCTCACGTCTATTCTGATTCGCCAAACTCCAAGAGCTGAACACAGTGACGAGTTGGTTGATTTTCTGAAAATAAGGTCACATCCTTGAGAGAATATAACTCGTCAATGCACCGTTACTGATTATGCAATAAAACATCCGAGATATACTGTGCAAACTCTTGCTGAAAAATGCCACATTAAAGTTTGTTCTCTTATGAGGATTTGCTATAAGAACGTGACTGTCGTCGGGTGCGTGGAGGGGTGTCAGATTATTGCTTTTTTTAAATAGTGACCTAACCTATTTTATGCTATTACACCCAAAAAGGAACAACTGTTCATCTGTATCGATGAATTAAAAACATTTCCAAAAACTCCACACATATTAAAACATGCACAAGTGGACACTATTCTTTCGGCTATTTTTATATATTCATACTTGCTCATCCTTAATGAGAAGATAGCAACTTAAATGATATATAGTTTTAAAGAACCTGGTTTTTAACAGGGAATTGAATAAAAATGTTTACCTCCAAAAAAAATAAGGCTGGTTCATAAATGCGACTAGCATGTTATTTTCCAAAGCCTCTCTTGATGAGAGCATCCTGACCCTCAAACGTCTCTGGAAAAGCCCCGGAAAACTGCTTTAAAGTCCTTCGCTAAGACTTTAAATACTCGCAGAAGAGGGATTTCACCTCAGATTTTGGTGGCAGCTCAGTCACTGCTTGTTCTGGGCCACAGAAACACTTTCTTTTGACAGGGTGGCGGGTGGCTCAGGCAGGCCCGGGTCCCGCAAGCTGCTTCACACATATCACACACTCCGATATGCAGAAGGAAAAGTCCTGCATCAGCCATTGGGTCACGCACATAAACACACAAGTACTACAACAACACGTGGAAAGCTTGAGTCTTTGCTGGACCCAGTCTCAGAACTGGTTTAGTTTACTGGGCATTCAAATAAGCCTTTTCTGGGTCGCCAGAGCGGATCATCCGATTCCATGTCTTCCTTTCCTCTGCATCTTCACCTATCACACCATCCACATGCGCGTCCTCTTTCAGCACATCCGTAAACCTCGCCTTTGTCCTTCCTCTTCTCCGCTTTCCAGGCAGCTCCGTCCTCAACATCCTTCTCCTGATATAATCCTCGTCTCTCCTCTGGACACGTCCAAACCAACACAGTCTTGCTTCTTTAACTTTGCCTCCGAACGTCCAACCTGAGCTCTCTCAAATATCCTCTTTCTAATCCTGTCCATCCTCCCACTGCAAATCTCAGCATCTTAATGCTTTTATAGTTTGAAACGAAGAAAAAAGAAAAAATAAACATTGTGTTTTATCTTGTTTTTTCCACGACTGTGGCATAAAACGTGGCTCCTGATCACTGCAGAGAGATTTGTATTATCCCACACTTTTATACACAGGATAGGACATGGACTGATATAACTATCAGCCCTCGCTTATCAGGTACATTAACCCAGTTTAGAGCATAAACATCGCTGACCTGTCGATCTGCTTTGGTATTAATTAGCATTATCATCAAAGGTAGGAGTAGCCTACGTGACAAACACATACATCCACCCGATGCAAAGTCACCCACACAGATCGGAAGTTAATCAAGTGCATGAATGTCCCAGCAAAAGGGCAAACCACCAAACAACAAGTTATAGTATGGGCACCTCCTCTTTTGGAACAATGCCATGTTTTTAGGCCTGCCAGAACACACAGAACTAACACTGGTGATAACTCTAGGTCTAAGTCTAAATTAGGGCCAAGCAAGCAGCTTGAACACTCTCTGGCACAGATTCTTCCCTTCTCTGGAGGAATGGTCAATTATTTTTTTTTATTTGTCGACTGATGGTCTTACCCCTCGGTGCAAATCTCCCAACTTTTCAGATCTTTTGACCCCGAAGGCCACAGCATAGGACTTCCATCTTCACACCCCTCATGGTCTGTGGATGAGGGCATCGTCCTCCACTCATTTCAGGACAGAAATGCTTCATCACAGGATAAACGTGATTAGTCAGAATAACTTTCTATTGAATCGGACTCTTGACTTTTGAGGAAAGGGACAAGTGGGCCGAAACTGCAGCAGCAAGAAAGCCCAGAGCCCCCTCACTGCAGGGGTCAAGCGTTCAGGCCTATTCTCCTGGTGGACACACATGCACTCGAGTCCTTGTGGAGAATATGATAAAGGATGACTCATCTGGTCATATCACTTTTTTTTTTTCTCTGAAAACACCAGTGCCTGTGCTTTTCACAACTCTGACCTGTCAAATGTACATTTGTCTTTGTAATGAGGGACTTAAGCACGGTAAGAATGGACTGCGCCTGCTGGATAATGCTCAAATCTGGTTTAAGTCATCCGTCTAACTGAGAAATCCTGCTGTATGCAATGCCAGCATTATCAAACACAACTTATTTCATCTGCAACGTAATTCTAATTTAAACGACAGTCAAAACAAATAACAAATATAATAAAGTCGTACTTTAAGGTGCAAGGAAAACAGTTGATTAATCTGTAGAAGCCCATAATTAATGCTTTAATTTTTTCATATGCTGAATTTCGAAGTTCTGGAGGATGGGTACCGTGAAAATTGGACCGTCACCCGGCAAAACGCACAGACGTTGAGCTGAGGTAGGACTGATGAGCAGGGAAGAAATGGGGTGATGATTGGCTATGAAATCTTTATCAAAGGAAGGTGGAGATATTTCTATAGATGGAAAAGTTAACTCCAGTTAACTCCAGTTTGTATTGCCTTTTGCCTTCTCCCCCAAAAACAAACCATTGGCTTTCTTTCTGAAAAACAAGTCTGTACACGCAGCAATAAGTTAACCAGTTCAAAACGAAAAAGATACAAACATGGTCCACACTTCTCCTTGTGTATTTTAATGCTTAATTTTTAAATCTTTCACCATAAATTGAACAAACTGCAGCCAATATAGAATACCCCAATATATAATACTGCTGAAGACATCATAGAGTTCAAATATTCCCTGTGCTGCTAAAAGTCAAGAACTCTCATGATTTCACAAGAATTCCCATATAAGGTGTAAAAAAAGACAAATCCCAATAGAGCGACCAGCTCAAAGCCGAGCCATAACAAAGTAGGTAAACATGCAAGACGCTGCATCTGAATCTCTCCTCACAGCCTAAGAATTCATCCTCGGACAGCACACCGTCATCCAACACAAGCTCTTTAATGTCATTTTCCGCAGTTCAGTGTGTCCTTTATTCTGGCTTGTGGGCCGACATCACTTCTGGCCAGTTTTCAGACACAGATTCAGTTGGTGGATTTAGTTCAGTTCAGTGGGTTCATGGATTCAGTCATCACGCTGTGGAAGTGCCCGAATATAAAAGCTCAAGTACATCCTGCAGCAAATACCCTGCCTTTCTGCATCGATCCCAGGCCATTTCGAAAGTGCCCTCGTGATCATAGTGAATAGAGAAAAATGACCTTACCTCCAGCAGTGGGTCAGTCAAAACTGGGGAGTGGACACCAGGGCATGAACATGGCATGAGGCTGGGGCGTGGGCCACAGGATGCCCAAGGGGACTGGGCCACGGGACAGCCTTGTTTATGCCTCAGCCTCGCCCCGTGTCTTCCCCAGTGTCCACTCGCCGATTCAGCCCAGTGTCTCATCTCGTGTCTGCTCTCCTGCTGCAGTCCAGCATCTCTGTCTGTCAAGTTCCTCCTCCAATGTCCCCATTACCATGTTTGTGCCTGTTCCTGTGTCCCCATTGTTGTGTGTACCTTTCCCTCTGCTTGTGCCAACCCTGGTCCCTGTCCCTGTTAGGTCTACATACATTCAGATTAATGAGGCACGCCTCGTGATGTGACGAAGTGCCCAGTCAGAGCAGAGTGTCCATAAAATGTCACGTACTTTAGGCAGAGGACTTCTAGATGGAACTATTCCTTTAAGCTTTTTTGCTTGAGTCCATGCCTTTGTGTGCTGGGACAGTTATTGGGGCGTACTTGTATTTTGTATTTTGCACTAATGAGTTAAGAGGCAAATCTCTGTAGTGCATCCAGCTCCAAAGAGCTCAAAGCCAAGCAAAAATAAAAATCTAATTTACACAAAATCTCCCTTAAAGTGTATTTGAACAGAAAAGACATATTTGGTGGTTGAGGTTTGTTTCTCCTTCCTCTTCAGCAATTAGCATTGCGCACAATGCATGACCAAATCACTCCACACTTGAACTTTTTTGTCCGTTTTCGCATAGACTTGCTTTCGTGGAACTCTACGCCACATTGGTTGCCATGATAATTGAAAAAAAAAAAAAAAGATAATTTCTTTCCAAAATGCATTACAGACCACTTTCGAGATTTTTCTTTCTTCATCAAATAATTTGGGAGAGTGCAACACATGCAAGTAATATCAATGTGATATAATGACCAATGTCGATTCAAAGAAAAAAAACAAAGTGCTTCCTTAATATCAGATCTTCATAAAACATTTTTAAATACAAGACTGCTACAAATGGATGCAGAATTCTGGACTCGAACTCGTGTAATGGCATCTACTACTGTTTTAGTTTCAGGATAAGTTTGCATAACTTTAATTTGTTGCCACAACTTGCCTTCAACTGTTTATAGCAGACAAAAAACTGATCATAGATCAGCCCGAAAAGGCGACATAACACCCAGCATTCCCAGGCAGCGGCCTTGTGTCTAAACCATCCGCAGGGGACCCTTGTTAGATGTGCAAAAGCATGAAGCGTAGTGAGGGAGTTACAGTGATGTGTGTGTGTGTGTATGTGAATCAATCTCTTTCCCTCTTTCTCACTCACCCATCTCAGGATGGTGTCGGCCTTCCACCGGCACGCTGACCGTCCGTCGCAGCAGCTTGTTCCTGTGCGACTCGGAGCGCCGCTCGCGCATCAACAAAGGATGAACCTGTGGGACAGCAGAGCAACAGGGTCAATGCTTGCTAAAACTGAGCGTCATGAGTCACACTTCAAGACCCTGTAATGTGGCCAAAGCTACGATCCCCTTTAACTATAGCTCTGTGAAGTAGCCTAACCTTTACTTAACTTAACTCTTACCCTAGGGCACAGTGCAATGTCATTGCATCGTTTTTAAAAATGCAGGTGACGTTTTGTTGGCTCGTCCACTTTTGCAGAAGATAATACCATATTTTGAAGCTGTTTAATATGCATTAGCGCTGCATGCTTAAATCACTGCACATTTTCCTCAACTGTGTCAGGTGGTTAGGTAATCTTATATACTGTTGTTTATTAAAATGTACAAAATTAGTGGGAAACTCAGGTCCTATTTTGCAGCCCTAATTATGTAATGGTACGTCACAGTGAGGTGAGCTCATCTAGAGACGGCTGAACAATTTAACATGGCGTCGTCAACATGGTTATATTGTCAGTTTGATTGATTCCACACGTAGGACACTGTATGGACCTTATTCGAGAGGTGTGCAGCACCTTAAAGAGCCACTGTGGTTTTAAAAAACTGTGTGAAAGTGACTATTTGTCAGTGTGAACACACAGCACTCTGTGAACCACAACCAAATACATCCTCTGTTTTTAACCCACACACACCGTGCAGCAGTGGGCAGCCATATCCAGCACCCTGGGAGCAGTGATGGGGACGGTACCTTGCTCAAGATTAGATTAATTAAAGCTCCGATATTACATTTACATTTACATTTACGGCATTTAGCAGACGCCCTTATCCAGAGCGACTTACATGTCCTAATTTCAGGGACAGTCCCCCTGGAGCAACTCAGGGTTAAGGGTCTTGCTCAGGGACCCAGTGGTGGTGGTGCCAGAGGTGGGATTCGAACCTGGGACCTCTTGAGCCACAGGTCCATAGGCAAGTATCCTACCACAGGACCACCGCCACCCCTATTACATCCAACGCTAGAGCTTTATGTAACGTTATCTCTAGCGTGTTTTGTTTCTGTGGTGGATGAAAAAGAGCAAAACGGTTGTGAAATACAGCCTGAATGTTCTGTTAAAGTTATAAAGGAATGTGCACGACAAGATCTATTCACACGGGTCGACACACTCACATGTGCATCGTCACCGCTACCAACATGGTGAACGTGGCTCCAATCTGCCCATTAAGAACAGTTTTGTGCAGAACAGAACAGTACAGAGCTTGAAATGGGACGAGACATGCCAAAAAGCCAGATTTAAGAAACAAATCTGGTTTATTTGGTACTATATTTATTATGTAGTTATGAGAGTGAGAAAAGCCTTTAGAATTTAACAGGTTAACACTTCCAGTGGCTGCGGACCACTAATAGAAACAAGCTTCCCATTGGGGGGAGGTTACAATTCCTCCAAATAATGAAAAAGTGAGTACATTTTTGGATGGAAAGGAGAAAAATAATTGTGGTCTTGTGTGCGTAATAGTATGTTTATTTAAGGCTCTGTACAAGGTTGGGTCCCAGGAGGGAGTGGAGAATGCAGTAGCCCATCCTGAGAGAGAGAGAGAGAGAGAGAGAGAGAGAGAGAGAGAGAGAGAGAGAGAGAGAGAGGACCGCCTTATTCATCACACTTCAGTTTCCCAGAGCGCAAACAATGGGGAAATAAAGTGGCGCAGATTTCTCTTCCAAATTGCCAGGAGGCGATGTAACATTGTGGGTGGCTCTTCTCTCTTCTGGCTGCTATCTTAAGGCAGATAGGATCAGGCTTTAGCGAGTGGAGAGAGTGGAGAGAAGGGAAAGAGGTGATAAATGAGGCGGGCAGCAGCAGGTCAAGCATACAGTCCCAGCGGAGTGTGCTTCAAATGCTCCCTGTCACCTGCACTCCCAGCAGCAGGCTTACCGCACAGTGTGTTATTGCCTATGATCACATGACTGAGGTAGGTAGTAGAGGTGGTTACACCTTAAGCAACCATAAATTAACCATCCCGCTTGTTTTTTTAAACCAATTAGTTCACACACACTGTTCAACCTCCCTAGCGGACCTTCGTCTATGAGGATTGAGTGCAATGGCCAATAGGGGGCAGAGCTCAAACAACTCTGATTATTTTTGCTGCAGGGTGCTGGTGGTCTAGGAAGGGTACTCGCCAATGGACCAAGATGTTGCAGTTTCAAACCCTTCCTATAGCACCACCACTGGGTTCCTGCGCAAAACCCTCAACCCCAAGTACCTGTACATGTCCAGACCACGAGAACTTTATTTTTGTTTTATTTGTTGTTAAAATCCAATCTAACAAATTTTAAATATTACTCTTGCAACACATAGATTTGACTTCTAGTTCTAACTAGAACTGTGATATTAACCAATTAGTATTAGTATTAGTAATTTAACAAATTAAATTTGTGTTTTTTTCAATAATGGATACCCTGTTATTAAAAAGAAAATATCTGGTGTTAAAGGTTCAGCTACAGTACAACATTAGGGGCAGTGGCTCCAGAAGGTCATGTGTTCGAATCCCAGAGCAGTAGGTTTCCCTGAGGTACCTTTGAACAAGGTACCATCCCCATCACTGCTCCACGGGCACTGCACCCCTGGGACAAAGTTAGAGAAGCAAGATTGTGTTGGTTTGAGGAAAGATGAGGATTATATTGGGAACAGGATATTGAAGATGGAGCTGCTAGGAAAGAGGAGAAGAGGAAGACCAAAGAGGAGGTTTATGGACATGGTGAGAGAAGACACCATGGTGGTTGGTTTGAAGGAGGAAGACACAGAGGACCGGAAGAAATGGAGACGGTTGATCCGCTGTGGCAACAACTAAACGGGAAGAAAGAAAAAGGAGAAGAACTCTTCTGGCCCAAAAGTGCTTTCAATTCCTAAAAGGTCAGAGTGCTACTGAGTAGCATCGTATTAATGATAAGACATTTTGTCAGTTTTGTCTTTTGTCAGATCTTTTGTAATCATATTTTCAAAAGTTATTGAAAATTGAACCTCTTTTTGATAGGCAATGTACATTAGAAGAAAGACAGAACCATTGAGGAACTTTCTGGATTAGTGGGAAATACAGTGCATGACAACCTTGACAGGCGCATTCTATGAAAGTGTAACTGCTAGTGCTGCGCTGTGCTCTGTGTCGTGACCAAGAGTTTCTGAGAAAGCATTTGGCAGATATTCATTGAGGGAATACAGTTTTGCTAACGCACCACAGGCCTACGCTTGTTATACCACAGAATGAGTTTCCCCTCCTCTTTGTTTGCCCAAAAGCCCCGAAACAATGTCAAAATATAAAATGCATAAAATGCTACCGCTTCCTGTCATAACTGGTGAAAATGTACCCCCTCCAGACCCCAAAATGGCTCCAGTCATGATGCAGATTTAGGATTCCCTATAATGAACCAGGCATCTATAAGTTGTGAATTATATGACCATGTCAAATGGGTATGAGCACTACTTCTATTCTACCAGGAAGAGAACATGAACAAGAGACGTCCTAGTAATTGTGTGGTTGCTACATGTCTGTCAGTCAAAAGCAACTATCAAAGGAAAGCGCTTTAAACAAGTGGCTTCACTTACAACAATGTTGCAGCCAACATCAATCACTGCCTCGGGGCTTTTTCTAAAAAAACACACTAAAAAGACTGAAGGTATTAGTGGGTTCCCCAACAGCATGTTCCTGAGGTGAGTAGCAGCCACGTTTAGAACATGCAGATAAATGTCTTTTTAGAGGAATATAGCTAAAATGTTTATATATTTTATATTTATATTTACTTAAAAATAAAAATAGATCAGATCTAATCTAACCTTACTTCCCTAAAGACACTTTGAGTGATTTTTTATTCATTTCTATTCATATTTTAAAAACATGATTCCTTATTTGCTGAAAGTTTGATTTTGATGTTCGTTTTATTTTTTCACCTAATTCTTTTTGTTTCTTTGCATTTTTGTAAATCAGACTTTCTTTTTAAAGTTTCTACCTCCTTCAAAACATAGTAGAGGTTCAATAATATGTATGATTTTTCCTGGAACTGTGTAATTAAAAGGCAAAACCTATGCAGGGACCATTACTCTAAAGATTTTTCTCTGATTTCTGACATGTTTATATCTATAGATATATATCTTATATCTTTAGTGAAATACGAAGGTTGTCAGAGAATGGAAAGTGCATGGAAAAAACATGAGACTGTATAAATCCCCAAATACTATTTATATCTGTGCCATCGATTTTATCACTATTGACTGCTAAACATGACTTTATAATGACTTGTGAATAAACTTTTTATCAGTGGCTCCAAGAAAAGTAACCACTTAACAAATTCATTGAAATTGTAACTGTCGTTAAATGTACTTTTGGAATCAACATAATCTTGTTTAGTGTAAAAGTACTTTTAGCTTTTAAATTTAATTTGCAATAACATTTGCAAATATATTAAAGATATCAAAAGAGAACTGTATTTTAAAATTTTTAACAGAGACACACTTTTCAATGGGCTGGCTTTTAGTTTCTGCCACGAGTTTTGTTGAGATAAGCACCGAAACGGATAAAAAAGTGATTTTTATTTGAGAAAAATTACGTTTAATATGTCAGAAGGAAATATTTCTACAATACAAAAAAAGTTATAAAAATGTTAATGGTGGATTAAATTCTACAAGTCGTAGGTCATAAAGCAATCTTTAATTCCTGCTCGTGTAAAAGAAAAGCCTGGTCACAATCCACTAAAATGTAATTAGGAATGTTTTTATTCACTTAAGGCAAAGCACTGCAGTTTGATGCTCCGGTACTCAGTAGACCGAGAACATATATATTGCTCTTTGCAATAAAATTGTAAAATGGGTCCCTCAATAAAAAATGCATTATACACTATAAATCCTTCATGAGACCCGAGCACGAAGAACTTGTGTTCCCTTATCGACTTGATTGCCCTTTTATTTGAACAATTATCCACCATGAGGTTTCACTCAGCGGTGAAAATATATTTTTAATGTTATGCCCTGAGAAGTCCATTTACAAGGTGTCTGCTTGCATAATGTGAGATTTCATTATCTTTACAACTAATTTAGGCTTGGGTAAACCGAATACCCAATAATCTTGAGGTCCACAGAAACCATTTAGACATCACTTGTGCATCTTTTTGTGTGAAGATAAAATGGTTAATAATTTAATAAAAGACCTCCTGCTTCATTTGTAATGAAGGGCAAAGACAAACTGACAAGGGATGAGAAGGGGAACAGTCACCAACTAAAATACTTATAGTGATACATAAAAAAATATATTTACATTGTGCAAACATTGTACACTCATAACTTCAGTGTCTTGCGAAAAAAGTGGATGTGAACAAGAAGCTACAATTGTTGCCTCTATAACAACATACGGCGCATGAAAACGCTATCAGACATCGGAGGTTACATTTCTAACTGAGGTAACGAACATTATGGTTAATTATAAAGTGTAAAGTTAATTTTTAAAGGTAGAGCTATATTAAAATACTTGAATTACATACAAATCTCAAGCAAAATGCTGCTGAAACATCTGCACTTCATGTCTTTTAATTGTTGTTGCAGTCATGTGACTTGAAGCATTTGTCCTTGTGTTTTCTTCTCATTTTTTCAAGCATGGGCCACAGCAAGCACAGGCCCTTGTTAAGTTCCAGTTTTTGGCAGAAAGACTGGCCTTCAACTCTAGAGTGGCTTATTTTTCCTTTCGCTTAACTGGGTAGATTCTTACCATTTTATTCTCCCTCTTCATGAATGAAATGCCTGTGCCCGTGCTATCTATATTTATAAGCCACACCAAAAAAGCTGTCCTGAATTATTTAACAGCAATATATGTTTGCAAAATTTAAGATAAAAGACAAAAACTGTCAAAAATGGTTCATATATATCGCTAGTATACAGAAATATTTGCAATTATGACTAGAGCTGAGAATAAGCAATGAAGTATCGTAACATTTATAGAGATGCTCCAAGGTCAAATAAAGAATGAAAGTAAAATAATGCATGCTTACTACCTGTATTATTTGTACTGCTCCAACATAAATAGAATATCCTGCATTTCATTTTTTATATGATCTATATAAATTCATGTGAATGTCTTTACTTGATTAGTAGCATTTATTTCTGCCAAAAATACAAAAAAACAATAAATTATCTTGCACATGGACTTTGGATAAATAATGCCCTGAAACAGATGCTTAAGAATATGTTTTTTTTTTCAGTGAAAAAATGGTTTATGCCTTTTATTCCATACCAGCAACCTAATGCCTGCAAACATACATGTTCATGAATGTGAGCATTATTTTCATCTCCACACTAGGTGAAGTGTGAGTTTTCACCTTTATATGTGGAGAAAGTATTTATTGCTCCTTCTGCCATGCTGTGACTGTGAGCGCCGTTTACAAGTTATGGAATGGGGCGTATCATGTGATCAGGAGTGTGTGAAAGCAGAGCAGCTCCAAATAATCTCTTGTGAAACCACAACTGGTTTGAGTAAATTGCGCCGACAGTAGCTCAGTGTCCACGATCACGTTTGCCGACAAGAGGTGCAACGATACGCTCTGCCCACACATTGTCCTGTTTCCCAAAAAGTGATTCATGATTCAATATTTTCATTTATTCTAACAAAATGTGGTATCTTTTAAAGAAATGTG
The DNA here is from genome assembly GCA_017165825.1 of Hepsetus odoe. NCBI lineage: Eukaryota > Metazoa > Chordata > Actinopteri > Characiformes > Hepsetidae > Hepsetus > Hepsetus odoe. The sequence goes on from CM029389.1 coordinate 15,124,438, forward strand.
GGGGCAGCATTGGCCTAGTGGTTTAGGGACTAGGCCCCAGAATCGTAAGGACGTGGGTTTGAATCCCAGCCCATCACAGTGACATAAAATCACTTTCACTTCACTTATAATGGTGACAACAACCAGCCTGGTCTGGACTGAGGGCCAGGAGTGTGTGAACATGAACATACTACTGAGTGATGTCTTCTCTCCATTATATATCCTCACATCTCCATAGTCAACTCCATTAAGTTTCACATCAAAACATCAAAATGTATCAGTGAATGACGATGGATTGTGGTCCCCCAGATGCTATAGAGCATAACCTTTCTCGCTCTCACTTGGTGGGTAGAATTTCCACATCATAATGCACTGATACCTGAGGAAACAGAACTGTCCGTTCATGTTCTTGTTCACGCTACATTAGCAGCAGTTTGGAGAGAAGCAATGGCTGGATTTTTGCGTTTCAGAGGAAACACATGCTGGTTTTAGACCACCCAGGATTGGTATAATGAAGTCCTAGCTAATAAAATTGGAGACAAAATTGGAAAAAAAGAATGTATATACATTGCTGCCATGACCCTTTTTGGCACATTTATTAAACAATGTAACCTGGTCTTGAGCAGATGCTTCAAAACCTATCAAACTCTATTTTGAAAAATACTGAATGACTTTATATGATAATAAAAGGTAAGTATAGATACAATACTAAATGAAGAAATCATATGATTAATGACCATTAGGCTGGTTTCTAACATCCAAAGTTGGAACTACATTATATTTACTATATTTATACCACATTTATGGCTTGTTTTGGCTCAGATACTGCACTCAGGGTCATTTCTAAATGGCAAGAATTGTCACCTCCATTATTTTTGAATCCTGAAAAATGGCTTTTTAACTTTATTTCTAAGAAAAGAATGAGAAAAATTAAGCTATCAGTGCACAAGCCACAGTTTAAATCAGGCCTTGCTCCCGATTTTAAGTAAAAAAGAACAAGAAAAATATGTTGCAAATATAATAAATATAGAACGTTGGCCAATACGAATTGCACAGTTGCACCACTAGGCCATATTTTGCCTGAAGCTACATAATACATCCGAAATGGTTAGATGTAAGTTTGGTAGTCCTCTATCCAGAAGAGGCCATCTGGTCTGGAGGCAGATGTTTTTAGCTGATGACCCAGTTCTCAAGTCCCACACACACTGGGGAATGAAGCTCACCTAATGGCTTTTAATGGCAGAATTACACTTCTATCAATACTTGTAAACAGACCTTTAAAATCTTTACAATCAGGGAACTACTAGCAGGTGCGGACGTCTGTTATTCTTCCGACTGACTTAATTGTGCGTCCCAAATACTTCCTGAATTTGGGGACAGCTTGGAAACAGATTTGAGAAAGAAACAGTGAAATGGCCATGTTTAAGGATTTCATGCAGTTGAGTCTCTAACCAAAAGGTTCTGCAAGAATTCTATCTTGTATGAGGGTAAACTCTTTAATTAAAATGTTCGCAGTTAGGATCTATTCCACTGAAGGTGCCCTGCCCTCAGGATATTCGAGTATATGTAAACACACAAGGCTGAGTGATACTGGGAGGAACACCTTGGCTCCTTTCTGACGAATGGTATCCTGTAATCTGCTAGAGGCCAGAGTGAATCAGACACAGGGTACAGCTGTTCACCTGCATTGCCCTGATAGCAATTACATAGCTCAATGTTATCTGCCAGAAACCGTGGTGGGGGACGGCGGTCGCAACGGGACGGCAGACGAGAGAGACAGAGCGAGAGCAGGATGTTTTTGCCCTATCTCCATTCTTTGATCTCCAGCTCACCTCTGAAAGAGCTCAATATACCCATAGTGTCTTTTAACAACTCCACAGTGGAGCTGTTACTAACTGTACAAGCGGCTGTTCTGCTCGCGTGTCGCAGCGAGAGTGTTTCCACATAAACAGTGGCCATTTGGTGGTGAAGTGGAGGGAAAACACACTTCAAATGTGGCTTGGCACAGCAGCAGCAGACACATCAGGGGGCAATGCCATATGTCAGTGCCGTCTAAGCAGGCCCAGCTGTGCGAGAGGGCGTGCAGGGAGGGCGACGGATCGGCAGGTGTGTAATCCGTTTGGCCCTCATGGGGTGCTAATCGATCACTGCCCGGCCTGTCTGACCGCCACTGTGCCTGGCAGCCTGGGCTTCGTGACTTCCCCTGGACCCCTGCTCAAGAAGCAGCTCCTGGGAGCTAACGAGAAGAGTCAGGGCATGTCTGCTTAAATCAGCATCACATTTGCTGACAGGTTAAGGCTGCTGTTTTAATGCACTCTAGAGGATAGCGCTTCAGCTGGGAAAGGGCTGTTAATTGAGCATGAAAGCAGACATATCCATGATTTTCATACGAAGACTTTTTACGAGGATCTCTCATAAAAGACGTTCACAAATGAACACGGATCTTGGAAACTGAACTTCTTTAGGGTCAGGGGTAGATTTTTACAATCTTTTCACTTTTATAGAAAGTAAAATGCAAAAAATAGATTATGTTGCTTATTTTCACTAAATGGTTTCAAAATATACAACACAAATGATATTCCCTGACATAGACACGCATTCATTCATGATTTGTAAAGTGTATAAAGTATGTGAAATGGGACCTAAAGCATTTCTAGTATTCAGCCAAAGCAGAACAAATCAACAAAAAAAGGAAGATAACATTTTTCTCTTTTCTAAACCATACTGACATTAAATTCTAAAATGTAAGATTGAATTCTACTTTTTAAATGTCACAAAAAATTGAATAAAGTGCAAAAATCAACAGGTAGACATACTAACATGACTCAAATGTGAAAGTGACAACCCTTGTCATTGCGAGGTCACAGCACTGCAAACCATGAACCACAACAAAATTGGACCTCTGCTTTTAACCCATGCACACAAACACCGTGCAGCAGTGGGCAGCTATTGAAAGCACCCAGGGAGCAGTGACAGGGATGGTACCTTACTCAGGGGTACCTCAGGGCAACCTACTTGTGAGGGAATCGAACCCACAATCTTCCGATGCAGGGCCAACTCCCTAACCACTAGGCCACCGCTGCCACACAAAGTGTGTTTGGTTATTTATAACCATATACTTTTGCACTGCATTAATTCACAAATTTGCACAAATAATGCCTCTTCACTTTGCACATTATTATAATCTTCAGAAAATTTCAACAAATTAAATTCTGAGCAGGGTTTAAATCAGAAGATCACGTTAGCACCTTTGCCTTTATTAGAAACCAGTTTTAATCTTAATCTTCAGCCTCGGATCTCAGAATTCTGGGCTCCCTACAGTTACAGTGTATTCTCATATCTATCAATTATGAAGGAATACCTTGAACTCACAGACTATGGGTATTGGAAAGCGGTGGCCAAGTGGTTAGGGACTTAGGTCTACTAATGGGAGAGTCATGGGTATGAGGTTGCCCTGAGCTATCCTTGAGCAAGGTTCCTTTCCAGTCACTGCTCCCTGGGTGCTAGATATGGCTGCCCACTCCTCAGAGAATCATTTCATTGTGGGAATTTGTGCTCTGTGCTGTGTTCACAATAACAAATAGTCACCTTCACTTTCACTTATTAGAAACATTGTCCGATTCTGACTGTGGCTGTTTTCAACCTAGAACCCCTACTATCAGACAGACAGGAAAAAGCAGAGATGAAGAAATGAAAAAGTCTGTCTTTTAAACATCAGACCTGTTCTTTCTATCATGTCCTGTGAAATAAAGCCTGCGATAACAAATTGCAGTATTACTTTCTTTGCAGAAGAATGATTCAACCAACAAAAAGACAGTGTAATGCGGCTGAATGACAAAGTCTTTTCAGCCCATCAAATAACACTTCCATCCAACAGTTTGATACTGTGAGGTGATTCATCCAAGAAGGCCATTGCATAATCTCTTCTCCCCACCCTCTCGGATGGGTTCCCAATGGGTCATGAATGTGTAAGCAAACACTGGCTATACTTATGAGCCTTGCTTTTATGTGCTGTGACAACGACAGCTACGGGCAAAAGCCCACCACAGGCCTCCCGACGCCTGTGTCCGCACTAATGAATCAATTTGCCAAGACGGCCAACAGCAGCATATGGGGGAGGGTGCAAAAAAGCGATGAGAGAGGCCACCGAGACCAAGTCTGTTTACTAGTTATTCTTCCTAATTCAATAGCAAAGCAAAGGGCCAGCTTACAAGAATGACTGCCTCCCACTCACACACAGCCAGAGGAACTGTTCTCTGGGCCTGGCGCTTGCTTGTGTAACGGGGTGTTGCAGCAGCAAGAGGACTGTGCAGCGGATGCGCTGGTGCGTGCAGGGTGTGCAGTCAGATGCAGGCTGCTGTCACTGCACATCAATTAGTTTCAAGTCGAGTGACAGGACAACACCTACAGCACTCTCACTCCCCCTTATGGCATCGACAGAACATGACAGCACAACTTCGGCGTATTTGGTTTTCCTTAGTCAGCTTTGAAAGCTCTACCTGCAGGATAACCGGCACAGAATAGCCCAGTCCAGTCCAGTGACATACAGAAGCAAACCAGAACTCTTTCTAATTGGTTCAGCAAGGGCCCCGGCTCAAACCGCATGCAGCAGAGCTTCACAATCCTTGTTCTGATCTGACCCAACTAATCAAGCCTTTCCTGGTTTGAAGTGAGTGGAAAGGAAAATGCTAAATTGTAAAGGGCAGCTGAGCCTCCGGAACTGGAGTTGGGAAACACTGATCTTCACCATCTGGAGTCAAGCTTGGGGTTCAGGTATAGTCCTGAAATTCTCAGCAGGTGTGGTACTAAAGTTACAAAAGGCGCCCTCAGTTAAAGCACAACAGTTTAAACTCAAGAGCCTCAATCTTTAAGTCCCACTATCAACAACTGCCACATGGCCCATGACTATCATCAGTGGATGTAGAGAGAATAGCGTGGGACTTCTATCCAATCAGCAGCAGGGGGCAGCCATATCCAAGATTCAAACCCACGACCAGTAGGTTGCAATGAGGTACCCTTGAGCAAGGTACTGTCCCCATCACTGCACAATGTGCGTATGGATTAAATGCAACAGCTTGGCTATCATATTAAAATGTATTTACTTTCTGTTCAATGGCATCTCCCAGTGCTGAGTAGAGAGCCATCATTCACAACAAAAATTTCTGCAAAAATTCTACCTCTCTCCCTCTCTGACCACACACACACAAATGCGCACGCACACACATACTCACACACACGCACGCACACACACACACACACACACACGCACGCACGCACACACACACAAGGGACAGACTGTCCCCTCTAGGAGATGAGTGGCAACCATGAATATTTCATCATGCCCATCTTTACAGGGGTGACAGTCATTAGCCTGTCATGACTGATTCAAATATATTCCGAGTGTGGCCTTATCTGAAAACGCAGAGAGACAGACACATTAGACAGAAAAAAAAGGACCTCTGATTGATGGAACTCTCAGCGCTCCCTGTGTCAATAGTTCTTATCTGCATTACAGGTCGTGTAATATTGTCTATCAGTAGCTGGACTAAAAAGGGAGATAGAAGCATTTCCCCTCAGTTATCTTTAATGTGTATTAAAATTCCCATTAGACTTCATTTGCACTGCATTAATAAATAATAAGAGGCAATCGTGTAACGCTGTTGCTTTATCCTATGGAACATGCAAAGAGGGAGTTTAAAAAAAGTCCAACTATGAAGGATGCTACGAAATTCAGGAACGTATAGAAAAAGTTGAGGAAATTTGCAATGACAAACCCGTTCACTCCTACTACACTTGGTAAACACCATATTGGGGAAAGCGCACGTAACGATATTTTAGTGATCAATCATAACTTATATATGAATATATATAACAGGATATAAAAGGACTCCCTGCGATGGGCTGGTGACCTGTCCGGGGTGCGTCCCCCGTCCTCGCCCTGTGTGCGCTGGGTTAGACGCCAGCACTCCCCCGCGACCCCGTTTGGGACAAGCGGCAGATAATGGATGGATGGATATAAAAGGAAAGAAAGTAGCCTAATAAAATACATGTTGCTAAATGTTACCCAAGCAAATTAAAGTGTCGCAGATGTATAAGACGTGGCTCTATCATCAGAGAATCTTAGAGACTTAAGACTCAGGTGTGCTCTGCATTATTTTGGCACAAATGATTCACTTTTATTAAATGATGTGCCATCAAAATACTGACAGTAACTCTGTGTGGTCAGAACTGAGAACATATCGAGAAGCCCTAAATTACATTGCAACTTTCGGCCAAATTCAGAGAGCTGAGAACAGAGTGCTCCAGTACCTCCTCCTGGTCCAACATGTAGAGTTGGTTTCCAGATATCATGCGCGGGTTCCAAGCGGGATGCTCGTAGGACGGAGCAGCGTACGAGGCCTGGGGGTGATAGGAGGGGGGGACGGCATACCTCGCATCTGAGAGAGAGAAAGAGAGAGAGAGAGAGAGATCATAAGGTGCAAATAACACTCTAAGGAACAACTTATTCAGACTTAGATCGTGACCTTAGACATTCTTGAACATCCCCACATGAGCACTGTGTAAAGGAACCGTGTAACCATGTTCTCTGCTAAGTAATGGAGCACCATCTAGTACCTTTGGGATGACTTGGATTGGCTTTCATGCTCTAGAACTAATCACCCAACATCAGGACCTGACATGACTAATGCTCTTGTGGTGCAATCAAATCCCTACAGCAATTTTCCTGCATCTAGTGTAAAGTCGTAGAGTTAAGGCTGTCACTGCAGGGGAAACATTATTCCTTGAAGAAAGGATGAGCAGGGGTGCACAAACATCTGCACTAAAAGTACAGTAACTAAACCATAGGGAAAGGAAAGTATAGAGACAGTTTCAACAGTTTTGATGTGCTGCAACAGAATATATAAAATTATAACTTTTGATCAAGAATGCACTTTTTTTTTTTGCCCCAGGTTGCACTGATCTGAAGATTGCGGGTTCGATTCCCTCACGAGTAGGTTGCCCTGAGGTACCCTTGCGCAAGGTACCGTCCCTGTCACTGCTCCCTGGGCGCTTTCAAAACGGGTGAAACGCAGAAGTTCAATTTGGTTGTGTTGTGCTGTGCTGCGTTTCACAATGACAAGGCTAGTCACTTTCACTTTACATTCCCTTAGCGTGAACAAGCAACCACAGGTGTTATCCTGGCTGCTGTGAGCTTCTCAAACATGTAGAAATGTATATATGGATAAGTGTAATTTTTATTGCAATAAGAATGGAATGTACTGTAATGCGATTCTGTTCCTCTTCATTTTGAAATACTGAAACGCTCCCAGGATGACAGACGGTGGTACGTCGGAGGCAGTGATCAACTTTTCTACCAATTTTTAACCACCATTTGTTTGAAATCTGGCAAAATTATACCAGCCCTGGAGTTTCATATGGCCTTAAACGTGCCTCTAAATCTGTCATGTCTGGCCAAGGAGAGAGAGAGAGTCATAAAGAGATTACTGCAGCCTCTGACACGTTTTCACCTCCGAGCTCTTTTGCAGCCAATGAAAGGGACACGTTTTCTACCTTTACCCATGAAGACACAGCACTGGCACAACTATCCAATCACAAATCACTTTTTAACAATGCCAGTGCTTTCTGAACCCTTGGCAGTCTTGATTATCACACAATTCTTGATGTTTGGTATAGATTTTCCTTGGAATGTCCCATTTTGTCCTGTTTTCATGACCACTTTACGTTCACTGTCTCTGTACTCTGTACTCACTGTGTCTGAGCCTTGCTAGAAATGGAACGGTGAGTGTTGGGTTCCCAGTAATAGAGGTGAAGATCTGAGATGAAGGAGATTATCGTTGATTATTAAAATAGTGCTACAACAAAAACACACCCACAGGAAACAAAGAAGCATGCACTTAAAAAATATGATGAAAAAAAGAGAAAAGAGCTGTCGATGACATGGGCTTTGCTATATATTTCCAGAACTCACACAAATAAGTGTTGGTGAAAATGTGTCGGTAATGATTTTAGCCATTTAACCCTTGGGTACAGTACTCCCTTGGTCTAGTGGTGAGGGAGTCGGCCACAGGATTGGGAGATTGTGGGTTCAAACCCCTTACCAGTAGGTTGCCCTGAGGTACAAGGTACTGTCCCCATCACTGCTCCCAGGGTGCTTTCATAGCTGCCCCCTGCTGCACGGTGTTTGTGTGCATGGGTTAAATGCAGAGGTCCAATTTCGTTGACCTTGCAATGACAAGAATAGTCACTTTCACTTCACTTTCCTCAAGGAGCCATTTTCACGCAAATTCATCAATCTTGTTTGTAAAAAGTATGTGTGTATATGTACTGCCAGCCGGTGAATCTCAATACTTACCAAATACCCGTCCTTTGCTTTATATTTTTTTACTTTATTGCTTTATAACTTCTTTTTGAAGTTGTGCGCATATTTAACAACTATAGCAATGTTTTTACTTCTAACTAATATGCTTCAATTGGCTAGCATTGTAATTCACATGATGGGGTGAATTAATAACCGGAAAAGTACATATTTTTCAGAAATGTTTGATTTTTTTTTCAAACAGAACACCCAACTTTACCAAACATCACTGAAGTGGTGTGTCTATACTGATAGTTTTGGGTAAGCTGTTCACTTAATCAGGGTCATTGTTTGTCACCATTGATGGACACCTGTCCATCTCCATTAACACACACCTGTCCATCTCCATTAACACACACCTGTCCATCTCCGTTAACACACACCTGTCCATCTCCATTAACACACACCTGTCCATCTCCATTAATATGACTGTCCATCTCCATTAACATTACTGTCCATCTTCATTAACACAACTGTCCATCTCTATTAGCATGACTGTCCATCTCCATTAACACACCTGTCCATCTCCATTAACACACACCTGTCCATATCCATTAGCACGCCTGTCCATCTCCATTAACACACCTGTCCATCTCCATTAACATGACTGTCCATCTCCATTAACACACCTGTCCATCTCCATTAACATGACTGTCCATCTCCATTAACACACCTGTCCATCTCCATTAATATGACTGTCCATCTCCATTAACATTACTGTCCATCTCCATTAACACAACTGTCCATCTCCATTAGCATGACTGTCCATCTCCGTTAACACACCTGTCCATCCCAATTAACACACATCTGTACATCTCCATTAACACACCTGTCCATCTCCATTAACACACCTGTCCATCTCCATTAAAACACCTGCCCATCTCCGTTAACACACCTGCCCATCTCCATTATCACACAAGTCTATCTCCATTAACACACCTGTCTGTCTCCATTAACACACCTGTCCATCACCGTTAACGCACCTGTCCATCTCCATTAACAAGGAATACTAAACGATTCTAAAAGAATAGACTTTGTAAAAAGTAAAAACAGTAATATAAATAAAACCCCAAAAACATAATCAGTAGATTTCAAGGCAAAAACGTAGGAAAGAGATTTTTAAAAACCATTTTAAGCAGAAATCTTGGTCTTAGCCTTGCTTTCACCCAATGAAGAATTCAGTAAAGATTTACAATAGGGTTCATTTTAATAATTGTGCTAAGAAAGTTCAATTTTATGCAATTCAAACATATGTAAATGTCCCATCTCATGTGATCACCATTTTTCCAACTTTTTTCTATCGTCTAATTAATCTGATGTATTAAAAAATACATTTCATTTAAAAATGTTTCCTTAATTTTTATAATGGATGTTTATCTTGTGTGTGTGGTCGCTCAGACACCATCCGCAGAGGAGGAAGATACAACAGGATCCTCTACAGAGGGCCATGCTGTCCATTTGACACAAAGCCAAGCACAATCTCTTCTGCCTTGGATATTGCCTGTCATGTCCAGCTCAGCTCGGCTTTGAAAAGAGGGACCGGCCAGCGGGAGGAAACACCCAGCCCCCCTTAGATCATGCTTTGCGCTCTGTCCTCAGATCACGCTCTCATTATGAATAAAATCTGCTCTTAATGAATAAAAGACAGGCAGCGATAACCATCACTCATGTTATTACTGGAAATAACATGTCAGGTTATTTCAGCATCACTAGATGTGTCTCTTATTAAGTCTCGATTACTACAGACGGAACGGAATTGCGTTAAATCCTAAACGAGGCTTGCCTGGAACATTTAATTCTTGAGGAAACATTGGAAACAAATTAAAACCAGTCTATAGAGGGCCTGTCCGTTACCTTTACCAACAGATTACAGAATTACATTACAGAGGTGCTGGAACAAAGTCTCTAATAGAAGAAAGGCTAAAATGTCCATTCAAAGGACGGAAAATATAAGTTTACGACTTTAATATTCTAAAAACACATTAAATTCTCAGTAGTCCCACTGACGCTCCTTCATTTTACACTCTCTGGTGAGTGTCTTCTCACTGAAATAAAAACCTGGAAGAGTTCAAAGAGAGTTCTCCATCTAGAAAGACACTAAAACAGTGCTGTACACTGTTGTATTAATCTAACTGCTGACTCACCAACTGCCTTTCCAGATCTCATCAAATGTAAGGAAAATGAACTACACTGTTGATATTTGTTGGTTTAATGAGTCATTTGTGTGACTCCATTCTCCAGTCTTTTATTTCCTTTAGTATTAAAAAAGCCGTTTCAGTTTACAGTACTTTTAAGACACTGTACTTTTCTGTACCGGCTGACTTGTGTGTGCTTCTTAAAAATGCAATCCGAGATGAGACACTGAAAACTTTGCTCTGAATCGACAGAGGTTGACAGATACGCTGTAAATGCATCGGTTTATAACATCATTAAAAGAGTGAAAGCTGGGATGGGAGTACGTGCTGTTTTAAAACAGAGGATAGTTTTAAAACTTAGAAAATTCACTTCTACATTAAATGGACCCTTAAAATTGACTGCTTTTAGACGCACAGTTAGCTTCACTCTCAACGTGCATTGAAGCACATTGTTGGATTTCATTAGGAGGAGCTGGAATTTGTATTTTTAATTTTTTCCTTTAAGCACGAAAGACCGTGCTTAAATCCATGAAATGGAGCTCAGCCCTAGCTTTGCTTCAAGGAAAAGTCCGCAAAGTAATTTAATTCACTGCTCCACTATTGCCACAACGGATCATCTGTCTCCATTTCTTCCTGTCCTCTGCATCTTCCTCTTTCACGCTGAACATCTGCATGTTCTCTCCCAACACATCCACCCTCCTCTTTGTCCTTCCTCTTCTCCTTTTTCCTGGCAGCTCCATCTTCAATATCCTTCTCCTGATATACTCCTCGTCTCCCCTCGTCTGGACATGTCCAAACCAATGTATTCTCACTTTGTCTCCAAACTGTCCAACCTGAGCTGTCCCTCTAATATACTCGTTCCTAACTCTAGCCTTTGTCCTGTGGCTCTTTTTATGTCAGAAAAAAGTGGACAGAATTTTTTATTAACACTCAGGCATGAAGAAGTCAGATATTTTCTACCATTAAATTTAACCTCTGAATCCCAAAGTCCGTTAGCACGTCTAAAGAGATTAATTTAGTGCCTCTTCTCAATTCAAGGGTTTTAACACCACTGGCAAGATGTTCCCACTGAAAGGAGAATCTGTTACTGTCTCGGTAGTACTGTGCAGTATGTGAAGGTGGGCGGGAGAAGAAAGCTGACGCTGAAACGGGTCAGACTTACTCAACGTTGTCATTAGTGAGCCCGTTGGGGGGTAAGGTTGATTATCCACGTCGCTGCGCTCCAAAAACCAGGCTAAAAATAATTGCAAAATAGCACCGGATGCTCTGGGCTAATAAGGCACAAATACGAGGGTGGCCACTTTAGAGGTGCAACACACTCGATGCCTGTTTCCTGCATTAACAGATATCATTACATTATTCATAATACAGCCATCAGAGGGTTTCACAGAGAGACGGGAACAAGGTTGTGCAGGTTTTCCAGAAGATGACTTTCTGAACGCTTCTTCCAAGTGAATATAAAGGAAAGGAAATGAATATAGAGAGAACTTCTATTTCAACAAAATCATTTTATTTTTGCTAACAGATAAGGGGCAGTGGTGTTCTAGTGTTTAGGGAGTGGCCTCAGGATATGTAGGTCATGGGTTCGAATCCCAGATTAGCAGGTTGCCCTGAGTTACCCTTGAGCAAGGTACCACCCCTGTCACTGCTCCCCAGGCCCTTTCAATAGCTGCCCCCTGCTGCCCATGTGTGTGTGGGTAAAATGCAGGTGTTTTGTTGTGTCTCACTGTTTGCTGTGCTGTGTTTCTCAATGGCACGCATAGTCACTTTCACTTTCATAAGGAGAAGACTGAGACAAGGAGAATGGTCAGTCAATCAGTCAGTCATTCATTCATTCATTTTCTGGGCCGCTTGTCCTAATTAGGGTTGCGGGGGGGGTTGAAGTCCATCTCAGCTCACACAGGGCCACACCCTGGACAGGTCATCAGCCTATCGCAGGGAGGTGCAAACTGACGGGGACGGCACCTTGCTCAAGGGTACCTCAGGGCAACCTGCTGGTCTGACCCATGACCTTCCTATCCTGGGGCCACTGCCTAAACACTAGAACACCGCTGCCCCCTCAAGGAGAATGAGTGGACCTCTGGTGAAAAAAATGATTGCAATAAAAATGTAGGATATGGACCCATTAAATATATTCATGTTTGTGTAGAATACTGACAGATTGCTGAACAGGTTAAATCAAGATTTGTGGCATGCCCTAGGGTTACCCTAACCCAGGAACTCCATTTCAACATCCATCCATCCATCCATTATCTGCCGCTTGTCCCAAACTGGGTCGCGGGGGAGTGCCGGTGTCCAACCCAGCGCACACAGGGCGAGGACGGGGGACGCACCCTGGACAGATTGACAGCCCATCGCAGGGAGGAGCGGGACGGCACCTTGCTCAAGGGTACCTCAGGGCAACCCATTGGGAAGGGGTTCAAACCCTGATCCGCCGATCACATGGCCAACACCCTAACCACTAGGCCACCGCTGCCCCTCCAGTTCAACATGAAAAAGCAAATTTATGATGACAGAGCAGAAGTTTCTTGTGTACATTAATACATTTAACATGTTTTAACATTAAAAGACATTGATTATACACATAGAACAGACATGAAGCAGTGTTGGTTTAGTAGTTTGGGACTATCAGACTGATCAGTAGGTTATGAGTTCAACTCCAAGACCTGTAACTTGTCCTGAGGTACCCTTGAGCATGTTACCGTCCCCATCACTGCTCTCCAGGTGATGGATGTGGCTGCCCACTGCTGCCCTGAGAGGAGGCAGTTCGTTGCGATTCACTGTGTGCTGTAGTTTGTTCCAATGATAATCACTTTCACATCAAATTTCTGCCATTCCTTCACCCACTTAGTGGCAAAAAAGTAGTGATTTAACAGTAACCTACATCCCTCAATCCATCCATCTGTCATCTGAGCAGGTTCCCTACCCAGTTGTGGGCAGTGCTGCAGCCTGTCCCGGTATTCATAGATGAGAAACACCCAAAATTTCTGCCATGCCTTTAACTTCAAGAGTTAAAGGCATGGCAGAAATCTGTGCTCCCTCCGTCCTGTGGTGAGACATTGTAATCTGCCACCAAGCCTAACTGACCACACGGCGTCGCTGTCGCTGCAGTCTTCTGCACCCTCCCCCTCCACCCTCCACACACAGGAAACAAGGTTACTGCCCAAGAGATGTCACTTCCGAAACGCCCACTCTTTCCCGCTCGTGCTCCCTCTCTCCTGCACGCCCCCAGCCTATTGCCATGACAACCGAGAAAAGAATAGAAGTGAGCACTAAAGAGAGGGATGATCAGAGAGAGAGGAAGAGAGTGAGTGAGTGAGAGAGAGGAGGGGGCGAGAGAGGTAGGGAAGAGAAGGATAGAGCCGGACAGAGAAGCAGAGAGAGAGAGAGAGAGAGAGAGAGAGAGAGAGAGAGGAGGTGAGGGTGCTAAAATGTGTGGGAGAGACAGAAAGCGAGAGACGGAAGGAGACAGTTAAAGGAGAAGGAGGAGAGATGGAGAGATGCAGGCAGGGTGGAGGTGATGCAAAGGGGAAAGGAAAGAAGAAGAGCAGAAATGTGATGAAGTTGAGGGGAAACGAGGGAAAGAGCAAGGGGGGGAAACGTTACAGAGGAAAAAAGGAAAGAAGGATACTTTTTTGGGGGGAGTGGGTGACAGAGAAAGAGAGAGAGAGAGAGAGAGAGAGAGAGAGAGAGAGAGAGAGAGAGAGATTGAGACCATGTCTTGTTCCCATAGCAACGTAGCCTTCCATGAAATATCATCTCTCTCTCTCTCTCTCTCTCTCTCTCTCTCTCTCTCTCTCTCTCTCTCACTCTCTCTCTGTGCATGTGCTATCTTTGCTGCACTCTCTATAGAGCACATTGTGTCATAGGTTTCTATAAGAAATGGATAAGTGTGCAGAGGAGAATGCGCTCAAATTACTGCATAACGAACACATAGTGACCCTCAAAATGTGAACGGCAGGTGGCTAAACGAAAGCTGTGGAGCACTTCTTGCTCCCCTCCATGTACTGCCCCCACAAGCTTCTGTTGGACAGACCACACAGAACATTCCCTCCAGTCTAACGAGAACCTGCACCACACTTTGAATCCGGTCGTTTTATGTGACTAATCTCACGTGATGAATCTGAATTGTAACTTATCCTTAAGTCAAGGCCTGACGCATCATGACAGGCCAGCAGAATTGAAGTTCACTTTTCCACTTTGCATTTCCCCCTGCTTTCACTTTCCTCCTGACTTTATTCATCCTCCCTTCCTTCATTACTGAAGTTTTTAATCAGCAGACTGAGGTCACACTCGAGGTCCCACCTTGCGAGAAAAATGGGAAATAAACAGCATATCATTTCAGGAAAGTACCAATTAGTGCAGCCAAAATGACTTTTATGGTTTTTTCGTAAGACCAGAAATGCTTTCTTTTGCCCTTACTGTGTTTTATGCATTTAAACTGAGGTTTAGGATTAAACAGGTTATGACTAACATCGGGACAAAGGAGTACAGCAGTACAGAACAGCATGGAGAGATTTTCCAGGGCAAAACATTCTTATGCTGTTTGATGAATTAATTAGTTAAAGAGGGAATTAAATGTCATTTAAAACACTTGATTCTTTTCTTATAGCATATTAGTTTATGTTGAAACTAGTGCTGTCATGTCAGGGTTTGTGATGAAAGATGGCTCAGTTTTCTTTGTTTAGACTTTACTTCGACTTGGTTCTTATTCCATATCCGGGCAAAATGTCAGGGATGGTTTGTAAGCTGAGTTTTTCCCCCACATCCATTTACACTCGGTAGTAACACTTATACACTATGGACTATTTCTGACAAACACAAATCTCATATACACCAATAAGCTTCTCTTTTCTGCTCAGACATTTTCCTTTTTCTCTAAAGCTGTTCTTCTCCTGACACCAGCTGTCAAAGTTTACAAGGGGATGGCTGTTAAGAATTAGCCTCCAGTAAAAGTCATCACTCTCACCCACCACGTCACCACTTGATTGACACTTAAGAGCCCCTGAAAGCCCTCACTGCAAAAGTTTGGGGGGGGGGGTCACTTGAAAAGTCGCTGAAGGAATAGCAGTACAACAAACAGACACATAGCGATCACCACAACCACATCGAATCTGATGATTTTACACACAGGAAACAGGAAACCAACAGCACTGTGCTCCATTGTGTTGTGGGTCAAACCTGGGTGCTTGCAGGACAAATAGGAAATGGGTTTGTAGAGCCTGGATGAAATTAGACGCTAATATACATGCAAACGCAGGACACACAGTAAGCAACAGTGCTGTGTCATGTAACAGCTACAAAATAAAGAACAACATTACCTAATACCCAGCCAACAAAAATGAATTCCAACTTCCCACCAAACTCACTGGCAGCCTCCTTTCATCTCTCTCCCATCACCTCTCCCCCCTCCACCTTCTACCCATCTGTCTCTCAGCACCCCCACCCAGGCTGCTTCCCTCACTCTTTCACTCTCTCAGATGCTAATTCATATAAGGGATCAAACCGTTTTCTCTGCACCAGCAGATTCTACGAGAGCTGTTTAAAGAAGGGTCAAAAGTGATCACCAGTTGTTCCTGTTCTGGACCATATCGGCACCAGCAGATAACTGAGCAAAATCACCTCATCGGTATCAGTTGCTGTCAAGGCCATTCTGATGAGCAATTAACCCGAGTTGTGGATCAGTGGACACGATGAACGCCTTTTTGAAGCGAATCCCGAGGCAAATTAAGGCAAATACTTATTTTTTCGTAGATGATAACAGAGCCGTTGAATCTGTTTCCTGTCGGAATCTATCATCGTAAAAGTTACTGCTGAAATGTAATGACGACATAATGTCTGTTTGGTTATCAGCAGAACAAAAAAGAGGCAATCTGTATTAACGCTGAAGACACTAATGGTGGGCAAAATAGACAAATAACAAGATATTTAAAAAAATGTTCATGATAGACAATATATCATTGTATGTAAATTTTGTCTGACATCTGATAAGTTGGAACAGATGGAAGGAGAGCCAGAAAAGAGACACCAATATGGATCTAAATGAAAATACATTAAAGGGAAATTCTGCTGACACTTTAAAATGTCCGCATAATTAAAAGGTTCACATGTAAGCAAAATCCTGCAGAGTGGTTTTAATGTGAAATGCTTCATTCTAGAGGAACCTACTGAGTGAAAAGAGCCAGATACAGGGGCGTTTCTAGGCAAAAGCAACCTGGAGGGTGTAGTATGAATGGGAAACACCAGAATGGCCAGAATGTCCAAAGATTTTCATGTCCCAGAAAGGTCCCTCACTGTAAGTTTGTTCATGAAATGGTTATGAAAATACTTCCAAAAAAGAATGCAAAAGAACTTTTGGAAAACCGTTCCTAGCATGCATGAACTCGCAGGGTGTAATAAGGCTAAAGAGTCTCCAAAGAAACCCTTCTAATATTTTACCAAATCATATCAAAACACTGTGGAATCATCCTGAGTGTAACAGCTGAACAGATTCCTGGACAGATATAATATGTAATAGATATGTGCCACTTTAAAATGTAAAACATCTCACTCGCTTGTGTTAAGCAGCCTGAAGACTTTCCATAAAGGGCCGCTTTTACTACAGATTCTGGTGCTTCCTAAGAGCTGTGCTTCTCATTAGTGTTGAGTCCTTGCTTTATTATCTTTCTGTTCCACAATTGCAATTATATTTATAGAAAATTTCCAAGCCTATGTAGGTATCATTGTATTATCATGATGCTTTTGAACTGTAAAACTGAGTTATGGTAAAGTTCAAACCAGAAAATACTTCCATATACCGCATCAAAACGTGCAAAAAGTGAAAGTGACTATCCATGTCATTGTGAAACGCAGCACAGCACAATACAATGAAATTCAACCTCTGTGTTTCACCCATACACACGTGCAGCAGGGGGCAGCTATTGAAAGCGCCCTGGGAGCAGTGACGGGGATGGTACCTTGCACAAGGGCAACCTACTGGTGAGGGAATCAAACCCAAAATCTTCTGATCCGGGGCGACTCCCTCACCACTATACCACCGCTGCCCCTACTGTAAGAAGTGACCTATTGATAAATGCACTTCATAAGAGCAGCCAAGAAGCTTAAAAATCTGAACACGAACGGCCAAAACCAGCAATTTAAAAGCTATTACAAGACTTGGATATAAATAGTACACATAATTTTTTTTTTACCATGGATGTTCTATTACATCTTACATTTCCATTCACAATGCAGCCATGAATATCTCCTCTTTCTCTCTCTCTCTTCCCTCCATCCCTGCCTCTCTCTCCTTGCCTCTCTCATCCCATCACACACCGTTAACTTCCCTAGTTCACACTGACTTCTAGAGAACTGTCAGAGTGGTGCCACGCTAGCTCTGAATGAAGTTTACATATTTGCATTGAAGAGTGCTTCTCTCCCATGCGGAATATTCCACCGTCATTCCAACTGTCAGGCTACACGTCCATGAGCTGAAGAATGCTTACTTCAGCCAATAAGGAGTGTGTGTGTGGGTGAGTCTCTGCATTTTTACTCTGCATCTCTTTATCGTGCATCCTTTCGCATGCTTTCATGCGTGTGCGGGGCCGCCGAGGAAAACAGGCCGTGCTTGGGGTCCTGAGAGATAAAGAATAATTATAGTGATGATCTGTCCTCAATCCAGAGATAGACTTAGAACTGTGTCATTGTATTATTACCTTGAGGCCAATCACTCGCGCGCACACCTTCCTTCCATCTTTCCATCTAGATGTGGACACTCATGCAGACAGATGGAGAGAGAATGAAAGGAGCCTCAAGCTATCAAACCAAACAAACTTTAGATGGAGGGAGAGCATGACATTGAGAAACTTCTCAAAACATTCAGAGATTAAGTTCGTAGTAGCGGAGCGGAACAGGCCCTGAACAATAAAGCAGGAATACACTTCAGATCATCAAAGCTACTTTGAAGCTGGTTTTACAAGAATATTTGGTGGCATTTACAAACTTAGAACACATTCCCAAAATCACCATTCATCCACATGATTATCCTTCCACCCATCCATCTGTCAATCCATTCATTCATCCAGCCATCCATTATCTTAACTGCTCATCCTAACAAGGGTTGCATGGAGAACGGTCCACAGGCGGAGACCATTCAGGACAGGTTGGTTTCTCGCAGTAATATTTACATTTTGCCCTCAATCGTATTTTTTATATTTTTTATAATTACTTATTTGAAAATACATGCAAAAATGAATTAATGCTCAATAAATGGTCTTAATGTTGCTAAAAAAGCCATAAATGTAGCCTCTTGTTCAAATACAGCTGTTTTGAGCCAATAAGTCAATTAAAGTGTAAGTTTAGATTGGATTATTTTACATGTATTTTTGTTTCTTGCTTCTAGAACCAATCCAACAAACTGGTTTTAGGCTCTGAGCTCCCAGTTTCAGAGTCACTCTACCTGAACAACAAGCACAAGCACAGGCAAGCACAACTGCCTTGGATGAGTCCATTAGAGTAAACTCAGATTTTTCCATCACACACACACACATCCAGGAATGCAAAAATGAAATAAATTTTTGTTCATCAAACTTCAAAACTGCATGAAAAGTAGTGGAATTTGTTCAGGTGAGGGCGACGCCTAAACGTCTTATTAATTTTTATATACATTTTTAAAATATCTAAAGTATAAAGTAACAACCACTGTTCTTTACAAGAGAAGAGCTCTTGCTGATGAAACGTATTGACAATTTGGGCTAAAGATTTAAATCACAACGACTCAATCTGACATTTAACAACCTGAGTTTGAGGTGAACGAGTGATGATCTTGGTACGCAGTCTGTCAAATATTTTTTAAAGTGTACAATTCCATTACACATTTACATTTACAGCATTTATGAGATGCTCTTATCCAGAGCGACTTACATCAGTGCTTTATCTCCACATCTGATCTTCATTCTGCTTCATTCAACGGCTGATTGACTATTTTTCAGCTAAGTAATAAACTTATTATCCCTGTGACTGATCGGTACTAGTGCCAAAAGGTTTTCTTTCTTTTTTGAAGAAGAAGAGGAAGAAGAGAAGAAAGTGTAGAAAGGTATAAGAGTAGAGCTGGATAGAGAAGGTTATTCCCCTAGAAATTTCTGAGACGAAGCTTGAAGACCACAAGGGTTTCAGTAGTTCTGACCACAAGAGGAAGTTCATTCCACCACTGAAGAACCAGGGTGAGAAAAGTCTCGATGCATGTCTTCCTCTTCTCTTAAGGAAAGGAGGATCAAGGCAAGCAGTACTTGATGTTTTGAGGGGACAAGAAGAGACATGTTGTTTGAGAAGTGCAGTAAGAAGGTACAAAACCGTTGAAGACAAGTCTTGCAGCAGCATCTGAATCAACTGCAGTGCTCTTGTTGCCTCCAGTGGTAGTACCATCAGAAGAGAGTTCCAGTAGTCCAGTTTGGAGATGACCAGAGACTGGACAAACAGCTGGGAAGCCTGGGTAGTTACATCTAGCTGCATCTGCTTTATAGCTCCAGCACAAAACTAAAGAAGCAGACTGTGTTCGCCCATAGCTATGGCCCTCAGCAAGATACTGACAGCATTTTAAATAGTAGGGTAAAATCTCCAGGCTGGAAGCTGCTCGAACACACGTGTAAAAACATAAGAGATGAGAGAGCAGCAGTAGAATGATGAGTAGTGCTAAATACAAGTGGGCCACGCTGAATGGTGACCCAAGCAAAATGTCACTATTTTCTTGCAGCGACTAAATATAGTTTTAAAAACCACTGGGGACCTTTTCCCTAGAGGCACAAAAACAAACACGTGTGTAAAGTCACAAAATCACTAAAAACTTTGACTCGCACTTCTGCCAGCCCACTATATTATAAAAACTTAAAAACTACCATCATCTGTCCATCTTGAACAAAAGTGAAATGTGAACGGCCACTTCATTACACATGTGCTCATTTCATGACCAAATTAAGAGTCCTCTGATTACTGTCCAATGTAAAACTACTAAGATAGGCTTGTGTGCATGTTGTGTGCAGGTCTATATTCCACTACAGATCCTCCATATACACTGGCCTTCAGTGTGATTTTAAATTTAATTTTGCAATAACATAATGAATCAGGGGGAAATCTAACATGCCATGATGTGCTGAACTGTTCCTTATAGAACTGTTAGTGTTAGATTAGATATTTAGATATTTGTGATTCTCAGAAAAGATGATCTGAATCTTAAAAGTTAAAGATGGTTCAAGGTTGGGCTAAAAGGCAGTGTTCTTTTTGTGTGACATCGTTCACAAGAAATCAAAGTTCCAAATAATCACAGGTAATGATTTTGTTGGGAAGTCAGATTGCACAATCAGCTTCCTCTAGTGATATATGTTTATAAAGTGTACAATATGTGTGTTGATGGAATTGCTTCATGAAAATGAGGTATGACAGGGACAACGGCATGTGTTGGCCTGGTTTGCAAGACTGAGCTCTGTGTGTATGTGTGTCTGCATGTGTGTGTGTGTGTGTGTGTGTGTGTGAGTGTGTGTGTGTACCTGTGTGATCTGTGTGTATGTGTGTCTGCATGTGTGTGTGTGTGTGTGTGTGTGTGTACCTGTGTGATCTGTGTGTGTCAGCATGTGGTCTCGTCTCCTGGCTACCCCTCGAGTGTCAGTGAAAGAGAAGCAGGTGGCTTGCAGCAGTGGCCAGGCCACTGTTTGGACATCATTCTCCGCTCTCTGGTGAGCAGGACAACAAGCCAAGCGTACTCTTACTGTAAGGGTCACTTTGTGAGTGTGTGTGTGTGTGTGTGTGTGTGTGTGTGTGTGAGGGGGGGGTAATGAAGAGAGAGAGAGAAAATGTGTGTGTAATCTGATGATGCACAATGTCTATCTTTTTCATTTTTACAGCTCTGTAAATATTAAATACTCAAGACCTTTTGTTCAGACTCTGTGGATGTTGGGTCATGACTGTAACCGTTCCTATATCGTACTCTTGTTATCATCTGTGGCTTTTTTCTCCTAGAAACCTAGAGACCTTTCTTCAGAAAGTATGGAAATTCAGCCCGGGGTTAAATTTAAATGAAAGCCTGGGTCCAGTAAAAATTTTTGATTCAGGACAGAAGCACTGAAAGTCGCCTGTACGGACAGGCATGCTGACACTGACCCACATGGTATATCTGGCAGTAAAAACATCCTTAATCCTGCACGAAAACTGTTTTTGAGTATATTCTCACCATTTTGAACATTTTTTCATAAGGCAAAATTTAGTTAGGACCTGTTTAAACATTCCGTCCACTTGCTCAGGAGAGAATTTATGCTGAACCCTGATGACCTAAAACCATGGAGTAAAGTTCCTTTTGATGAGACCAGCCTGAAAAAACACCTAAACACACAAAAGCTACATGCATAAAAAGACAAAAAGAATTACGCTGATATGCTGCCCTGTTTGTCAAAGAATTTAGAAGATGAGTTACGTTATCCACTGAGCTATCCAATCACTTTAAAGGAGCTTTACATGTTCATGCAGTGAGACAACCAAGACAATTAAAAAAAAAAAAACATGACTGCACAGTGAGCCATGTTGCCTGAATTATCTCTGAAAAATTACCTTCTACATAATCCTGGACCCTACCTGGAAAAGCTTGGCAATGTCAAGTATCACTGGTATTGCAAAAGTGTTGTTAAAAGGTAATACAGTAGATTATACAGTAACAATTTCAATATTTTCTTATTGAATAAACACCAGAAGTTTATATAAGAACAGTTACTTAAAACAGGTTTTTAATTATTTGACGTTTTTGCAGTGTTGGGGGAAAGGGGAAGAAACATGGAGAAAGCAAGGGTGCACTTGAGGGGAGAAAAATGTGTGTGTGTGTGTGTGTGTGTGTGTGTGTGTGTGAGTGTGTGTGTGTGTGTGTGTGTGTGTGTGTGTGTGTGTGTGTGTGTGCCTAAAACGTGTCACTGCACCCAAGCAATGAGGCACAACTCTGCTCTTCAGCAAACCCCTTGTCAGGCTGGAAGAGCATGAACCAAAGCAACATCAACCCTTGAGGCAGCCGGCGAACAGTAACAAAGCAGCAAAACCCAACTGCGAACACATGAACTGGATTATATCCAAGAAAATGTAGAACTGTTATTGTTCTATGGTTTAAATATAACACAATACCATAAACACCTCCCTATTTACTTTTTTATTCTGTTTGCGATTGGTGACTGGGGAAAATTTGAATGGTCATGTTGGTGAAGAAAACACAGGTGATGAGGGGGTGGTGGGTGGGTATGGTGTCAATGAGAGGAATGCTGAAGGTCAGATGGATGTAGATTTTATACAGCATAGGATGGTGGTCTGTAGGATGATCCTGGAGGTCAGGAAGAGGAGAAAAGTGAGGGCAGATTCAAGGATCAGGTGGTGGAAGCTGAAGGAGGACTGCAAGGTGGAATTCAGACAGGAGTTAACACAGGCACTGGGTGGTGTTGAAGGGGTGGTGGTGGTCTAGTGGTAGGGTACTTGTCTATGGACCAATGGCTCAAGAGGTACCAGGTTTGAATCCCAACCTTCGAGGACCCTTAACCCTGAATTGCTCCAGGGGGACTGTCCCTGTAATTGTATAAGAGCGTCTGCTAAATGCCATAAATGTAAATGTAAATGTTGAAGAGCTATCGGATATCTGTGAAACTACTGCAGAAGTGGTGCGGCAGACAGCTAGAAACATACCTGGTATGACATCTGAAAGGAAGAAGGAAGATAAGGAAACCTGGTGGTGGAACCCAGAAGTCTAGGAGTGTATACAGAAGAGGAGGCAGGCAAAGAAGAAGTGGGACAGTAAGAGAGATGAAGAAAGTAGACAGGAGTACAAAGAGATGAGCCGCAGGGTGAAGAAAGCAGTGGTGAAGGCTAAAGATAAGGTGTTTGATGAAATGTATGAGAGGTTGGACAGTATGGAGGGAGAAAAGGACCTTTACTAATTGGCTAGACAGAGAGACAGAGATGAGGAAAATGTGCAGCAGGTCAGGGCAATTAAAGATAGAAATGGAAGCCTACTCACAGATGAGTGTTTGGCAGATGGAAGCAGTACTTTGAGCAGCTGATGAATGAAGAGAATGAGAGAGAGAGAAGATTGGTTGATGTGAGGATAGTGAACCAGGAAGTGCAGCAAATAAGAAAGATGGAAGATCCAAGAAAGATGGAAGCTGCACTTCTTGAAGAGGATGGACAATTTAAAGGCTGTTGGTCTGAATGACATACCAGTGGAAGCATGGAGGTGTTGAGGTGATGATCAGTGAACAGCAGTATGGTTTTATGCCAAGAAAGAGCTCTACAGATACAATGGTTGCTCTGAGGGTGTTGATGGAGAAGTGCAGAGAAGGTCAGAAGGAGTTGCATTGTGCCTTTGGTGACTTAGAGAAAGCAGGGTGCCCAGAGAGGATTTGTGGTTTTGTATGAGGAAGTCAGGCGTTACAGAGAAGTATGTGAGAGTAGTTCAGGATATGTATGAGGGCAGTGTGACAGTGGCGAGGTCTGCAGTGGGAGGGATGCATTTAAAGTAGAGGTTTAATCACATCAAGGATCAGCGCTGAGCCCATTCTTGTTTGCCATGGTAATTGACAGGTTGATGGAAGAGGTTATACAGGAGGACAATGATGTTTGCTGATGATATTGTGATTTGTAGCAAGAATAGAGAGCAGCTTGAGGAGAACCTGGAGAGATGGAGATATGCTCTAGAGAAGAGAGGAATGAAAGTGAGTAGGACAAAGACATAATGTAAGACTGTTGGGATCAACAGTTCAGAGTAACGGTGAGTGTGGAAGACAAGTGAAGATGAGAGTGCAGAAAGGGTGGAGAAGAGTGGCTGAAATAATCTGTGACAGGTGGGTACTAATGAGAGTAAAAGAGAAAGTTTACAAGATGGTAGTGAGTCCAGCTATGATGTTGGAGATGGTGTTGCTGACGAAAGACAGGCAGTGAAGTTGGAGGTGTCAGAGTTAAGATGCTGAGATTTTCATTGGGTGCGACAAGGATGGACAGGATTAGAAATAAATATACTAGAGGGACAACCCAGGTTGGACATTTAGAGAAGTAAGATTGCATTGGTTTGAACATGTCCAGAGGAGAGTTGAGGATTATGTTGAAGATCGAGCTGCCAGGAAAGAGGAAAAGAGGTTTATGGACGTGGTGAGAGAGGACATACAGGTGGTCACTTTGAAGGAGGAACATGCAGAGGACAGGAAGAAATGGAAACGGATCCGCTATGCCGACCCCTAAACGGGAGCAACCGAAAGAAGAAGACCAAGAGAAAGTCTAATGAACATGTTAACAACTTACTAGATTTTAAATAGATTTTTAGCAGCATTTTACCAAATAAGTGACCTTGACACTTCAAAATGGAAAAGCATGTCGATGATTATATAATGTTTTTATAAAAACTAATGTCTACATTCTCTCAAAATAGCCTGTATGCTATAGGCAAAATATTCCATCCATTATCTGCCGCTTGTCCCAAACGGGGTCGCGGGGGAGTGCTGGCGTCCAACCCAGCGCACACAGGGCGAGGACAGGGGACGCACCCTGGACAGGTCGCCAGCCCATCGCAGGGAGAGGCAAAATATTATAATGCTATTTATTATATAAAAATATACAAAAATAGGAGTTTTGAAGCAGAGTGTGAAATGTGAATAGTGATAATTATATTAATCAAGATCTATTTTATTGTTCAAAATCATAACAGTTTAAAAAGGCAAATAAAAATGACTAATAAAAATTACATATTAGATTGGTATCCATAATGAGAAACTAGAGTTGTGATAAGTATAAAAGATTAAGTGACAGTACCTTGTTCAAGGGTACCTCAGGACAACCTTCTGCTCAGGGACTTGAACCCACAAGCTGCTGATGATGGGAGCTTAATTCTTAACCACGAGGCCGCTGCTGCTCAGTGGTGAAGGATTAACGATATAAATCACATATTTATAGCGTTAACCGTCATGATGATAATCAAAATGTACGAACATGCTTTGCAGCAGTTTCAAGTGAATGGCCCTACAGAATACCCTCTACTTAAAAGTGTTGGTGCAAAAAATCTTAATCTGCATTTTCAACACAACAGAAGCTCTAAGTGAGAAGTAATGACGATATGCTATTGTTATAGCAGGTGATAAAGGCAACTTTTAAGGGCTAAAATCTCCCAGATGAACTCTTAATTGTACTAATAGTTTATATGTTCCTCGAGAATGTGCCTCATCCTAGTGAGCTGGCATTGGCTCAGCATCTCAAGGGAACTGTAAAGCCATTTTTGTGCAGATCTCACAAATTATTTTCCAGCAAAAGTGTAAAGGACACACCAGCAACACTGAATGAGATTTAAACTCATGAACTTAAGGCAAGAACCTACCTCACCCCCATTCTTTATCTTTGTGTGTGTGTGTGTGTGTGTGTGTGTGTGTGTGTGTGTGTGTGTGTGTGTGTTTGTGTGTGTGCAGATGTTACTCCAGGGTAATCATGTCATCATGTAAAACTGTGCATCTACATGACCTCAAGGTTTCCCGATGTTCTAACAGGAACCTACTGTATCTCATGTCACTCTTAGGTCAGGCAATATGACAAAATGATATAAGTCTGAAACACATTCCAAAACTGTAAAAACTATGCATTATTTAAAGAAGGTTAAGACAGAGCTTAAGTGATAAAGTCACCAAAGTGACTTTCAAGAAATCAAATTTCTGATTCTGATCGATGAAGTTCTAGTAAACTGGACATAATGCTGCCCGGTATGTATCATCATTGTACAGTGTTTCTAAAAGGTTTTTTTTTTAAATGTGGAATAACTCATGCATCGTGACTTTTGTAAAGCAATGACTGAGCTAAACCTGGTTATGACAGAGCTCATCCTAGCTATGACTGAGCTAAACCTGGTTATGACAGAGCTCATCCTAGCTATGACTGAGCTAAACCTGTCTAAGATGAGCTAATTCTGGTTATGACTGAGTTAGACTAGCTGACAGCTACATTAAACCATGCTATTACTGAGCTAAACCCTGCTCTAACGTAGCTAGTACTTGGACCAAGTAGCTAGTACTAGTGGACCAAGCTCAACATGGCTATATCTGAGCTAAACCAGGCTATGATTAAGCCAAACTTGACAATAACTGAGCTAACCTTGGCTATAACTGGGCTAAACCCCAATGTGACATCTTAAACCAGCTATGACTGAACTAAACCTGCTAGCTCAACTATGACTGAGTTTAACATGGCTAAGACTGAGATAAAACTGGCTACAACTAAGCAAAATCTGGCTTCAACTAAGCTAAACCTGGCTATGAGGGAGCTGAATTGGATTTGACAACCCAGGCATTGTTGAGTTAAACCCAGCTATAAATGATTAACTTGGGTTTGGCTGCATTTAGTTCAGCTGTGACTAAACTGTGAAGAAATCTACATAAAAGAATCAGTAAAAATAAAACTCAGTCTCAAAGACATGTGATGTGTAAAAGTGTTAATCCATTATACCAACACAGCCACCTACACTTTCAGACCCAAAACCTAAGACAGGTTCCAGTCTTAAACTCACTGACAACAAGCACATAATATGCTGCCAGATGTTGCTGCCTCATGTCATTACCTTAAATGAACCTGCAGGAGAGAGCTCCACAGGACTGCCCACAAAACATTTTGTCAACATGTAGGTAAGACGATCCCTTTCATTTTTAATCAATCCAAAGATGCCAAAAAAACAAATCTTGTTATTTAATATGGCAGTTTTATCATTATAATTCTGCATTGTTTTAGAGATTCTTATTTAGGAGCTGAAAAAATGGCAACCTTTTAACCTTAATCAGTGAAAGAATTAACTTAAATGAACAAGTAAGCCTGAATAAAGACTATATTAAAACAGAAACTTTTTAAGGTTTTGTAATAATGTTTTCTGTAGATGTGTACCTTATTATCTATTATTCCATTACAGTGGTACCCGGGGTTAGTCGTAACCCGGCTTATGAGTATTTCGACTTACGAGCAAAAATTTTTCAAATAAAATTTTACTTGGGTTACGAGCGATGTCTTGGTACGCAAGCAAAATATTTTTCCTCAAATATTCCTCTGTGATCACGTGTGTGTGTTCATAAAGCAGTTTTGTGTTTTGTAGTTAATTTGTAATCTATTTTTTTTGTGAATTATTCGTTGTTATTCATTTCTGATCTAATAATTAGTAGAATAATTACCATTAAAAATTATTTCTTTATGGGGAAAAATTGATTTGGGTTACGAGCATTTTGGGTTGTGAGCACGGTCCCGGAACGGAATATATATCTGTATATATATATATATATATATATATATATACATATATATATATATATATTACTTGAGTTCATTGATTCAGTGGTTCAGTTTCTTTGCTTTTCTATTTTAGTGCTCAGGTTTACAGCCAATTAAAGTGTTTTCTATTCTCCGTGACTCCGACAAATGACTGTTTCTTCACCCGGCCTTCACATACACTACTCATATATACTCATATCGTCTCAAGGACACTGACAGCACCCAGAGACGATCCAGCACTGAAAACAGTAGCTGGAGTGTTTTTCAGTGATACTGATAGTACTACCACCAATCCGCGTACTCACTCTAATGTCCTGTGTGTTTATGCAGTGGTTTGAGGACCAAACATTAATGTAGACAGATATGAGGTGGTCGTGTTGTTCAAAGTTCTGTGAGAAAAGATTTTTTTGTTTAAAAAAGGTTTCGAGTGAAAAGGGGAACAAATGGTCCTTGTGTACGAGAAAAAATGTAAATAAGATACATCCTGCCTGACAAGTGGAGAAGGTAAGCCAGGGCCATGGGAGTCTTAAAGCACTGACATTTGCGCAAATGCTCCTTCTGTCTGTCAGCAGTTGGGTATCCAAGTCTCAAATGGTTACCCTGCTTTGGGCTGTGCTGGAGTGATTTAATAATATTTTATTTTAATTTGTAAGCAATTATATCATGAGCTGCGGTATTGCCATCTAATTTAACACGCCAAAGAATTTCAGAACCTCCCCGCAAGCCGGCTGATAAAAAGTGTTCAAGGTATTTTAGCGAGCCTTGAGTCACAATTCAGATGTCTGCGCCCCAGTTTGGGAGATAAGTGTACAAGTCATTATAGCCGTCAAGAATCAACTACAGGAATTAAAGAGAAAGTTCAGTGAAAAATCTAATTTACATGATGTTTCAGCCCTTGGTCCATCAGTGAAGACATTTTGATTCGTTTACTAATCACAGGCTAGGAAGACTTACATTCCTAACAAACACAAGAACTGAAAAGTCACTAAAATAGTCTAAATAATTTCTATTAAAATAAATCAATACCGTTTCCTTTCTTCTTAAACTGCAGATCCTCATTAAGGTGGAACAGATGCTGTAGGACTTATTGTGGTGAAAAATTTAACTGGAAATACTGGGATTCACTAAGCAGCCATAAATTAAAGGACTAAGCACATCAGCATGTCCTCTTCATCTTAAAAATAATGTGAAGAGAGTCTGACTGGGAATTTTTGCAGCCAAAAAGAGACTGATCTTAGATCAGGTTACTGTCACAAAAACTGACTCTAGATCAGCATTTGGAGTTGTGAAAAAAGGTCTAAAAAAGGGACTTGGCTACTCTCTTTTATTCAGATTTCCAATGTCCCCAGTAAGTCATGCAGTGTCCCACACCCCCTGACCAGTCTGTGCAACATTGATCACATGCTATATGTGATTTGAAGTGGTAAAGAGACATTCTGGGGATAAATCTAGGAAAAGATTTTGGGTGACAACTGACTTGTTTGCCAGCAATGTAAGCCTCCCAGCAGTGACTGTAGTTTAATTGGTACCCAGGCTTGCCTTCTAATTCCTGTTTTATGACCAGTAAAATGAGTTTAAAGTAAATAAAACAATGTACTTGTCTAGAAATGGAAATCTATTATACCCCATTTGAGTTCAGTTTTCATCACACATTCGCAATGAAGTTAAAAAGTGGGATTAGGCCAGGACCACTTTTGGAAAGAGGCCCGACACAGGGCAGCCAATCAGAACAGAGGCCATTTACATACTTCAAGATTAACACCACAGTAACAAAACAGCCAGCTGAATCCTTATGGATATAACAATATTGGAAAGCAACCTAAGTGAACGTGAGGGAGAAAAATACTAGGAAAATGTAACAATTAATATAACTTTTTATAAGCTTAAGAGGTTAAATAAACTAAGGATATGTCAAATGAATAAACAGTTCAGGAAAATATATAATCGTTTCAGATGAGTGCTCATCTGTGCATGTGGGGGTCAAGCCTGAATCTAAATATTGTGAAAAATCATAAAAAACACACTGAAAAAAGGAAGTGTTGGGGATGAAATGTGTGATTTACTTGGTGTAATGATCACATGCGGTGATCCCACTTAATTAATGAAAAAAAAATCAGCTTCTTCTGATCCTGATCTAATTTCCTTCTGCTCCTTAATATTTCTATGCACTGCAGTCTACTGTACATTGTGATTCTGCTCTCAGGTGCCTACTGCTTGTAGTAGCGTTATCTGTGAAGGGTAAGCCTCCTCACATTTTGAGTTCTGAATGACCTTTTTGCTGAAAGAAACCGCAAACTTAAATCAAACGACAGAGTCGATTCTTTCTGCCGAGGAGCATTAAGTTATGCTCTGGGCTAAACGCTCTTATGTGCAAATTTAAATTAGGCCCAGAACATGGTCTGCTCCTCACGACACCTCTTCTCTCCACTTGGTTTTAGTGGGCTACTTATGCCATGCTCCTGATATCAGCATTTAAGCTCTCAGAAGAGTAATTTCGCTCCTTTGGGGGAGAGAGCTGTGAGCTATTTAGACAGCAGTCCTTACACTGAGAAGTCACTGCTCTCATTAAACATACACTATGCCATTCTCGAAAACACAACTTTGTAAAATTTGAAACGGTAACGGCAGAATTTAAGGATGATCGCATTGTGCTATACACAGATATCAACATAGTGCTCAACATGAAGTGAAAGTGACTACATTTACGGCATTTAGCAGACGCTCTTATCCAGAGCAACTTACATGTCCTAATTACAGGGACAGTCCCCCCTGGAGACACTCAGGGTTAAGGGTCTTGCTCAGGGACCCAGTGGTGGTAGTGCTAGAGGTGGGATTCGAACCGGGGACCTCTTGATCCATAGGCAAGTACCCTACCACTAGACACAGAGGACCACAGCCTAACCCACACACACATGCAGGAGACAGCTATTGAAAGCACCCAGGGAGCAATGATGGGGTGGAACCTTGTTCAAGTGTACCTCAGGCTACTGCCTACTGGTCTGGGATTCAAACCCATGACCTTCTGATCCTTGGGCCTAGGCCCTATACACTAGTCCACCTCTGCCTTATCATTATTATCCCTATAGCAATAGTAAGAGCGCACTTAGAGGCAGAATAAGGCAGTAGTTTAATTTTCTGGCTGCAACACATTGTGACTGTTATATACATTCCAATATAATGAAAGCACATTAGTGTTCTCCTGATGTGATTTAGGTTAAGGACCGGCCTACGTTATTTAAAATGGTTACATCAGGTGAATGCCTGTATTTATGCTAACCTCTAAAGAACAGCTATGATTGGTCAGGATGCTGACAGTCACATTAAAGCAATGATTCAGCGAGAGAAGGCTTTCAATGAATACACCAGAATTAAAGTGTTTTTTTTTTAATGCAACTTCCTCTTAACTGATCAGGACTGGAAATCGATGATGCTTATGTTGTGAATTATTTTTGACTTGAAACCAGTCCTTATGAGCCTGCAATTGGTCCACATTTTGTTTTAATAAACTCCAAAAGGTTTTTGGATTAACATTCATTCAGAGTATCATTTATGCATGCATGCTGTATTTTGTGCTTAAGATTCATTCCGTCATTATAAAGCTAAAAGTAAACAACAGCCCTGAATGTCTTTTTCAATACACTCTCACCCAAATTTGTTTGCATCACTTGTTATGATGCAAGAAACCATATGTGCCAACTAACCTGTCTGCACATTTTTAAACGAGGTAAATGCATTCAGACCCATTTCATTCAGAACAGCCCTCAGTAAATGAAGTAGAACTATTTTATAACTACATTTTTGGAACAGTTAACTGTCTTCCTCTCTACCAAATCCCTCTCTTGGTACAGAAACCATCTCTTCTCTTTTGGAGAAGCTTCACTCCAGATGTTGGAACACTGCTGTGAAGATTTGATTGCAGTCGGCCAAAACAGAATCAATGAGCTCACTGTTGTTAGATGATTAGTCCCAGATCCCACTATTTTCATTATCACTGGGGTGCACTGACCCCAGCCCAAAGCTGAGAGGGCTTTATGTTCGTCTAGCCGATGCTTGGCATTGCGCATGGTAACCTCCAGAGCCACCCATTCTATTAGCAAAGCTTCTCTATTTATATGATACTGAGCCGTGTGTGTGTGCAACAGAGTGCTGGTGTCAGTAATGAGTGCACTGTTAATATGGCTCGGATTCAATCAGGGCTGTCTGGATACTTCTGGACAAAATGTGGTTCTGTTAGCTTTTGACGTGCTGCGTTGTGTCGACACACAGCATACATCAAATAAGCAGATAGTTTTTTCTTTCCTGTTTTTGCCATTCAAAAAAAACTTATATTAGGGTTAAAATGATGCTACAGACCTGTTAAAACATCAGTTATACCTGGAACAAAGGGATTGATTTTTTAAATCCATTTCTGAGCCTTGATTAGATCCTTATTTACATATTGCATACGTGTACAATAGTGCTGCACTGGCTGATGCTGTGATGTTACATGATGAAAAGGCAAAAAGACTCAAAAAAGTGCTTAAGCTGAGGAAATGCACTGGCCAACAGTGTCGCCCTGCAGTGTCACCAGAGAACACTCTTGGCCTATTTCATAACAAGCCACATGGGCACCAATGGCAGCCTGATATGCTTACAAGTTAAGTGTGGACATATTGCTTAGTCCTCGTTTAAGAGCCTCTGAGCAATTGGATGTTCTACCTTGAGAGGTGGTTCAATGTCATTTGAGAAGATGTGTATAAGTATGCACAGGTCTTGGACAGCATGTCTAGTTAAATCACCAATTTCTGCAAAGTGTGCGTTACTCTAGTCATCGGCTGACCTGAAGGAGAGATCAAAGGTCCAGAAGTGTCTACCCAAGAATCTGCATAACAAGCTCTGCACTGCAGAGCT
The DNA here is from genome assembly GCA_017165825.1 of Hepsetus odoe. Taxonomy (NCBI): domain Eukaryota; kingdom Metazoa; phylum Chordata; class Actinopteri; order Characiformes; family Hepsetidae; genus Hepsetus; species Hepsetus odoe. Next base: position 15,157,075 of record CM029389.1, read on the forward strand.
ACACCCCCTTGTGTTTATTCATAACCCCAGGAATATGATTATCAGCATGCAAATAGGCAAACATAAAGGGCAGAAAAGATTGGAGTGACTTATTATCCTATTATCTTTTTTTTCCTTTTAACTTGAATTCAACTTGAACCGTTTGATTTCCTACATTTAGGCTTGTTTTTTAATCTCTCGAATAAATGCCTAAATAAAGCGCTTTCAGGTTCTGCCATGTAAACTTTTAGAACCTGTCTAGACTGGGTACTAAATAGATCGTCTGCTGATGTTTCCATCATATATGATGCAACTTGTATCAGGTTCTCCTAAAATACTTGTAAATTACTCCTAAATAACAATATCTTACATATATCTTACAGCTGCCAAATTCAAAACTTTTTTTTAGAACTGACATTGGGTAAACTATTTAATTCAGCTTTCTTTAATGGCCCAAATCCTACATATTTTCTTGTTGATTATTCAGAGGTCCAAATAAACTGTGTGGGTTTATGTACCAAAAACATTTCTTCTTTATCATTTTCCAGTCTTTCCACATTCTCTAGGAGAAAGCAATTGTTTTGTGTCTTAAAGATAAATTCTATTTAAATTACATGTTTAAAATCAGTTCAGGGCCTAACACTCCTTTTAAATTAAGACTGAATGGGCAGGACAGGTCTGGATTTTTCTGTACTTTTGAAATGCAATAATGAACGGTTTGCATTAATTGAGCTTTGGTATTGTGATACTATATTTGGTATGAGTATTAACATCAACATGCAGGTATTTAGATAATTATATTCACAAATTTAGGGTTGACAGGACAGAAAATTAAGTAATAATCTTTAAGATTTTTTGCATAACCGTATGAGTGTTCGAAACATCTTTAATCACACAAAACAGTTAAAAATTTCCAACCTATTTCTTCTACCCTGTTCCGAAAAGGTCATTCTTGAAAGCTTGACACCTAAACTGTGATCTGCACAATGTCTAGATTTTGAAGTGTAAGATGTAACAACAGGTTTTTACATAATGCTTTGTTCAGTGATCCTACAAATAGGATGCTCCATGCAAATGTCATGGTTTTTCGTGAAAAACAAAAAAAGAAACAAACCAGTTCATTGAAAACGGGCTTTTTTTGAAGCTTTGCTTCTTTGTAAGAACTGTATGAAGCGATGAGTGAGCAGTTCATTTCAAAACGAAGTTTATGTACTACGTATAACATTGTTTAAAAAAAGGAAGTTGAAAGTGACACAATCTGGGCTTTTTATCATGGATCATGTGTATTATTTCAAGCTTTATGACTTGTTTTTGCTGGAAAGCTTGAACCTTCAGGTGAGATGTATAGTTCTGCTTCTTGTATTGAACATAAAGCTTAAAGGTAAACAACTTTTTAAATATTATTGCAGAAGCACCATTTTAACAACATTAGACACCTCTTCTTTAACCTGTACCAGTTGCTGACGTATGCAGTTACACATGCGTATGACACAAATTTCCATAGAAAAGCCTTGCTAAAATAACGGGATGCTCTGGAGCAGCTGTACGTAAGCCTGAGGTCAGGACGTCCAATACCAGCATTCAGCAAGAGGGCTATAAAGTACCCCAGTGTTGAACTTGAGCCGATAATAACTCCTATTTGGCAGATTTGTGCAGTGCTTCAATGAGATATGCTTAATGTTTTCACACAATATACAAAGTCAATCGAGAGGACATAAATCCAGTGACAGGGCTGTCTGTCCTCTCAGCTGCGTGACAATTTCGGACCATTCCCTGAAAAAAGATTTTGCCTCCTATGGTTTATTTGATAGATGCAACCCTTACGATTGCTCTTTTTTCCTACAGTGTCTTCACTAATTTACTCTCCATCACTTTCAGAGCGAGCACAATATCATGACATCATAACTCTTTTTCTAAATAGAGTTTGTAGTTCTGCAGATTTTTAAATCAAATTTAGTAAATGAGGAAACCAAAGTAATTTCTAGAGACTTCATTGTGAACGATCTAATTCTAGATAAACTACCGCCACTTTATTTACAGTTGGTGATATGGATGCTGCAATGTATACAATGCAAATGTCATTTTTTTAAATGAAAGCAAACCTACATGTGTATTCAGAGTTTGTGTTACATGTGTTATAAGTAGTGTTGAGGATGATGAACTGGTAAAAAACAAAAAAACAAGCACTCTTTGGGGACTAGTTTGCTGAGCACATATCTCCACCATGTGTTTCGAAGCATATTTTAGGCCAGAAGTTTATCTTATGAAAAGAAAGGCATGAAACATTGGTTTGTCTTTCATGTAACATCTGTGATGGAACTTTTAGATGCTTTAAACCAGACATCTGGTTCCTGTCATCCCAAATATAAACAGTTCTAAGCTGGTTAGTTTCTCATTTCACATGAAACCCCTTTTTTCACATCATACTATTTAATTTTGCCAAAATATGGTGGAATGCACCTTTAATTAACAGATTGTGAAGCAAAATTTGTTGAAAAATGGTGGCATGCTTCTGTCAGACCCTCGTGATTGAACAGAAACACCTCCGACTCTAATTCTGAATAATCCAACGCTGTCGACAGACAGCCATGAATCATTATGCACTTCTGTAACCAGCAGGAAAATCACGCTACTACTACAACTATTACACCAGGACTGGGGCCAGGGGCTCTCTTTCTGTTTTTGGTTTGTTTGTTGTTTTCGGCTTCCCTGCTCATGCAAAACTGCAAACGGTGGGTCTCTAAACTGCCCACCATGAAGACGGGATCACGATGCAACATCTCACGCTTGCCCACAGGTCACTCATCTCGTCTTCCTCCTCCGAAAGAAAGTTCAGATCCTTCCGACTCCCCGTCGACTGAAATCTGTCACTCCTGCCCTGAAACAACTTTAACACCACAGCGATCCTGTCATCCATCCTAATTCCCACCGCGAGCCCTCCTGCACGTATATGTCATGATGCATGGTGTAATCGAGCTCTGAAACATTATGTAACCCCTTACCGTCTTTCATTCCACAATTCTTATTCTCGTGTAACGTGCTCTCGCTACTTTATCCTCCTCGCTGTGGAGAATCGGAACCGGCGTCGTTACACAACGGACCGAAATTGTACGGGCTCCCGAAAGTCGACCTGGACCCTCTTACCTTCTGACATTTGGCTTCTTTAGCTTTGGGGGCTGATGATGCTGCACCATCCCAACTGCTCAAAAATGATGGCACCCCCTCTCTCTCTTTACCTAAGCTGTGGCAATCTCAGTGGACACTTCACACTCCTGCATGGACCAAGTGAGGGGTGGGGGGTGGAGAGGAGGCAGAAGGTAGAGGAAGAAAAAACAGAGATGTTCCTACTGCAATGGTGCCTCAGCAGAGAGAGGGGGCGAAGCTGATGTGGCTTAAAGCGGCTCTTCTCCCACATTTGAAAAATACAGGCAGTGAGGCACAGAGGGATGGAGGAAAGGATGTGGATGCACTGCAGTGACAGGAGCTGGAGGCAGGGCTGCTGGTGGCGCAGGGATGAGAGAGAAAGAGAGAGAGAGAGAGGGAGAGAGAGAGAGAGAGAGAGAGAGAGCGCGTTGGAAATATCACTTCTTACCTTGAAAGGGAACATAGGACATGTTCCAAAGGCTTCAGTTGGTCGACATGCTCGAAATATCCCTCACAGGAGGAGCAGGAAGATGGAAAACAAGCTGGGCTGCGTCGAGCTCCTGTGTGGAAAACGTGAGAGGGGTTAGGAAGAAGGGAAGAAAAGAAGGGGGGGAAAGGAGTAGTCCAGTGCCAGAGCCGTCCGTTAGAGGAAAAAACTGAGTGATAGTGGTGGAGGAGGAGAGAGAGAGAGAGAGAGAGAGAGAGAGAGAGAGAGAGAGAGAGAGAGAAGGAGGAGGAGGAGGAGGAGGAGGAGGCAGTCTGTTTTGAAAATCTCTCTGGTCGTTGGCTCGGACGGCTTCCTCCCCTCACCCCGCACCGGGTGTCGCTGAGAGACGGAGAGGACCCTCCGTCCCTTCCTTCGTCCCGATTCGGCTGGTTTACCGGGTTTGGAGGCCTCGGAGAAACGAAGTTTGACCGCCCGACCGTTCAACTGGTGACGGGCTGAGGGAACCGAGCGAAATTTTACCACAGAAAACCCGTGCGAGGTGATTTTTTAGTCATCTTTCTTACGCAAAGCTGAGGGCTGAGGTTTCGTTCCGGCGCTGACAGGTGGACACGGACCGCGCGCGCGCCGCTGTGAGGAGGACTAACGGAAAAAACGCTGTATTCCTGTCTTTGTGGGGACCTCGCGTTCCCTCCTGCGGCTACAAATATAAACCTGCTTCTAACTGATGAAAAAATAGGATTTTTCGCACAAATATCGTGTGTAAGGGAAAGTTTGCTTCATTTTTGTTCGCGCCGGAAAATGAAATATCAAGAAAGTCTTTACATAAAATGTTATATTATCTAAACCGCTGTAATAGATTCGAAAATATGTCTATAGGGTATTGTTTCATTTAAAGGTTGGTAAAAAGAAATAAATAAAGTTCAAAAATCTTCAGTAGAAGAAACCGTAATTTCTCCATCACTGCCAACCTGTGGCTCTGGTCCCCACAAAGATCTAAAAACAAACGCCCACACACTCACACCCCATAGCTCAGGAAGCTGAGGCTGAATGCTATGGCAACCAGAGGCAAGATGGCGCCCGCTGCAGGAAGCAAGCAGCGCAGTTGTGTGGACTCGTTTTAAAGCGAATGGGCTACTTTCCCCACGTTTTTAGGCTGGTTTTTCAAAAATGCAGACCTCAAACAAGCCAATTTGACTCAAAAAGCCATTCCTACTAGTTTTTATTGAGACATTAGTGGGAACTCTTCCCATTATTCATACAGTGCTGCCATCTGGTGGTCTCATACACCCTCTACAATCAAAATATCCTTATTTTAACCTTTTAACATCTCCAACTGAGGCTCTGTGTTCAAAAACCAAGCTCAGGCCATTAAAAAAAGACAGACATAAGTGGGAAATCCTGTGGTGTAGCTTTTAGAAGCCTTAAACCAGACATCTGGTTCCTGTCATCCCAAATGTAAACATTTCAGTTTCTCATTTCACATTAAACCCCTTTTTCACATCATACCATTTAATTTAGCATACATATGGTGGAATTCACCTTTAAGTAAGAGCTTGTGAAGCAAAATCTGTAAAAAAAATATGGTCAGACGCTCATTGATTGAACAGAAACACCTCCGACTCTAATTATGAATAATCTGACGTTGCTGACAGACAGCCATGAATCATTATGCACTTCTGTAACCAGCAGGAAAATCACACTACTACTACAACTATTACACCAGAATTAGAGCCAATTTGCTATGTTTTTTGGTGGGGTACTCAATGAACAGTGGATCCCTTGCTCCAGGGTACCTCATGGTCTGGGATTTGAACCCACAACCTGGCGACTAGTCCCTAAACACTAGGCCACCGCTGCCCCAAGAAAGAACAACAGGGTCCCACTGGGACCTCTTCACATCTTGTCTTCCTCCTCTTCCCATCGGCTGAAATCTGTCGCTCCTGAAACAACCCTAACACCGCCGCAATCCTGTCACCCATTCCTACTGTTAATTAAAAAAATATTATCTACTGAGCAGGCCCATGATTATAATACTCAAATACATTCATAATGTTACCCCAGTGTTTGACAGAAGAAACATTATGGGCAAATTTTGCTACCCTGTGACAGATATCCACACAACAAACCAACCGTGCTTCTCTAACTTTGTCTCCAAATCGTCTCACCTGACCCTTTGCTGCCGTGTGTGAGTGGGCTAATCGCATGGTTGTGGTTCACTGTGTGTTCCCAATGACAATTAGTCACTTTCACTTCATAGAAATACAAATGAGAAAACAATCTGACCTGTTGAGGTTCTCAGTGTAATCGAATAGTTTCACTTCTGTTGAACACTCAGATGACATTTATATGCAGAAAATCTTAATAATCTCAAGTTATTGGATTTCCTTGAAGAATTGAGGCCTGCTATTTGTCCCCAAACAAGAGGGCTAACTTTATTTTTGCGGCTCAGCCCATTCTCAGCGACGTTCTCATTTAAAATCCTGCAGTTATTTAAAGCTCACAAAGCAAGCCGAATAAGACATGTTAAATGTTTTCACTGGAATTATGCCTTAAGAGGCAAATGGGCTTTGGCTATATTTCTATCACAGGAGGCTGCTGCTAAATGCAAACAAGCCCACAAACCAATCCCACTCGTGTTTATTGCTAAAACATAGCATAAGCAGATAAATAATTATGCTCATGGCCTTTTACCATGTCACATCCAAGGGTCATTCACCTATTTTAAGTTATTGCAAATTCCCAACAGCAGCAGAAGGAGCTCAGTTCATTACACCAGGCTTCCAGGATACTGGACCCCTAAACGAGGCAGGTAACTGAGGGCGCAGAATGTGGGCATAAAGTATGGGCACTAATCTGGATCTGTGGAGTTCTGTATTGTCCTCAAGTCTTTATAGCGGCCACACAGCACAATACTAATTCCTCTAATTTGCTTCCCTTCTTTGTTAAGCCACAGAGTGCTTGCCTCCATCGCTGAGGAGGAGAGCTCATTAGCCAAATCGGATGGTGGTGCACGGGGCTGGAACGCATGTCTGCAGACTCGGCTTTTGAGCGAGGAACCTGTGGCACATTTCCACGAGTGAAAGTGACCCACAAAACACATCCTCTCTGTTAAATAAGCCGGGCCCTCTGTCCTGAATGTAGCCACCGGGCAGAAGCAGTTCATTGTTTCGTCTCACAGATAAATAAGCATCTAATGAGTCACTTCTTGCAGCCTGCACAGAGGAAAATATCCCCACAGTGTTATCTCGTCTCTCACAGAGTTGAATTTTATTCATTCAGCACATGCTGTTTTAGTGTGCAACCTGCTCAGGGTGATGGGACAGCGACAATGGGCAAAGTGTTTTAATATCCCCCTCATTACGAGCGCACTTTACAAAGCAACAGGATACGGCGCATAGACTGATAATGTGGGTTTTTTATTTGCATAAACAAAAAAGCTTTCCCTTATTGTTGCATTAATTAGGTGTGGTTTTGTATTAATATTTATATCTGAGATGTGAGAAAACAAGCCTTTTTTCCAAAACGCTATGAAAATATAAACCGAGAATTATTCCAAAACTGAATTTTTGAGGTATTAAGCTGCAAATGCACAAGACATTTTGGTACAGAATAATGCGAATTTGACTCAGACAGGACGTTTTCGCAAATTATACTCTTAATTGTCTTAATTCATCTTCATAGATAAGTCTTAATTAATTATTTTGAATGAAACCAAAGAACGTCTTAGTTTTCATCTATGCCAAAACCCAAGCTGCAGAAACGCAGCATGCCGTAATATACATAATGATATTATAAATACATATTTATTATAATACAGGGGAAAAATTCACAGGGTCTATTTTTAGAGCTAAGCATAATTGTGTGCTTCAGGAAGAGATTTTTTCTGCTGATAACCATCATTAACCTGTTGCTGAAAAAGTGGCAGAGCCTTTACATACTGAGGAAAAGGTCAAATGGCTGAAATAGTTTTTTTATTCTTTCTCCACAAAGATCTCCAAGAACCCAAGAAGAAAGATGAAAGAATGAGGAAGTGGTGAAGGACAGGCTACTCGTCATATTTCTGCTACAATGTGATGGGCAATGTTTTTATTAGTCGTTCACATTTTAAATGTCAATCTACTGTACACACCGTATAAACTTAATTTGACCAAAAGTCATATATAACATCAAACCAAACTTACTTGACAACATTTCAACAAAAGAATAAGTCAAAAAAAAAAGAAAAAACCTAAAATAAGAAGATACAGTCTGCTAGTTTTAGTCTCTTGAGTCTTTAAGTTAACCCTGAATTGATTTTTTTTTTTTTTTTTTTAGAAATCCATCTATGGTCTAAAAACACTTCACAGGTGCATTTAAAAAAAATAAAATAAGTACAATACATTCGTTTCATCCACTGATGAAGTTTACCTTTTTCGCATGTGGAATCACTGCTCTGCTTTTGAGTTCTGTTCAGAGGAAATAATCTGTCTCTTATCTGTAAAAAGACTGGATTGGTTTCTAAAAGTTCATGCAGAGACATATTGCATCCATGGGCATGTACACAGTTGCATCCAAAGGCCTTTAAGTTCAATAAATGTCAATAAGTTGGACCCCATTTTATATAAAACCCAACCATTTATTACTTAAATGATTTAATTTCTGCAAAATCCTGTAACACTGCTTTTATGGGCACACATTGATCTGAACATGATGCCCTAATAACGTCTTAAAGTGCAGCATCTCAGAGAAATTAAGGCCATGATTACTTGAACATGCTTGAGTAGTTTCGTTATACGTTATAAATGAAATGCTGTGCACAAAAAATACGGTGAATTAAGGCTACCAACTATTACTTCAAAATTAACAAATAAAACAACAGCTCAAATAGGTGACACACGAGTGTTAATTAGGAATGGGTCAATAATATCATTGGTATTGACGACAGTTGCTTAATTGGTCGTGCTGCCAGTAATTGGGGCTGTTAATTGATCTTTTTATATTTATATTTATTAAAACCACATTTTGATAGAACTGCAAATTGTGGCAGTTTTGATCCAATAGTGGCCAAGTTTGAAACCTAAACATTTAAATTTCAACCCAAATACTGGGGAAATATCACAATTAGATATTTCTCCAAAATCATTCACCCCTGCCAGTAATGCATCAACTTTAGACAGCTGTGGAACCAAAGATCGGTCGCTTCTTTTTAACATTTTAACACTGCACACTATCGTGGTCCACATACCAAAAATATATATAATAATCAGATCTACTGTTAACACAAATACAAAAATAAGAGTTCGTTAACATACGTTTAAGCCACAATTAAGCGCAGCTCCATTGCCAGAGCAAAAATGCAATTATTTAACTGTCAGCATCTGCTGTGAGTTCAAGAAGTGTGAAATGACAACCATATTTTTAAGCACTGATAAGCTACAGATAAGAAAAATGAAAATATAAATATATAAACTAAATTGGCCAATATTAGAAATTTGCCAAGAATTCAGTCAGGCCCTCCTGGCCAAGTTTTCCTTCAGACATTGACAAACATATTGACATCTTGTAGACGTTTATATCATAGATGGTATTGATTAGAATCTGATTATGTATCGTTTTGTTATTGACAAATCTTTTTCATATTGAGTACATGATCTCTTATGGTTCCTTTGAAGACCACTAAAGGAAAATGTTGGGAGTGGTACACTTTTCCCATCAGTCGTGTTACAGGATTTACAGTAGGCCGCTTAAATCATTTGAGTATGCCGCGCACACACACGATTAGCACATCTTAAACTTTTAAATTAGCTCAGTGCAGGGGAATCAGTACAAAGTCAATCTAAAGTGATTACATTCGCTGAGCTAATTTAAAATCCGAAGAAAGATCTTCGAGCTGATCCCTTTTCCGTTTTTTTTCAGCGCAAACTAACTGATGAGCTAGAAAGTGTGTTTGAGAACTTAAAGAATAAATCTTTTACGGAATGCTTTACAGAATTGGGTATAAGCTTGGCCAGAATGTCAGTTCTGCGTTGGTCATCGGGTTAGTTTCTTAAACAGGCTTACAACATGATATAGAGGAGCTCCGTGCATGAAAATCCAAAAATGAAAAAGAAAAAATGTGATTTATTCTTAATGTTCTGATCGAAAGTGGTCTCACTTAAAAGGTGCACTTGACCGAAGAATCTTATCTGATGATCCCCAGTCGTGCAAAATGGACTTTCCTCTATTGCCTAATTACACTGTTGATCAGACCACCTCTTGTTAGGTCATGAATGATAAATCATTTGCATATTAAGAGGAATACCTAATTTCAACTCAGATTATCAGTAATCTCAAGGGTGCCCTTCCTCCCTTTGGAGGTAATATTACAATTACAGGTGTACCTTTTCACCTCCTGATTAAGCTTTCCGGAAAATCATATCTTGGACTGTGATGAGTGCATAAACAACAGATAATTACCATGAATAGCTTATATCGTGTGAATATATATATATGTATATATATATATTATACAAATTATGATAGTAAAGTTCAAGGCATTCTAAAGGTGTTTTCTAACAGTATTCAAAATATAGGAGATGCCTGTGGGGAGAAAAGAGATTTAACAGTATAATCCCACAGAGTGAAGTTGCTTTTGAGCTCAACCTGGATTTGTTTTATGTGTTTTTTCTTGCCTTTGCTTGCTGCGACTCCAGTCCAGCTCTGTCGGCTTCGCTAACGTCGCACATAAACAGCCAACTCAAAGGTTCTACAGCCTTTCCCCTTTGTCCATCCTTACTTTTGAACATGGTCTACTCTGCCTCCCTCCGTTTTGTTAACATTACCTGCTACCTGACTCATCCCATCTCATGTCTCTCACTTTTTCTCACTCACTTTTTAATAAACTGTCACATTTCCCCATTCTACAAGGTATTGGACCTTCCCATCTGGTGTGACGCGTCTGGCCAGAATCCTGACTGCTTCCCCACCACCCCATCCTCTCGCTGTGGCACCGTCCGTGCCCACTCCGTTGGGGTATGGAGAGACGTCACGCAGGAACAGCGAGGGGCATTGCTCGAACCTGGGGCCAGCTGAATGAGTGGGGGAGAAGGGAAGGCAGGGCGCTGGAAGCCGACAAGGGTCCTCTGCACTATAGAAGGTTGTGAAAATATAAAGCGTATAAACTTTCATGGACAACTGCAAACAAAGGCACATAAATCAAAAACTAATACTCAATATATGAACATGTGTTGGTTTTCAAAGCATGGACTATTTGGACTGGAGAGGCCATTTAATCTAATCCTAACAGTAAACAGTGACACATAATAATTTAATGAATTGTTTAGCAATCTGAATATTTGTAGATTAACTATCCATTTTACAAAACTCATTTACTTCTGTTCTGTTCTAACATCCACATGAAACAGATTACCAAATCGAGATAACATTGCAAGTTACTAACAGAGGAAAGGGACAGTCCACTGATACATGGTTCAAAGAATGTGTGCTAATAGACCGCAGTGACAAAAACATTTCCATTTCCATGTCCTTTCTGAAAGACGCCATACAAGAAACACTACAAACAGAAAGTGGCCTGTAAACACACTCACTGTTTACAAACCTGTAGTGATGCAGAGTTCGAGACAGACCCTGAGATCCATTGTATGTTGGATGATACACAGCAAACATCCGCTTAGGAGGTGACCTGTCATAGACAAACACGTTTAACACTTCACACACTGAAAACATTGTGACTGGTCACATTTAACACATTAAACTTTCACTGACACAATACTGACCCCACTCCTAATTCCTCCTCAGATTTTCGGGAGTTGTAGATGCTCGTTCCACCTACATAACCATGGCAACATGGTACCCTTTCTACTGGGTTGGCAGTAACTCCTGGTGGACAGGACTGCAGAGGACAGAAAATATGAATTAGCATTTACACAAACACCTGAAATCACTGCTAACAAAGGCCTAAACCTTGTATGGACGGGTCGGTGTATCGGGTGTATGTGGTTGTGGTCTAGTGGATACTTGCCCATGGACCCGGTTTGAATCCCACCTCCAGTATTGGGTTACTGAGCAAGACCCTTAAACTCAAGTTGCTCCAAAAAGACTCTCGTTACATGGAAGCCACTTTGGATAAGAGTGTCTGCTAAATACTGCTAAATACCATAAATGTATGGACAAAGCTATTCATTGGAAGCTAAAGCTATATGTGAGTAATTCAAGATTTCCATCATCTTAACCTTTTATCTTGACTGGGCTCATATCAGGTTTTGAACCTAGAATCCAGTTTGAATGAGAGAGAAACATGAGTACAATGTCCTTCATCAATGTTTGACATGCTACACTGCACTCATTCCAGCTAAACAGGGCTAATTCTGCTTTCTTTACAAAGAAACATAAAGTCGGTGACTGTTTTAATCATGATACACTCTCAGACCAACTTTTAATCATGATCATGATTAATCATGATAACAGTAAATATGACCATATTGCCAAGCCCTAGCTGCATGCCATCCAAAAGAGATACCAGAGACAGGTCCCAAGTCCATCAAAGGACAGACAGACAAGCTTATGCACACAATCACACCTAGGCGGCACTTAAGCATCTCCAATCCACCTGACGTGTTTCTCACAAACACAGAAACAACCCAGGACGTCCCAGGTGGGAATTGAATTCTGAGCCTTCTCGTTGTGAGGATTAGCGCTGACCTCTGCAGCACCCTGCCACCTTCAAATAGTTATTGTATGCCTAAAAAATATCCTAAAATTAAATATCAAACATCATAAAATTTACTTTTTAAAGGAGAAAATATAAGTTTTAATAGAGACTCAATATTCATTTAATGAGTCCATATAAAACTTAACATTTTTGTATTTATTTTGAACATTTGCATAGGTACCACAAACTTTATTCATTTTTAAATAAGCATTTACATTTCATTTTTTTCCTGGGTTCCTGGGTTTTCCCACGGAGTCTCAGTCATTAATGTGTAAATGGCCTCACAGTGGTCCCCCTAAATTTGGCCTGATTCAGAAAGCAGTTTGGATGATTATCTGCATGTGTGAGTTTAAGATGATCTTGTTGCTAAACAACAAACTTTGGCAGGCTAGTTTTAATGGCATGGTTTTGAGTGTTAACAGTATTCGTACATTACATCAAAATCTCTCCGTTTTCCATGATATTCTCCATTTATTTCTGCACAAATATCATCAAGGCCAAAGAGTAAGAAAACGCAGAACAATAATTCACATTTATCACATCTGTGAGTTCCAATGTGGAGCTACAATTGGGCTTTTCTTGTTTTTTTGGGATTGAATTCTAATATTGCTTAAAATATTACAGCCTCACTGGGGGCTCTGTTAGAATATTTCTCAATTAGATGCGAGGATTATTTGACTAAACCTCCACACTCGACTGAACCTCCTCAATTGAAAGGATGTAAAATATCTTATAAAATAACTGTGAGGGCTGAGAATTAAAATGCAGCCTCCTGCTAAAATGACGGTCAAATACAGTCCTCCGTGTTTATCGCATGCAAAAGAATTCTGACTGGCTTGTGTGCTCATAATTACAAGCGCAACAATGAACGAGACCTGAACTAAGATCAGCGCTCTGAGCTTGAAAAGCATGATAAACAGGGCTGAGCGAGAGCATATTGTGGGTGAGTGTGCGCTCTTTGCATGGCAGCAGTGTGTTCGAGCACAGTGTCAGAGTTTCTGCACTCATGCAGAATCTAAATGACGGCATTACTCTGTGGTGCATTTTCCTTCTGCACAAGTCATTTGACAATAGCAGCATGACACAGCATCTCCAAACCACCCGTAATCTCTCTGAAACATGGACCGATAAGAAGGCATCAAAGTTGGGCCAGCTGCAGACGTACCGCTACGCCCAGGCAGCGTTTTTGCTTATGCTGCATATTAAAACATGCAGCGAAGATTTGTATTTAAGCACTGTTCCCCCTCCTTTCTAGAGCGCAGATCATTCTGCCAGTACGTGAAGAAGAAGGGACAAATATTACGGTACATGTAAGAGATGTTGCACTGCCACTTTAAATTCGTAAGCTCTAGCAACGCTGTACTGTCACTGTGCCAGTGCCACCTGCCTAAACTGTAATCGACCGCAAAGTGCATCTGGACATACTCCTGGATCCTCTCCAATAATATCTTCAGTTTTATGCACCCTTACACTACATGTCTACATGAGAGCCCACATAAATGAAGCAGCCTTAGGGGTGTATTATTAAACAGTACCTCATACTATTCAGATGTAACAGCATATACCCCAATTAATGACATAATTACCAAAGTAAGCACATCTGAGGATCAAGTCCTCAAATCTTTTTTCTCTATTTGCTCTAGGGTCAAACAAGGACAGAAACATTAAAAATATTGAGGATGCCTCGTGGTGTCCTTTCATCAGAGGGCCACAGATAATTATCTTTCTGTGGCCAATTTCCATTTTCTTTAAAGGCAACTTGGCGGGTGGCCCTAAATTGTATTATGAGTATTTCTGTTAAAACTTAAAGCTCACTTTGTGCGGACAAAGTAAACCCAAGAAACGATTATTAGCTAAAAGTCGCACCATTAACATTATCAACCTAGTATTTAAAAACGCTCGGCAGTTAAACGTTCTCATTTTAAAACCAATGAATAACTGACTATGAATAAAAATGGTTCATCATTTCATAAGTCATGAATTCTGTTACCTCATATTATTTATGTCATTAAGTTGCAACACAGATCAGTCAGAATGACAATAATACATGGATAATAATACATACCTATTCCTTATTTGAAGCCAAAATTTCATTGAATTTAAATGGAACTAAGGTAAGTTCTACTAAAAACGTTACTGAGGGAAATTTCCCTCAGTTTTAATGAATTTGAACTAATAAAATGCAACGCGCTCTTCTAAACGAAGCGATATCATCAGCTTCTAAAGGTCTACAGCGGTGAGCAAAATGGCCAGTCGTCTCCTATGTGTCGCCTGAAGCGAGCTATAAACAAAGACAGTCAACAGGTGAGCCTCATCACCTGGCTGGGATTCCTGGGTCACTTTCACGTTTGAGAGGAGCTCATTTTTGATGCAGGTGGACATGGCCCTGCCGGTCTTCCTCTAGCCTGGCCTGCGGTTAAAGACAGAAGCACTGACCTGTGTCTCAACGATGCGCCGCTTTGATTTGCGAGACTCGGGCACCACCATTCGTCTCTGGCATGGCAGTGACAGGGGGCTGTGGACCAAATGACAGAAGATCATTCAGTAACCTTGATGAGTTTCCTCCACAGAGACAGAATGGAAGAAGTGTGTCGATGCACAGAGAGTGCAAACGAAAAATTGAACTAAACCTTTTCTCTTCAGAAAGTCGTTGCTTGCTTCAGTTTTTTAAACATTAGGTCTGTCCTTCTAGAAAAAACATGTCAGTTTGCTAGTTTCTTCACAATGCTGAACACTGAGAAATCTAAAATTATGGCTGTCGGTTTCCCATAATGATCATTTTGTTAAATAGTTACACACAAAAATTGCAACTACATTTGATCTAACCTTCTAACATTTATATTTTATACATCTACAAGCAAGTCCAACTTATCCAAAGGCAACAGTGAGGATCTCGATACGTTTTATCCCTCCAGTGGCTTCCTCTAGAATTCTATTTTATCATTTGTTTTGAAATCTTTGAGTAGAACTGCACCATTACACGTTAATACGTGTAAAAATGTACCCCAAAGAAAAATGTTGGCGAAACACAATTCACCCAAATTTCCACTTTCTGCAGACATAGTCGTTCTATTCTTAAACTTCACTCAAACCACTTTCAGCTGTTTATTAAGATGACATGGTATGATGTACCGTGAGCTATTCGAACAATTCACTTCACGTAGTTGAATACTGTGGGGCTGCTTTCACTTTAAGGGTAAAAGTGCTGATCTGGAATCAAGAAAAAGCCGTCATAAAAATACAGGAATCTGATCCAAGATCAGTCTTCTCCAGCCTTGGTGTTGGTCTGTCTGTAGAGGTTCTCTCTGTAAGCTCACTGTAAGTCATACTGCATCCTAAACCACATCTACAGAATTTAACTTAATGATGAGCTAGACGTAGTCGTTTTGGGAATGTATTCATGGAAAAGGTTTGGGTCACTCACTATCGGCTGACCTTGAAGCTACTTTAGCCGCATAGGCGGTTATCTTTAAACATCTCTTACTTCATGGATTACATTTATTTTAAGTGGAAATAGTGTACATTTTATTTCTTGCTAAATATTTCTTTGAGATGATCCTTTGCTGGCCTGCTCCATTTCCCATGAAAGGGAACCTCTTATTATCATTCTAACTGGCATGTTACTTTGCTTCTTTAATGTTTTTAACTATTTTATGTCGTTATGTTCTCTTGGATTTTTTTACATCTTTTTAAATTTTACTAATTCATTTGATTACCACTATGACTGCGAATGTATTCTGATCACCTGCATTTTTAATTTATGAAAGGTGGTAAATAACTAAATCAAATAATAAATAATTACATCATTATTGTAATAATAACAATAATAATAAATGTCATTATTATTGTTGTTGTTGTCATTATTATTATTATTGTTGTTGTTCTTCTTATTATTATTTAAATCCCATGAGATTTACAATATACCAACAATTACACTGCAAAAATGTAAACAATGATCATTTAATGTAAAATTTAATAACGTGACTGTTCTTCTGCTGAGAGGTATTGATAGAAAAAGTGCTTTCTTATGATAAACTGTGAGCCATGCTTAACATATGATTATATATTCATTTAAGACTTTAGAGAAAAATTATACCCTCAACCATCCAACTCTTTCTTGATATCAGGGTATAGTATATCCATATATATCTAGAGGTTTTTTTATATATACCCCTCAGGTCTTCATTAGATGGAGTGCACCACTGGAAAGGTGTGCCAATCCTGCAATATGCAGAAAACGTTACATTCAATTATAATATAACCAGATTTTCTCCTCGCGTTCATGTATGAGTGGGTCTGGCTGTTGATTAGGTGTGATTGAGGAAAGCCTAGCGTGGCCCGTGTGCTGACCTTCTGCGATGTGTGATGCTGACAGGCTGGTCAGCGATGAGAGGTGATGAGTCAGACGACAGCGGAGGAGGAGCTCGCACTTGAAGGCCAAAAAGACACTTTTTCTTCTTGATTTCTTTGCCCGAGACGAACCTTAACGGTAAATGAAAGTGCTCGGTGAGAATGTACGACTTAAGCAGCGGTGCAGCATCACGTACTGTTCTGTGTTTAAAGTGCAAGGCAATAAAATGGCAATGCATGGCACATTTGATAAAAATGATCCGGGGAAGGCTGCAGTTATTGTTTGGCTGCTATCACAAAATGGATAAAGCCGCATTTCCTTTGTCTGTAATTGCATAATACAGTGAATCCTCTGGTTTAATTAGGGCACCTTTTTTGCTGAATTAAGGGTAGCCTGCTCCAACTGAGGGTTAAAAGTAGATCTGGGAAAAATGTAAGCAGTGTTGGCTGGTTATATAAGGTTTGTCTCACCTGTCTTTGTGGGAATTTAAAGCGTTGAGGAGATTGTTGCAGCGATCTTGCTTGGGTGTATCTGACAACTGAGGGATCAAAAGAATAAAGAAATCATCACATGCATATAAATAACTGTCAGCCTTCAAACGAATGCAGTGAAACAGCCATTTCAGTAGAACGTGGTTGTATTTAGCAACAGTGCAAACAATATGGGAGAGACGATCAAATGATTAAAAACCCGGCTCTTCAACCTCATAGAATGCCAAGTTTGTGCTATATTTAATTGTGTCTTATCCTCAGGGTGGGTTTGATTAGCATATCTATATATACAAGATTTTCCTCATACCGTGCCCAACAGCAAAGAATCCCAGTTCTCATTTGTGAAGGACATTATTTCATGATCGAAATCAAAGTATTTCCTCTTGCAGCAGAGAGACAGATGATACAGCACCAAATGGGCCAAATCTACCCTGGATGGAGAGAAGAAAATCTTAGCAAAAGTCACTTTTTAAAGCCATCATCTGCCAAATTCTATATATTTTCCATTGGCTGCGTATCTGACGATTGATTGTGGTTAAAAGAAAGATGGCCTTACCAGGTCATAGGCAGTCTCTGAATGGTCTCTGGGCCATTTGTACAAACCGAGCACTGGAACTGATAAAACCTTAAAGGGAGATTAGAATGAGGCTCGCATGTAAAAGCTCTAGCTCTTCAATAGCATCATTTAACGCCCCTGATAACCTCACCTGTCTCCATAAAGCAAAGGTTTGGTCAGGCACTGGGTGCAGGCTTCATGAAACCACTGGCCACAACTGCCGCACTGCAACATCTTCAAGTTCCACCTAATAAAAAAGACATGATTCATTTACAGCAGGGGAAATGAAACAGGTTCTACATAAATCAGTCTGCGTTTTAGATGGTAATGTCTTTAAAATGTATGCAAATGTATTTCGCTTACTCAGCTAAACACACTAATGGAAACTGCCACATACGTGTTTACCATCTTTAATTCATTTTGATATAAAGGCTCATGTTTAAATGCTTGAGCAAATGTAAATGGCTATGTTTGCCTCAATAAAAGCTCGTTAGTGATACTGGAACCAATCACATGTGTTGTGAGGTAGAGGGGGATAAAATAATCCTGCTTGGTAGATCTCTTATGTTTCCTGGATCATGGTTTTGATAGGTTCACTGTCATTGGGAAGCCTTTTTATGCAACAAACAGTGCAGGCTGACTCACTCTCCAGGTCCGGCACAGTAGCAATAACACTGTTGCTGGTTGGTCAGGTGCTGGGGATCCCAGTCTAAAGACGACAGCTGATAGGGCAGCCTCATTTTCATGAACTGCATCAGTCGGGCGAAGCGCCCTCGTTTTAAGGCTCCCCCTCTCTACAATGAAACACAGCCTGTCAGTTCAATCGCATGGCATCACTCACCCCCGCCTCCTCCACCCCTTCCCATCATGTAAGCACATTTAATAGAGATCCTATTTGAAGATTGGAGTTTGGAAAAGAACAGCTGGAAGGGAAAGTCATTATATTTTTTGAACTGAGGTCAGACGACTGAGATTTCTATCATCAAATGGGGTTGTCAGCCAGGGGTGTAAAACATGAGCGCTGACGGACAGATTATAGAACAAGTCCATTTAGTGAGCCATCACCTGCAGCGCACTGCTACCTAATAAACATCCAGCCCTGCGTAAGTAATTCATGGATATTGGGAAAGTGTCCATCGGAACGTAAAGTGTGTGCATTGTCTCGCCGTACAAGTCCATCAGCTACAAACTAGTTAAGGATTCTTTAAAAAAATATTATTATCTCACATTATCGGTATTTTCTTCTGGAGAATTTTGACAATTGAATGAAAAGAGAAAATTTGTCATGGTGAAACACAGCACACAGTGAACCACGACGAAATTCAACCTCTGCTTTTCAACCATACACACACATGCAGCAAGAGGCAGCCATATCCAGCACCCATGGAGCAGTGATGGGGACGGTACCTTGCTCAAGGGTTCCTCAGGCTAACCTTCTGGTCTGGGATTCAAACCCATGACCTTCCAATCATGGGGCCTTGTTCCTAGACACTGGGGCACCGCTACTACTTTTCAAAGAGTCCAAAATTCTTCACAAAAGTAAAAAAGATGGCATTGAGAAATTCTTTGTATATAAATAATGCACTGTTCTTAAAAAAGGGACTGTCTCACTGTTCATTACTGTGAGAATGACCAGCAGGACCATTTAAAATATGCATTAGCAGGGTATTTGCATGTATCAGCAAATCCAGTGTAATGCATAACTTGCTGCCTAATATATTCCACCCCTTGACAGATTTCTCAGAAAGGCATTTTAAATGACACAAAAAGTGGCATTTTAAATGCCATTTGGAGAAATCTATAACGCTGCTTTGAGCTTGTCATTTCACATTTTTCCATAATGCACATCATTATATGGCACAGGAATCTTCACTCTGTAAGTAGCCCAAGTACCACTCCTTTGATAATTCACATGCCTGAGAATTTCAGCGTTTGCTTCTGTCTCTTCTTCTTCTTCTTCTTCTTCTTCTTTCAGCTGTTCCCGTTTAGGGGCCACAGGGGATCATCTGTTTCCATTTCTTCCTGTCTTCTGCATCTTCCTCCTTCAAACCGACCCTCTGCATGTCCTCTCTCACTACGTCCATAAACCTCCTCTTTGGTCTTCCTCTTCTCCTCTTTCCTGGCAGCTCCATCTTCAACATCCTCCTCCTGATATACTCCTCGTCTCTCCTCTGGACATGTCCAAAACAATGCAACTTTGCTTCTCTAACTTTGTCCCCAAAAATGTCCAACCTGAGCTGTCCCTCTAATATACTGATTTCTAATCCTGTCCATCCTCGTCACACCCAACAAAAATCTCAGCACTGATACCTCCATTTCCATCTCCTGTCTTTTCATCACAGTCTACAACTCACACAACATAGCTGGTCACACTGGTACCCGTCTCCAGCCACTCTTCTCCACCCATTCCAACCTTCCTGCACTCTCTTCTTCTCCTCACTTAGGAACTGTTGATCCTAAGTATTTAATTCTTTTGCCTTTGTCTCCTCTACTCCCTCAGTCCTAACCACTTCACTTTCCTCCCTTTCATTCACACTCATGCATTCTGTCTTTGTCCTACTCACTTTCATTCCTCTCCTCTCTAGGGCATATTTTCATCTCTCCAGGTTCTCCTCAAGCTGCTCCCTACTCTCAATCCAGATCATAATATCATCAGCAAACATCATCGTCCACAGGGAAACTCCTGTCTAACCTCATCCATCAAGCTGTCCATTACTATTGCAAACAAGAGCTCAGCACTGATCCTTGATTGCTGTTGTCCTTGTGGTTAGAGAGTTGGCCCCAGGATCAGAAGATTGTGGGTTCGAATCCCAGGCCAGTAAGTTGCCCTGAGGTACCCTTGAGCAAGGTACCGTCCCCACCACTGCTCCCTGGGCGCTTTCAAAAGCTGCCCCCTGCTGCACGTGTTTATGTGTGGATTAAATACAGAGGTGTAATTTCATTGTGGTTCACTGTGTGCCGTGTACTCACAATGACAAGAACAGTCACTTTCATTAGCCTGTTTAGGGTCGGCTGAACTCTTCAGCCTCAACTTAATTAAAGGTTGAGCAAAAATTTCATTCTGCCCCAGACTGAGTGAAGACAAGACATGTTTGGTGTCCAAATGTTGCTTCTTTACTCTACAGCTGTGGCGAAGGTTTTGAGAATGACACAAGTATTGATTTTCACAGAGTTTGCTGCTTCAGTGTATTTAGATCTTTTTTGTCAGATGTTTCTATGGTAACTGATGTAGAATTACAAGCATTTCATAAGTTTCAAAGGCTTTTATTGATGAATACTTTAGGTTTATGCAAAAAGTCAATATTTGCAGTGTTGACCTTCTGCAATTCACCCTGACATGCTGTCAATCAGCTTCTGGGCCAAATACTGACTGATGGAGCCCATTCTTGCCTAATCAATGCTTAGAGTTTGTCAGAATTTGTGGGTTTTGTTTGTCCACCCCCTTCTTGAGAACTGACCACAAGTTCTCAATCAAATTTTCCAGGTTTTGTTCCTCAAGCCACTTAGTGGTTTAGCTCTCTTTTGTCTTGTGCCCAGGAGCTCCATCATGCTGGAAAAGGCATTGATCTTCATCAAACTGTTCTTGGTTGGGAGAAGTTGCTCTCAGAGGATGTTTTGGTGCCATCCTTTATTCATGACTGTGTTGTCCAGGTAAATTGTGAATGAGCCACTCCCTCAGCTGAGAAGCTCCACACAATGATCTCAGGATGCTTTACTACTGGCAGGAAACAGGAGTGATGGTAGCGCTCACCTTTTCTTCAGACAACCTTTCTTCCATATGCCCCAAACAATTGAAAGGGGATTCACCCCAGGGCTTTACCCCAGTTCTCAGCAGTCCAAACTCTTTTTTGGTCTGCCCCTGATGTTTTTCTTGGAGAGAAGTGGCCTCTTTGCTGTGCTTCTTGACACCAGGTCATCCTCCAAAAGTCTTCACCTCACTGTGGGTGCAGATGATCTCACACCGGCCTGCTGCCATTCCTTAACAAGCTCTGCACTGGTGGTGCCCTGATTCCGCCGCTGAATCAACTTTAGGATATGGTCCTAGAGCTTGCTGGACTTCCTTGGGTGCCCTGAAGTCTCTTCACAACAACTGAACCTCTCTCCTTGAAGTTCCTGATGGTCCGAAAAATGGCTGATTTAGGTACAATCTTACCAGCAGCAGTATCCTCACCCGTGAAGCCCTTTTTATGCAAAGCAGAGCAAGAACAATGATTTCAAGCACCACCCTATTTTTAAAGCATCCAGTCTGCTATTCTAACTCCACGACAGAGTGATCTGCACTCTTATCCAACTCACCATCTCACCTGTGTTAGTGAATGGATCACTGAAATGAAGTTAGCAGGTATTTTTGTGGCTAAATTTCAAAAATAAGTTCAATTTCGTGGCAAATAATTAGCAAATAATAGCAGTTCATCTGATCTTCACATTCTGGAGTTTATTCAAACTGCCATCATAAGAGCTAAGTCAGCAAATTTTTTGGAAATTAACATTTGATTCATTCTCAAAACTTTCAGCCATGGCTGTAGAACTGGAGATATGAGGCTAATATAGCTAAAAGTCAATAGTCACCTAAATCCTCTCCATAAAGAAGTCTTCAAAACGTCTTTCAAAACACATCCAAGCTCTTCACTAAAGCACAGCTTCGTCGATGTGGTCTTGAACACAGATCAGTCTCAACACTGAAACCACCGACAGATGAAGTGAACGAAATTGATTTTCTCATTACAGTGGCACCTGATTAAGGAGTGGAATATATTAGGCTGCAAGGTGTGTCGACACTTTCTGTGCTGGACAGGGATCACCATTGGCATCGGTCTCTGGCTTTACAATCCCAAACACAGCAAGCTTTGAAGCACTATGTGTTCTGACACTTTCCCTTAATAAACAGCAAGAATATGTGATTCTGTTTCATAAAGTTGAGAGATTTTAATGAAATTTCCCCTGATTTTTCAGAACCTTCCCATAGTTAATCATATTGAAGGGAAAATGCACCTTCCGAGACAGTTAGAACTGTTCAAAGTAAAAGTGATAGGAACATAGTGTCTGAAGCTGCCTCACAAGGAGCTGCCAGAAGCCTTAGATAGCTTTACACTGTCTTTGAGATAAGTTTTTTTAAAGCAAAGTAGTTGTAGAGCTAAATACTACCATTAAAAAAACGTTTTAATGTTTTTTTCACATGTGGCTTCACTGGTCAAATAAATGGGCTTCATTTGCAATGTGCCCACCCCTGGTTCCTATCGCCACCATGAAAAAGATATCCGGCAAAGCTGTTTTCACTCCAACATTCAAATCAAACTATTCTAAATTGCTTTGTTATATTATATAACATATAATAAATAGCTGAATAGTGCGGAAATGTTCAAAATCAGTGGGATTCAACCACTCAAAGCCTTTTGTGACTTCAACAAAAAACATCAGCCAGCTGTAGTCAATCAATGATCATGAATCATTTTCGGGTACAACCGTGAGCTCTGCTCTTTATTAGTGATGTAGAGCAGTAACCCAAAATTTTAATCTTTTTAGCAGTTTGTGCTACAGTAGCTTATCTGTGGGCTTGGATCAAACAAGCTGGCATGCAAGGAGCTCTGGGTCCTCACGACACTGCCTCTGGTTCACCTTTCGCCCAATTTTGGTACGTTCTCACCACTGCCTACTGGGAACATGCCACAAAACCTACCATTTTTAGAAATATTTTGATCAAGTGTTGCAGCCATCACAATTTGTGAAAGTGGCTCAGATCCAGTCTTAATAATCTCTTGCCAAACCATTCCTTTAAGCAAAGACTTTTACTTTTACATGTAAATCATGACATGTAAGTTTCCTTCCTTTCCACTGATGCACAGATATGCAGTCTGAAGTCTAAAAATGCCCCCATGTGAAGAACCTTAAGTCTGAGAAACAAAGGTTCATAATAACCTGAAGGGAACCTTTTCCTCACTCAAATAGAGAACTAATCACTAAGCCTGTTCATTAAATTTCCTGATCAGTTCAGATTTGAGAACTGATAACGGATCTTCTGTAAGCAAATTAGCCATCCACAAATTATAATGCTTTATTGGGATGGGAGCAAAGGTTCAATGATTTCTTTTCAAAGGTTCAGTGTTAACCAAGGTTTCAAGAATTCTAAGAGAGATGAGTCATAATACTCAAATTAATACTTACTGGCCTCAGCCGAAGCAAACCGATGACTGCATTTTTATCATATGGGAGGTGTATCGCAATAGCAGAGTGGCAGTATCACTTAAAAACAAGTATTTTGTCCATGTAATGCAGCCCTAATTCATATACAGAATGTCACACCTTGGTTGCAACAGCAAAGACACATTGGCGGCAGATCCAGGAGTTGCTGTCAACCTCGGGTTCGATGGTTGGAGTGTGGCACTGTGGATGATAACCTGTAATAACACAGACAAACATTGTACAGTTATTGAATGCTGCAATATACCCCATATCGTCTTAAATGATTTAAAAGGCCTTGAATATTTAAAAGTGCACTCTGTAGGAATAAATGCAAAATTGATCTCTCTCAAAGATCTATCGATGTTGTTTACAATATAACCTGAAAATTCTGCATATAAAGTCATGTGCAAAAGTCTTGAGCACCACCCCCTTTCTTTATATCTCACTACAAAGTCACCTTGCTGGTGCAAAATATTTGACCTTTTATGCCGGTCAAGTTCTCTTACCTGTGGCACTAAATTAAATTAACCAAACATTTCTCCGTGACAGTCGGAGAAAGTGACTAAAGATATGTGCCTAAATGAAAGGGCTCCAAGCAGTCAGCATCAGCAGTAAACAAATCACCGCCCTGATTCCTCATCTGCACCTGTTTCTTCACTGCTTCATATCTTATCTTAAGTTAGATGCTTTGTTCTGCTCGAAGGTTCAGACATAGATCACTGTGTGGATTAACCAACACAAAACTATCAAACTGCTCAGGTACAGAGACTAGACTGAAAATGAGAGATGACAACAACACTGTCCTTCAGGAAGATCTGCAGAACTGCTCAGGTACAGAGACTGGACTGAACATGAGAGACAACAACACTGTCCTTCAGGAAGATCTGCAGAACTGCTCAGGTACAGAGACTGGACTGAAAATGAGAGACAACAACACTGTCCTTCAGGAAGATCTGGAATGAAAGGTAACAAATGTATCCCAAAGTCACTCTTTAGACCATGCACAGACTAGGTAGAAGATATATTCAAGAAAGTCTGGCTCTTTAGAAGTAAAATATGAAGAAATGATGGGTGGCTAAAGACTTTTGCACAATGCATATTTGAATGGGCTCAGCCATATTGTACCGTTTGGTAAGCTGCCCTTATTAAAACTCACTGCAGGATTTTTAAAAATTGTTGTCTGATTTTAGATCATCATTAAATTTAGCTTTTAAAACCTTAGAACAATTGCATGAGGATTTCAGCTTGCATGGAACCAAAATGTGATTCTGTTTTGCGATGACGAGAGATTTTATAGATTACTCAGAGAATTTTAATGTAAAAGGCACTTTTAGAGACATTTAGAGACAACGGTTCACAGTAGAAGTGATGGAGGCCAGATGCTGCCTAAAAGTTTCACACTTTAAGATAAGTTTTATAAAGAGGTCTTTATAAAGTATTCTATAGACCCTTTAAAAATGTTTTGTTTCCATGTTAGTTCACGAATGATAAATCTAAATAAAATGGCTTCATTTGTGATACAGACATTGCAACTCTTGGTTCCAATCAGCACCATTAAAAGACATCTGAACAAGTTATTTTCTCTACAATGACGTGTTCCATTTGACCCACTTTGAAGCGCTTTGTTTCATTATATATCATAACCGAGTAAATAATGCAGAAATGTTGAAAAATCTATGAAATTGCCCTTTTATCAACCATTCAAAGCCTTCTGTAACCTGACAAAATAAGCAGGCAGCTGTAGTCAATCAGTGATTGTGAATACGGATGCAAACTCTTCTCCTAGTTTAATCAGTTGTGCAGAAGCAGCACCCAAAAATTTAAACAAAGTATCAAAACAACAGTTTAAGATTCAAATTCCACAAACCAACCCCGGCAGACCAAACATTACCGTTACTCATTATAATCCTCCAAATAGTCTTCACAGCTAGAAATTGCATATTAAATGGTACGTTATGTGTGGAATACTCCAATAATTATAATAATAATAAAAAAAATGTCACACTCACTTACCGTGGCGACATTTGAGACAATTTATGAGAGGCTCTTTAAGAGGCGGCCCGTCACAGACACAACAAACTTCCTCTCCGCTGGCTGAGACTGAGAAAAAAGAATGAGAGAGAATGAAAGTATGGGTTTGTATGTGTGTGTGTGTGTGAAAGTGACATGGTTAGCTGAGAAATTTCACCCTTGAAACAATATTTTTGAAGCGCTTTATTATAGTCTAATGCAATAAAAAACATATTTTTAAATCTAATCTGACCTATAATAAGAGTATCTACAGATACATTTTCTTGACACATACATTTCAGTAGTAAAAAACTACATAAATAAATGATCTTGGCCCGAACGTGCTTTTCCAAAACATTACTGTTCCTGGATGTCCAGTGTTGATTTAGAAAAAGTTTAAACTAAACTACTTACATGAATGAATGTCTTTCCTGAGGACCCAAAACTCTGAGTTATCCTCAAATCTGACCAAGCAACACTGCTTGACGACATCTACCTGAGGAGCAGAAGATACATGAGCTGCCAGTGTTCAGTACTGTGAGTAGAGACGGCCAAATTGAAACAAATACAGATACATGCACATAAATACATGCACATAAATAATTAAATTAAATTAAAAGTTAACAACAAATGATCTCCTGCTAAGTTTCCTTTTGAAAGAGACCATACACAGACCAGCCATTGTGTAATATATGCTACATGTAAGGTGAGGGAGTTGGCCACAGGATCGGAAGATTGTGGGTTCAAACCCCTTATCAGTAGGTTGCCCTGAGGTACCCTTCAGCAAGGTACCGTCCCCATCACTGCTACCCGGGCGCTTTCATAGCTGCCCCCTGCTGCACAGTGTTTTTGTGCATGGGTTAAATGCAGAGGTCGAATTTCTTTGTGGTTCACTGTGTGCTGGGACCTCGCAATGACAAGAATAGTCACTTTATATGTGTAATATGCATTATGAAGGTTTCCCTTCTGTCCCATCACCGCTCTGCAAAAGGTCTCCACAAGACCTCAGAAGGTGCCCTATAGTAACTGACACCTATACGTTAGCAGCAGGTCCTTTAAGTCCTATATTTTATGTGTCGGAGCCTCCAGCATTGCTCACAGAAACTGGATCGGATTGAGATCTGGAGAATTAGGAGGCCAAGTCAACCTCTTTGTGACGTTCCTTAAACTGATATTGAACAATGTTTGCAGGAACAGGAAGCGTTATCCTGTATGATGCCAACAGGGAATGCTGATGCCATGAAGAGGTGAACCTGCAACAATGTTTAGGTTGCCAGGACCCAAGGAGAACCCCAGCAGAATATGCCCAGAGCATCACACTGCCACGCTCAGACTGATATAAAAGAAACCTCGATTCTTTAGCCACCTTCTTTCTTTTGCCTTCAGTTCTGATGGTTACATGCTCATTTGCTTAGCATGGGCACTCTGATTGGTCTGCAGCTCAGAAAGCTCTGATGGCCTTAACACAGGCTTTTTCCGCAGCCTGTGTTAAGGCCTGATGGACTGCACTTTGCTACTTTGCTACTTTGCTATGAGCATCAACAAACCTTGGGTGCTCATGAACCTGTTGCCAGTTCACAGGTTGTCCTTCCCAGGCCACTTTTGGTAGGTACCTTGGTTCTTGTCAGAATCACTCAGATCCCTACACTTGCACATTTATGACTGTTCACTTGCCACCTGTCCCACAACAGTAACATTGTAACCAGACAATGTTGTTCACCTCACCTTAGCCTCAATGTTGTGGCAGATTTGTGTAACATATATATATGCCCCATAAATGGTTCTCTATTTAATATCTATCCTATGTATTGCGTAACATACTGTCCAAAAGTCTGAGCCACCCCTCACTTCTCCCTGTTTTGCTTTCCCGAATGTATTTATAAACGCATTCTTGAGGAACAGTTCTCGAGGCTTCCTGAAGCACCACATTTTTGGCTCTCATTTTCAGCGTAGTCCCTGAACCTTCAGACTGTTTTTTCCCCAGTCACCTGCTTACAGTCATATGAAAAAATTAGGACACCCACTGACACCCTGTGTGTTTTTGTAATATTCTTGGACATATGGAGCCCAGGTCTGGCCATCCAAGTAAGTTCATCCTGAGAGCAGACCGCACTGAAGTTTGCCAGAAAGAACAGAGACAAAGACCAGGACTTCTGGAATAATGTTCTTTGGACAAATGAGTCTAAAATTTAATTACTTGGACACCAGAACAGAGGGCACGTCTGGCGTAAACCAAATACAGCATTCCAGGAAAAGAACCTCATACCAGCTGTGAAGCATGGAGGTGGAAGTGTCATGGTTTGGAGATGCTTTGCTGCAGCAGGACCTGGCCAGCTCACCATCATAGAATCCACCCTGAATTCCACCGTGTATCAGAGGGTGATTAAGGAACATGTGAGAACATTATCATCTGTAAGAACATTAAAGCTGAAGCAGAACTGGACCCTGCAACATGACAATGACCCAAAACATGCCAGTAAACCCACCAAGGACTGACTAAGAAATGGAGAGTCCTGGAATGGCCGAGTCAAAGCCCAGATCTTAATCCCGTTGAGATGCTGTGGGGTGACCTGAAACAGGCTGTACATGAAGAAATTCCTCAAACATCTCACAGCTTAAAGAATTCTGCATTGAGGAGTGGATCAAACGTTCCTCAGACCAGAGACTGGTAGATGCTACAAGTTATTAGGGAGCTAGTTATTAGGTTACACTAGTTATTAGGGAGCAGGGTGTCCTAACTTTTTCCTCAGTTAGACACATTTATGTTGATAACCTTTATTAATGATAATAAATCAAGCTTCATTTTTGTTGTTAACCTGCAACTAAATCACTTTCTTTCCCAGAGATAAACAAAAACAAGATTACACATCGACAGGTGAACATTTCTTAATAAAGAACTGCATATTTAATTGGGCTGTCCTAATGTTTTCACACGACTGTATGAATCATTCAAGCACAACAATGCAAAAAGTGAGTGAAAGTGGATATTTTATAGTCGTGAAGCCACAAAATGCTTTCCCTGCATTTAACCCGCACAGTTTAGCTACACATCCAGCGCCCGGGGAGCAGTGCTGTGGGACGGTACCTTGGTACCTAGCTCAGGGTAACCTACTTACCCGGGACTCAAACCCAAAACCTTGTCCACTTGGCTCAATCCATTTAACTTAAAGAAACAAGAATCCGGTGATTCGTGTAGTGGCGATGCTGAAGGCTGGAACCACTTTATCTAGAACCTTGTACCTTTAAGCTGTGAGGCATTTGTTCCCATATGCCGTAGGCGTAGACGGTGTGGAATAGAAAGGGATGATGGGCGTCTCTATTGCGCGGGCGCATGCATGTGTAAGCCGTCCCGCCAAATATTCAGAGAAAAGAGATGGACAAGGAAAAAGACTCACTCTTTTGACGTTGCCCAGGTATAAGAGTCCATCGCTCCATCGGGCCAGGACGTCTTCACCCTCACTGACTACCCCCATCCTGGAGTGTGGAGAGAAAGTGTGGGGTGAAAAAGCTGCGAGAGGGGCTGGAAGTTGAGGAGAGGGGGACAGAAAGGTCCTGGGGAGGCGAGGACAGGACAGGACAGTCCTCGAGCTGAAGGGTTAAATTCACACTCAGTTGATGGAGACGGAGTGGAGTGGAGCTCTGACTGAGAGGCTTCACTGTTTCCTTATGCAACAGCCCCACAGGCCCTCACACACAAGTGCTCCTGACACAAAATGAAACAAATAAAGCCGCTTTGCTCCTCTCCGTCTGCCTGGAGACCCCCGGGCCGGCGAGGGAACCCTCCTCAAAGAGAGAGAGAGAGAGAGAGAGAGAGAGAGAGAGAGAGAGAGAGAGAGAGAGAGAACAGACGAGTGGAGAAGCGCCCCGCTTTACCTGTGAAGTCGTACTCCTCTCTGTCGGGGTCACAGAGACTGCTGTTCCAGCTTGACATGAAAATGTCCGACCTCCCGTGTCTTTTTCCTCTTCTTCTTCTTCTTCTTCTTCTCTTCTTCTTCTTTTGGCGCCTCAGTTTCTCTCCAGAATATGGATGTGCGCGAGAGGGAGAGAGCGCGCGCGCCTCGCGGCCACAGCGGTCAGTCAGTCAGTCAGTCAGTCAGCGGTCTGTCTGTCTGTCCGTCTGTCTGTCTGTCTGTCTGCCACGCCGTTTCGTCATGTTTTCATCTTTCCTTCCCTTTTTCCCCCTCTTCCTCTTTGCGGGTGTTGTTAAAATGTGTCCGTCAGGGGAGACGCCATCATCACCATCATCATCATCATCATCATCATCACCTCTCTCTCTGTTCTTTCTCTCTCTCTCTCTCTCTCTCTCTCTCTCTCTCTCTCTCTGTGTTCTTTCTCTCTCTCTGTGTGTTCTTTCTCTCTTCTCCCTGTTCTGTGTGTGTGTGTGTGTGTGTGTGTGTGTGTCTGTGTTCTCTCTCTCTCTCTCTCTCTCTCTCTCTCTCTCTCTCTCTCTTCTCCCTCTGTTCTCTCTCTCGACTTGTTGTGACGCAGACATAAAACACAGAGCAGTCGAGTGGGAGGGAGAGATAAGGAGGGGAGTGTGTGTGTGTGTGTGTGTGTGTGTGTGTGTGTGAACACCTTCACATCTGTAAGCCTACAATGACCGACAGCCTGTGTTGCTGCACCACCGTGCTTTCGTGTGTGTGTGTGTGTGTGTGTGTGTGTATGCGCTCGCGCGCGCGCGTGCGTACGTGTGTGTGTGTGTGTGTGTGTGTGTGAAGTTTTGAAACTGGGGGATACTTGCTCTGGCCAGAGAAAGTTTCAAACCTCCTCACACACACACACACACACACACACACACCCTGTGACTAAGTGTTCACACTGCTATTAAACCACTTCATCAGCTTTGTTTGTTTTAAAGTAGCCTTCAGTTCCTGATGTGTCAGATGTAGCAGCTCTGTGAACCTTCTGCATCCTCATGAAAACCATGATGTCATATTATCATAAAGGACTGTTTTAGTAGTCAAGCTGTAGTTAATGATATAAAGAAATACACACTATACATCTAATAAGATCTGAAGAAAGGTCAACAGACAAGTCCCTCCTCCTGAGATTTATACGCCAAATGTACCCGAAATATGGAGCAACATTGTACGCATATAAATAAATACATCATAGCAGATCAAACAGAGTTTCTTTGGATGGACCGCCGCTATTCTCCAAAACAGCCTGAACTCTCCTAGGCAAATCCAGTTAGCATTTTGGTTTGTTTGTTGTTGTTTTTATATATATGTATATATATATATATATATATATATATATATATATATATATATATATATATATATATATATATATATATATATATATATATATATATATATATATATATATAATATGTGTGAGATCTGAATGGATATGTAAATATGAATACATTTTGGTGTTCATATTGTATGTTGAGGTCGAATGCGTCACTTTGCTTTTTAATAATTCTGGTCTTTGTAGTTCGTTTTAACAGGAGCAGTATATTTGTGCAGGCTGATTGTATGAGCATGGTGTATTAGATGCTGCTGATGGTGCTGCTGATGCTCCAGTGATGCTACTCTGTGGGCCTTAAAGCTCATATGTTGAAATTCATGGACGTGGTGCACAGTTGATACCCTGCGTCACTACGGATTACACGGTTAGACACCTTTAACAGTCTGTCAAAGCCAAGCGATCAAGCCATATCAGCACCTGGATATTTGCATAAACACACACAGTGTTTTGCAGATGTGCTATTGATGTTGTGTTCAAAATGGCCTCTGGCAGGTCTTTGGAAAGAAGAAGAGTCAGTTCCTTGATGGCACACCAGAGGGCAAACACACGCCGTTTACTCTGAGTGAGAGCTTGAAGGAAGAGAACGTTTCTCCTCAAATCACACCACTTCCTGCTCTGGGATCATGGTCTGTTGGTTAATTGATCGTTAAAGAGACTTTATAATCTCTACTCTTCTGACCAACACAGTTTCTACACTGATTCAAATCCGACCACATACACATAACTATGTTCATTTTTCAAGCATTGTCGCTTTTCAAGGACGCTTTTTGAACATGCAACTGTATTCTCACCCGTGGAATTCAGGATTTCCCATTTAAACATCTTAATTATGTCCATTTTATCACTATTCAGGTTTTTATGATCACCTTTTAATATATAAAACGGGTAAATCATTGACTTACTTGAGGGCTACTTACCCCCAAGTCCCTGTGTGTGCCTCAACACCAATAATGGAGTTTAAAACACGTTTCAGGCCAAAACCTTCAGCAAGCTCTTCTAAAACAATGTGTCAGGCATCAGGAAGCTGATTCTTAACTAGTTCGTGTTGTGGACGGTTGTGAGGAAACTTTTAGAGACAATGAAAGGCCCATTTAGTGGAAAAAGTTTCTTGCTTTTATGAAATCACAATACATGCGGTTTTCTAAATGATGTAATAAAAATGAACATATGAATATGTAAATTCATTACAGTAGTGTGCAAAAGTTTTGCCAGCATTGTTGGTGCAAAATAAAAATATGTCCAAATGGTGTTATTTTGACATATTGAGTAGATTAAATGAAAGACACGAAAGCTAATGTTTTAGTGCTCCAGGCTTCAAAGCATCTATAAATGCAAGGTTCTAGGTAAAGGGGTTCCACACACTCAACAGTAAATTAATCACGTGATCATCTGGAATCATCTGCTCCTGTTTCTTCACTGCATCATGCCTTAAGTTAGACGCTTTGTTCTGCTTGAAGGTTCAGACGTAGATCACTGTGTGGATTAACCAACACAGAACTATCAAACTGCTCAGGTACAGAGACTGGACTGAACATGAGAGACAACAACACTGTCCTGGAGATCTGCTCCTCAACATAGTCACCCCTTTATGATTGACTGGTGTCAAGGGCACTTCTCCACCCTTTTTTTGGGACAGCATTCTTGGTTAAAATAAGCAGCTCAGGTAAAGGATGGATAGGTGGATGGATGGATGGAGTCTTCACCGTGAGCAGCTTTAACCTGCTAGCTTTCCCTAAATATTCAGATTTCACAATGAAACTTCTCACATCTTAGATATGAAATATTAATCTAACATTCCCATCTGAGATGATCCACAAATGCTGATGTGCGTGTCTTCACATCCTCCTTCAGTAAAGGCAGTGGAAAGTGATTTGGATGTGCAGGCATCCATATAATCCACTGCTGAATCATGAAGTGATTGATGTTTTTTGAATTAACAACATCCATCTGTCGCTGCAGGGCTGGCATGAAGCGTTCTCTAAATCTGTTTCATTCAGGGCTCAGGGTTTTTTTTTTTTCTTCTTCAAGGCCTTTTTCCACATTAGATGCAAGGTCAGCGTCCAATGGAGGTTTTAAGTTCACTGTAGTCACATTAAGAATTCTAAACTGATTCAAAATCACATTAAAGCTCCAGATGCAAACTGGGAAAAGGGTGTTATTTAATTATTACAGGAAAATTACATTTAGAAAATCCTGAATATGAATGTCATTTCCATGAGATACTGAAGGGACTGAAAATAATAAAAGTCATTATTTTGTAATATGTGTGAAACGTTTCCTTCAAATATTTACTTTGTTATGTTGAAAAGAAAGAAAGAAAGAAAGAAACAAACAAACAAATAAACAAAAAAAATATATATATAAAAAATTCAAAACAATATTTCGCCTGTCCCCACCACTAGCCAATCAGAACGCAGGGAAGGCGGGGCTAGTTTAGTGGACGCATCTGCGCCGTTAGCCAATCAGAGCGGAGAGAAGGTGTGGCTAGTCTGTGTGACGAGCTGCACTGCCAGCCAATCATGGCGCAGGGGAGGCGGGGCTAGTCGGAGAACGCGTGCAAAACACAAAACCTACCGCGTCTCTTCTCGTCGCTGTGGCGCTTTATCGGTGTGGCAGAGTGCAGTGAGGCGGAGGGGTGGGTGTGTGTGTGTGTGTGTGTGTGTGTGTGTGTGTGTGTGTGTGTGTGCCTGCGATCACACGATAAAGCCGTGGTGGCCAGCAGGAGCAGGAGATATGGAGGAGTGAAGGAGTGATCGGAGGAGAGTGGAGTGGGGCGGATGGTCCGAGGCTCGCCGGCTGGCAGGTACTGGGACAGGATCGGGGTTAATGTTGTGATCTGACAGCTTTAGTCTGGTGCTGAAGGCAGGTGGAGGGACGGGGTGTTTGTTGTGACCGAGTGAAGGAGGACCTGCTGCTGTGGGTTTGGCTTGAACTCTTCAGCCCCGGACAGCTGTTCAATCCGGGGGGGGCTGTGATCCAGCTGTGCAGCCTGCAGGAGTGTGTTCAGCCTGATCCGCAGGACTGAGAGTCCATATTCAGGCAGTTCATTAGACTGTACACAGTTATACAGTTAAACTAGTTCAGAGTGTTCTCCTGACTGCAGTAATAACTGTATTGTTACAAAACAGAATATCTAATTAAGTATATATAAATATCTATATTTATATGTGTGTCAGTGTGTGACAGGAAAATATGTAAATATTAAAATTTACATAAATATACAAAAGAATACAGAAATGATACAAAGTACCTACTTACAAACTTAGGTTTCTGTGCTGATCTCTACTAATAGTATCCTTAATTACTCATATTATTATATATCAATATTATATGTGTGTGTGTGTGTGTGTGTGTGTGTGGGTGTGAGTGATAGGAAATGGTGTCAGACCCAACAACTTCACATTTTCTTATTTACATATTGACACACATATGCTTGTGTGTGTGTGTGTGTGTGTGTGTGTGTGTGAGAGAGAGAGAATATGTAAATAAGAAAAGTGAAGTTGTTTGGTTCACACAGTTCGCGTGTTGTCGACAGGCCGTTGCGTTCCTTCGAGACTGTATGTATGAGACTATATGTGCTCGCTGGAGATGCTCATAGCGTGCCGCTCAACACTGTTTGGCTTACCGCTAAACCTACAGCTTCTCCAACTCCCCAGGAAACGGCCCACAAACCTCAGTTCCTATGCTGCTCCTGGTAAACGGTGCTGCCTAAAGAGGAATTCCAGCAGTTCTGCATCTCAGAATTCAGACGGACGTGTCTGAGACCGGTTTTCATGAAATGGTTTGTAGAGAAACCAGTCTGGATGCCTTTAAAATGATGATGATGAGAAGAACCATGGGTCTCAAAAGATGGGAATAAATGTCACGAGCAGTGATGCTACATGTATTGTCTGTATGTTAAATGTAATGTTGTTAACGTTTATAATATTGGGGGCAGCGGTGGTCTAGTGTTTAGGGGGCTGGCCCCACGATCGGACTATTAGGTTGCCCGTAGATATCCTTGAGCAAGCTATCCTCCCCATCACTGCTCCCTGGGTGCTGGATATGGCTCCCACGCCTGGACTGTGTGTGTGTGTGTTAAATACAGATGATGCATTTGGTTGTGGTTCACTGTGTTCACAAAGACAAACAGTCACTTTCAATAAATGGTTCATATGTAAATCTAAGAAAACACTGAGACCAGTTCCATGGACGTCTGGTTTATTATTATGCTACTGTTATACTACTACTACCCCTTGACTAAAACTGTACTTTATTTGAGTCCCATGTAACACTGTTACCTGAGCGTGAGTTACTCTGTACACCCATGGAGCCATCCTGGGCCAGGAATAAAAAGTGTCTATTCCAGTTTTTGTCCTGAGGACACAACCACAAGCTTGGCCTTTTTCTGTCCCTTCTGCCTTCCTGAAAGAGATTTCTATCTGCACAGAAATCAAAATACCAGAGAAGGAAAGGGGAAAGGGAAGGAGTGGTCAGAATTCAAATGTGAAGGTACGGCTTGCCGCAGGGAAATGTAAATCATATAAACAAATGAGCAGACAGGCTCGGCCACGCTGATCCAACCTGCTACTGTTTCGTCCGACGCTCTGTCTGCAGCCTGCTGACCAGCATGCGCTCCTTTTTGTTCTTCAGCCACCACCACCTCCACCATGCTCCCCCGAAGTATGAGGACCGCCGGGGTGGACCTGCCAGGCGTGGGCTCTAAAGACGTCCCTCTCATCGGCTACCGTCCTCTAAAGCCTGCCGCTGACACCTCTAAGCCTGCTGATGCACCCGGGGAAGAAGTTGGCACCACCTCACAGGTCAGAAATGTGATTTTGGAGACTTTTCCTGCTATTTATGACGAGGTTTCTACTGGAGGGTGCGGTTAAAATGCATTATCTTTTCAGAAGGATGGAGTGCCCTCTGCTCTTCTTCCTTTTCAGCGCTTCATTTGAATGAACAGGAATCACTCATCCTCTCAAACTCGTTTTTGGAAATCAAAAGCAGCTCCACAGGTCTTGCTGAGCGGTATGATGGGAAATAAATCATTCTAGAGAAACACAGAGTCAGAACACCTCACATAAGTTGAGATAAGAAGTAGTCTAAAGTGTTTAAAGGCTCTAAAAGCTACAGAAACCATGACTTTAAACGTATACACTGCCAAAAACTAAAAACATTGGCTCAAAAGTCCGGAGATAAAATGTGGCTTAAAATGTATTTTATTTTTAATCCATTCACGGCACAGGGGTACTTTCAAGCCCCATTTTTTTGTCAAATTCACTATTTATTTACTGTTTTTAACATAAAACCTAGAAGAAATGGCACATTGGTCTCTATTTCAAATCAAACCCTTGCAGTGTTTGCATCACCTCAGTGATGGATCTGTACATTTTGGAAACTGGGCAGAATTTCTCTTTAACCTCAAGTATTTCAGTAATCTAGCATCTGGTAGAAATCTAGAGCACATTTATATAATCTGAAGCAATTCAGGAACAGTCGTAATTCACTTACATTGACAGATTATATTCAAGAAAAGTTCACAATTAAAGCTCACCTACAAATCCAAACAGGGTCTGTGCTTTGGAATAAAAAGCTAGACATAAATAAGGACACTGTCTGAGACCTGCTGTGAATGATATGTAACACATGGACGTATGTGTTGAGCTGTTACCCAATCACTGTTTGAATTTTGCTTCAACGTGTTAAGCAACTAAGAGGAAGTTTATTTTTGGTCGGCCGTGACTGAGCATGGACGTATTTTACATGTTGGCTGTTTTTTCCTCTCCAGCCGTACTCTTAACAAGTCACTTTAGGCCACCTGTTGAGTTCTCAGACTCTGTTTATGCTGCTTAGAAGCTTCCAAAAGGGTGGTTCTTCCACTGAGCAGCATCGGGTTTTATCAGATCGCTGTGTAATGTCTTGAGCAAGGGCTGTGTGCCCAGCTCTCATTTAACGCTTTGATTCTACAACCTAAAAAAAGCAGCCGCTCTGACTCAGGCGGATAGATCGCTGTGGTCATTTCCCTCCTGTGGGGTGGGGTCACATGGCCCGGGTTCCTCCTGGGCCTCGGGTAAATAATGCAGAGGGGCCCAGCGCCGAAGACAGTGGCTCCTTTGTAAGGAGGGCAGCTCAGATGACAGAGTCGTTGCCAACGGGCTGAAACTAGATGCTCAATGCCATCTGACTCTGCCTTTAATAAAAACGACAGGATGAGTGTGAAGTGCAGGAGAATATATGGGGTCACCCCGTGTGCTTTCGTGCAAGGACTTTTGAAGGCCTTTGCTGGACAGATGTTTAGCTAAAAACAAGCCTCACTGACCCAGTTTGGGTGCAGCTTCGTTCGGCTTCAGGTTGCAAGACCTAAGTGTCAGTAACTCGGCCAAACCTCAAATGATGTCAGAGGAAAATGACTTGCAGTAACTTCACTTCAAGCGTTAAATCTGTTTCTATTTGACATCAACCACCAGCTGACCTCCAGGAAAGCTCCTGCTGAAATGTTTGTCTGAGTGTGCCAAAGATATTGAATTTATTTATAAGAATGCTTATATTATGAGTGGGGCAATTAAACTACTGACACTTTGAATCAGGGGTCACCAACATGGTGCCCACGGGCACCAGGATGCCCCCATGGACCTTTTCTAAAAATAGCACCAGTGAGCAGCATCTAAAATTGAATTTTATCCTGTTGCAATTCTTCTTTAATCACATTTGCATTCATATAGATTTGAAAATGACAATATCTAAAAAAAGCATTGAAAACATGTTTATTATACGTGAAGTCCAGATAAGTTTAGGTAACTGGTAGCCCTTCGTGCGGCTCAGTACCCGTGACGTAGCTCTCAGTTTCAAAAAGATTGGTAAAACCCTGCTTTACATGAATAAGAATATGAATATGAAACTGAGGGTTAACTTTCCTATCAGGCTCTTTTTTCACATTTTCAGCATCTGCAGACACTCCAATCCAGAGCGCTGTTTTTTGAGCATCTTGGGGTTAAGGATCTTGCTCAGGAACCCACTGGTGGTGGTGCTGGAGGTGGGATTTGAAGCTGCAACCCTGCTGTAAAATGAGCCAAAAATTTTGTCACAGTTTTATTCTTGCAGATTATGTTCGCACCCCCCAAAAAGGGATTTTTGGGACCTGAGAGTCTTTTATACAAATCTGCGCATCAGGCAGGGTAGCTTTTTCATGACTATCTGTGAATGGAATGCTGGTTCACATCTTCTTTGAACAATCCAGACTTCTATGATTCTCATGGAAACTGGAAGAAGTCCTTTAAAGTCTTCCTAGGAATTCTTTTGTCCAGTAAAGTGTCCAGAAATCATTGAAAGGATGCTCATTGTTAGACTACTCAAGTCTTTGCTCATTAGTGTCGGTCCTAACTGGCATCTAGAATCCTAGACCAGCTCTCTTCCTCTTACTGTTTGTGAGGAAACAACAGAAAAGCTCCGGTGTGTAAAGGAACGAGACAAGCTTGGGGGGAAGGAAAAGGAAGTGGATGGATTCGCAGACAAAAGCAAGGAGAGCAGAAAACAGATTTGGAAAAAGCTCCTTGTTGATGGATGAACAGAAAGTGTCCCATTGAAAGAGACCGCACTATGAAGTCGAAGAGCTGAGCTTAATTCTGATTGGAAGTGCTCGAAAGAACTAAATTGGCCAGTGCAGATATTTCGTTGCTATGGCAGAAATGTCCAGTTTTTCACGATGTTCCCCTTTAACCTAAATCTTCGTCTGTTGATCAAGATGTTTCTTTGGTGCACAACGTTTGTGTTTTTAGATCATTTGTCACCAAATGAAGAGATGAACTTGTTTATGTCCCAAATGACGTGGTTTGACAATTCAAAATGGATAAAAATACAGACAAATTCCAGGTTTAAAGATGTCTGCAGCAGATGTTTTTAGCTAATTAATCTTGCAGTCTCCTGCAGTAAGAACCTGTGCCTGATACATCTGTTTATATGGATTTAAATACATTTTGTAAATAATAGTTGTGCAAATTTGCACAATTTTCGTCCATTTTCAACTGTAGTTGCTCAGCCAAGGCCATCCTGGAGGCTAAATTTTGTATTTCCTATGTTCTATGAATCTTAAATAAGAAGATCAGGTGCTGGATATAGCTATTTATATTTAAGTTATTGTGATGAAGTCTGGCCATAATAAAATAAATACAAATTTTCTTTCCCCCTATCCCATATGTAGTTGCTCAGTCGGGGCACGTCAGGAGTCTTTTTGCTTCTTATGTGGTCAACGTCGCTTTCTTACAAACTATTAGTTCTAAAAAAGAGAAAATTATTGCCAAGTTCCACGCCTCATGATGGCTGCGACAAACGTTTTTAGCAGAGCATTAAAGACGAGAATTTAGTGCAAACAGAATACGACTATGAAGCATGTCTACTGTGATCGGTGCCGTTGGGGTTAAGGGGAAAACTGAGCAATAAGAATTAGTTTTAAAGTACTTTAAAAGGCCCTTTTCTGTTGTTCCCCCCCATGGCTGGCTGTGAGAAAACAGAACGAGAGAGAAAGAGAACAGGGAGGGAGAATAGACACCATGACACAACACCATGTCCTGTTTCCTGTGTTTGTCCACACTTATTATGCGCTTCCTGCCGCCAGAGAAAGGAGATGGATACGCAGAGACAAGGTTGTTTCTGAGCTGTGGGAGCGAATCTCGCTCGAGTCCAGCAAAGCACGTCCAAGTCATTTTCTCAGAGCGCGCCATTTCGCCAGCTTTTTTATAAGCGTAGGTCCCGAGGCAGGGCCAAAAACGACACGCCGACTTTCTCTTCAGGTTCTAAACCAGCTACTGGACTGACTCTCAGCAACAAAGAGACACTCCGGACATGCAGATGTACTAGAAAGCCTTACCACAGCATGAAACCTGAATCCCTCCATGGTCTCTGGGGCCTTTTCACTTCTGCTAAGACTAATATAACTCACTGCCACAGCTTTTGCTGTAGGCAAGACCAAGCCTTGCAGGTTTTAATCCACATGGAAGCCCCTCATGACGTTGAATTTGTTTAGTTATTGGTGACAGACATGTCAGCTTGACTGGAATTGGCACCGGTCATAACCACTAAAGTAATAAAAAAGCACTTCTGTGCATTTAACCCTTCCCTTTAAGTGGAGAAGCACCCATGGAGCAGTGTTGGGGACAGTACCTCGATCAAAGGAACCTCAGGATAGCCAACTCATGGCGACTCATCAACCTTTATTCAACCTTTCTGTATCGGTTGCAGCTGGATTTACATAAAATATCATCTAAACTTTTTTCAAATATGCAGTAATACGGCCATTCAAAGTGCAAATCGATATACAACTGTTCACTTACACGAGTTATTGTGTGTTAATTGAATCTGTGGTGAGTCAATATAATTAGGGTTCATTCCAGATTGTAGAATATTTCTCTCTGTAGGTTTTATATACAAAAGAAGAAACATTTTTAATATATTTTTTAGTTTTTTAACTATATTAAGTCTTAAGTGTTCTTAATGGGGGGCAGTGGTGGCCTAGTGGTTAGGGTGTCGGCCACATGATCGGTGGATCGGGGGTTCGAACCCCTTCCCGATGGGTTGCCCTGGGGTACCCTTGAGCAAGGTGCCGTCCCCGTCCCGCTCCTCCCTGCGATGGGCTGGCGACCTGTCCAGGGTGCGTCCCCCGTCCTCGCCCTGTGTGCACTGGGTTGGACGCCAGCACTCCCCCGCGACCCCGTTTGGGACAAGCGGCAGATAATGGATATTGGATGTTCTTAATGGTCCCCAGTGATGAGACTGATGTCCAGTATCACTTCTAGTTTGTAGGCGAAACCTTTCTGAACGTTTGTTTGCAGTGCAGGGAGCGGTACCTTCCTCTAGGGTACATCAGGGTCACCTTTTGGTCTAAGGCTTGAACCTGTGAACCTCAGATCATGGGGTTGACCTCAAGGTACCGTTCCCGACGGTGCTCCCCAGGTGCCGGATGTATGGCTGGCCATTGTGTGATGAGTTAAGCATTTCGTTCTGGTTCACTGTGTGATGCTGTATATTTTTACATTGACAATTAATCACTTTCACTTTCACCCATAAACATTATGTCTCAACAGCTACAGGCAAAGGAAAATCGAGTAGACTTGATTATTGGCTGTGCTGAACCACTTAACAGTGAAGGTGAGTTTCAGCACAGCTTACAGATGTTTGGAGCAACGGCAGACAGTTTAAGCCTCAGCCTTTGACTGCAAATAGTCTTAATTGATGTCAAACCAGAGGAACCAGCCTCCAGCAAAGTTGTTGTAGTGAAGGGCACGCACCTTTCAAAAACACGCACCTTTCAAAAACACGCACCTTTCAAAAACTAAGTTTTTGCCCTGCATGCTCCCTAGAGACAGTCCAGGGGGTCCAGTGGAAACACTGTTCTACACAATCTCTTCTAATCCATACGGTCCATATATGTGAATCTAGCTGCAAACAGTCCACTGTCAGGTCTCTGTATTTGCAACAAACCAATGCATTTAACAAACGTTTCCATTTGATC
This sequence comes from Hepsetus odoe, assembly GCA_017165825.1. Lineage (NCBI taxonomy): Eukaryota > Metazoa > Chordata > Actinopteri > Characiformes > Hepsetidae > Hepsetus > Hepsetus odoe. The sequence continues at coordinate 15,198,665 of CM029389.1, forward strand.
AGCCTGCAACGGTGTGTCCTCAGCCTCCCACACTGCTTTGTTTGAAGGAGTGCTCCAGTCCAGGCTGCTTTATGAATGAGGCCCAATACAGAGCAATCAACTGGAACAAAGTTCAGCTTCTTGGAATTTTCAAGGAACTCGTTTGGAAGAATGGCTACAGTGACTTAGAACCTACACTTTTTCTCAGCGGTTCACGCACACGTCTTCTAACAACATGGCCCTTCTAAGGAAACGTCCACGTCTGCCATCAGCACGGCTTGGTTTTAGATGGGACGACCTCCAGATGAGCGTTACCTAAAGTCACTGTCCCACCCCCACCTCTGTCAATATGGGCAGTCGGACTGGTCTTACACACAAAGGGGCTGTTTATACCTACCGTCGTGTCTAAGACTGAACCTAAACGTCGACGGTGTCACCTGCTGTGCATTGGAACTAATCTGTAATTACATAATCACATCATTTACGAATACATTTTAAGAAACAAATTACAAACACAGGTGTGGTTGATCTTTTTACCCTTTACACACATGCATATTGAACGGGGGTTAGTCTTCATTAATCAGTAGTTCTGTTGCTTTTCACTCCTGTCAAACAGGTTTGCCGGAAAGAGAGCGTGATGAAATGTATGGGAAAGAAAGAAAGAGAGAGAGAGAGAGAGAGAGCGGCAGTGTTTGGAAAAGCAGAGCAGCTGTAGGCAGTTTGTGTGTGTGTTATGGGAGTTGCCCGTGTGACGCGGTCCGAAGGGGATGTCTTAACGACCAGTTCAGGTGTGTTTGTGCGGCGCCAAAGAGAGTGTGTGTGGGAGTGTGTGTGTGTGTGAGTGAGAGAGAAGCAGACAGACAAAGGAGCTGATTGACCTCATGGCTTTTGGAAAAGTGGAATAAACAGAAGCCATCTAAGCATTCGGATGCAAAGCCGGGAAGAAGAAGGGGTCTTCACCTTTAGACGGCGGATTTGCAGGAAGTCGGCGGGTCTCTGCCAGTCTGGGCTTGTTGAGTAATCCTGCATTCACTCTGCTCTTCGCTTGTTCCTGTAACGAGGAACTGAATGTGTTGCTGGATGTGATAATGTTATTCATGGTCAGGCTGATAGTTCCCAATATGTGGGTCATCAGAAATTGTTCCTGATAAGTAATCGTACCGTATCTCCTTATTGTTGGACATTAACCTCAGTTGATACTCCAGCATAGCTTACTGACACAGTGATTTGCTTCGATTGTGTGTTCATAAAATATCCACTTTATCTATGATGCACTTTTCTTTAAGCATAGCTTAAGTGATCTACAAGGCAAGAGAAAACGGAGAAAGGAAATGGTCAGAGAGAAATAAGGGTGCTTAAAATACATACACACATACTAGAGCTCTGACAATAAAACTAAAACCTGGAAACTGAGAAAGAAAAATCATATTTTATGATTTATAGGTATTTTTATAGATAAACATATTTTAAGCAGCATAATGCACAATAATAAACCATAAAAGTTTATTTACCTTTTTGTATTATGTAACTGATGGATCATAATAGCCCAGTTATTATGTGTTTCATTTATAAAGATCTGATACACAGTAAATAGAAATGAAGGGGAAAAAAATTGGACCCACTTTCAGTTCTGTGCAACTGCGCGTGTGTGTGTGTGTGTGTGTGTGCACTAAATGATGTCATGCTTTCTGACTCCTGAATACTTCATGATGGAAACACATGGCCGGTGCCCACAGCGTCAAATAATACATGACTGCAGTTCTGCAGAGTTTTCCAAAATCTGGTTCTCTGCTTTGTAGCGTCACGGATCAGACCTTTGCGGGACGCTTTCCCGTTCAGCATGTAAATGCAGTCACTTATCAGAGGGCCTTCGTGTCAAACGCTTTACAATTTCCGTTGCGCCCACTTGGTGCCTCGGGGGAGTAAAGCAATCGTCGGAATGAAAATGTGTCGGCGTTCATGTGTAATGGAGCTGGGTGCTGGATCAGGTTTGGAATTTAGTGGGATTTCCAGAAACCTATGGCCCATACAAACACACAGTATGAGGTCCCGAAATGAACACTTAATCGTGTTGTTTTGTTAGAGTGTGTCTTTTGGAGCTTTATTGCTGATCACACAACGCTGTACTCACCGCCTGCCGTCTCTGCTCTCCCTCAGGTCGAAGCTGCCCCCATGAAAACCACCTGGTACTGTCCACTCAACCTGGTAAGTCCACTGTCCAGTTTGGAAGAATCTCAATTTATTGATTATTATTATTATTGTTAGGCTTTGCTATAGCTGTATCACATTTATGCTTCAAGTTGTGAAATTCTATTCATCATCATTTGCATTAGAAGTTCATATCTGAACCACGTATCCTAACCTGGGTCCCAGAAGGAGCTTAGCCCAGGACAAAAATCACAAGTTAGGTTATGACCAATTTACAGATTTATTGCTAAATAGTAACTAATATTTCCAGTATAATGAGCATTATTATCATTCATATTTTTTGTGGTATCCACAGTGCAAAAAGGCCTCTGGTATAAATGCTGTTATTAATATTGCTATTAATTGGAGAATTCTTGTATTATATAATAATAATGTTACTATTAGTGGTAGTTAAGGGACACCTTCTCAGTGGGTTATAGTTATTATCCTGATTGCTGTTGCTTATTAATAATGTCTGTGCCTCAGTCCACTGTGTCTGAGGCAGAAGAGGATGGTATTATCTACACAGTGATCGTGAAGCCCCAGCATGGCAGCTCAACTCCACAGGTAATAACCAGCCCGTTGCCATAGTAATTCAGTGCACTAAACCTGTTACATGTTAATCCAATACTGTAGTCCTATTGCTGGAGTCCCACAGGCCCCCAGTGAAGTGAAAGTGACTATTTGGCATTGTGAAACACAGCATAGCATTAACCCATAGCTATGTCCAGCGTCCGGGGGGCAGTATTAGGGGCGGTACCTTGCTCAAGGGAACCTCATGGCAACATTTTCGTCTGGGATTCAAAGCCACAACCTTTTGATCCTGGGGCCTAGTACTTAAACACTAGGGCCCATGAGGTACCCCTGAGCAAGCTACCCTCCCCATCCCTGCTCCCCGGAGTGCTAAGCTGTGCCGTGTCTTCACAGTGGCAAATAGTCACTTTCACTTTCATAATAAGGAACCAGTCTTGGAATAAAGTACTCTACTCAAGTAGTTATTTCATTAATGGAAGAAACTGTTACTAAGAGGTACTAGGCCTTAACAAGGACAGCTTCGGCTCATGGTAGGTCCCCAAGGGGACAGTGCTGCTTTTTCCAAATCAATGCTTACTATTGTAGCTGATACAGATCCAGATGATCCAGATGAGTTCCAGAAACACAAACATGTCGAGGTGTAAAGACCTTATGTAGAAGCAAGTCCTCATCCGTGTCCAACGTTACAGCGCTAGCTTATCATTAGATTACAGATCATCTAGAAAGTAAAGCTATGAACTACATTAATGGTACATTTGCTGCTTATTCCTTCCCTGCAGCTAACCGGATAGTCATCCGTTGATTACCGCTGGGTATAATTTGGCTATTTCCATCAAAATTTGTCAGATTGCATCCCTATTGTAGTTTAAAGCTCTTTTTTAGGAACTGCAGACCAAACTGCTGGTGTGCTCCGGATATGAAACTTTAATTATTCGTGATATGAAGAAAATTGTCATTTCGTCCACTCCAGCTGTTCACAATGACAACATTTATTAAGAGCATTCTAATAAGCTTTTTTTTTTTTCTCACAGGCCTCAGGTCAGCGCTCACAGTCTGTGAAGGCGGGGACGGAGGAGAAGCTGGTCCTTCACCTCCTTCACTCCTTCTCCATGGAAGACTCGTCGTTCATCTCCATCTTCCTCTCCACCTATCGCTCCTTCACTTCCACTGAGAGGGTGCTGGACATCCTGACGGACAGGTGAAGCACTAATCTATCATTTTATGATTTGCAATATAAAAGGGTTGTGGGAATGTTTTCATTAAAATTGGAAAATTCACTTCATATGCATTTTTAATTGCGTTTTCAACCAGTTTGGGTGTTTTTTTGGTCTTTTTTGTTACTCAGGCTGGGAAACCCACCAGGAGAAAGTAAAAGCGCCACCCGTCATGCCTTCAACAAGTAAGTGTACTCGAATCCAGCAAAACATTCAGTTATACCCAATGATGGTCTGACTTTCCAAATCCTCTGTTTACCATAAAAAAGTGCAGTGAGACTTAAGCGATGTGAATTCTTAGTAACTCTAAACTGCACTGTGTTAAATGTCCTTTATTTCAGAGCTATTTCATGTTCATGCCCAGAGACATACTTTCATTCAATGTCTATGGCTGCGTAAGGCATTTGGCGAGATGTCAAAGCCTTCAGGTCGTCTAAATATTATCCTTACCAACTTTCAGAGCTGTCCAGCAGTGATCCCAACACATTTCACGGTGCCATCTGATTCAATCTGACTTTTTTCATGCAAACACATGAATTATGAGGCTTTTTGGGGGAATTTTGACTATTTTATTCTGCTTAAGTCGCTGATATGTAAATAAAGTCATTCTGAGAGGTTAGGTGTGAAAATGGACCTGCTTTGGCTTCTTTACAGTGGTGGTGGGAGGAACCAGGGGTCAGGATGTCCTTAAGATAAATATAGTCTTTTTATGTACTAACCGCTGATGAAGTTTCTGGGTTCTGTATGTAATGCTGATGATGGTAAAACAGATGAAAATTTGGAAAAATATGTTTTGTTTAGCCTTTCAACAGCCTGCATGCACCCCTCTTCCGAAAGCTTTTAAAAATGTTTCAGGCCAAAACATTTTCTAGACTATTGTGAAGCAGGGCCTCGGGCGTCAGGCAGCGCATTCTTAACCATTTCATGCAAGAACTTTCTTTCGGGAGCTTTTAGCTGCGTCTGGTTTCATTCGTCACCACTGTGAGCAATTCTGGATTTTTCGTTCTGGACAGCGGTGGTCTTGTGTTTTGGGACTAGGCCTCAGGATCGGAAGGTTGTGGGTTCAAATCCCAGATCGGAGGTGTCCTTGATCAAGGTAGTGTCCCCATTACTGCTCCCCGGAAGCTGGATAAGCCTGCCCACTGCTGGACGGTGTGTGGGGGGTTAAATAAAGGGGAGGCATTTCTTTTTGTTTCACCGTGGGCCGTGATTCACAATGGCAACTGGGCACTTTCACTTTCATTTGATGCCGCTAAGCGCCATCTGTCTTTCACAGCACTGGTGTGTGTGGCAGTGAGCCTGTGTGTCACAGCACTGGTGTGTGTGGCAGTGAGCCTGTTCCTTTGTGTGTGTGTACCCAGGGCTGTGTGTACCGTTTTCAGCACATGGTTGAGTGAGTACTCTGAGGATTTTCGCTCGCTGGGAGATCCGTCCCGCCTGCTGCGTCTCACTCCACTGCTGCCCACCGACGCGGCAGGCGCTGACCTCCGGGGCAGGATGCTCAGGATTGCAGAGGAGCTGAGCGAGAAGGCACTGATTCCAGACCAGTCTCCAGGTCAGACTTTAGCTGTGGTTCATGGAAGCTTTTTTGCACAGGCCCGTTTAGTGTTCACCTCTGATGAAGAAACAAAAAACATCTCCTTGAAAGTTTAAATGCCATTCATTTTCCCCGGATGGTTCGGGTCCCTGGTCATGTTAAGCATTTGACATTGGCCGAAATGCAGGAGCGAACTGGGGACTAAGAATCGCCGCCTGTCCTGACTAGGGTAGCGGGGGGTGCTGGAGTCTGTCCCAGCTCTCACAGAAAGAAAGTCGGGGTTTCCTGGACAGTTCAGCAGTTCATCTCCGGACGAATCCTACCTGCTGAAATTCACTGTAATATTAACTTTAATGCCACATTATTGTAAAAGCATATCATTCATATAATAATACTTAACAGACACCATTAAATTATTTTGGAATTGTTAAAATCAGCATCACATCTAAAGGTAGCTGTTTAGCTTTTTAAGAATAATGTAAATGCAACATAAAAAGAAATGTTTTATTGGGGCTGCAGACAGAAATCGGCGCATGCAAAAGACAGAAGATTTGAGGAATTTTGAGGGAAAGCTCTCGAGAGCTCACAAGCAGAGTCGCACGTTCAGCAAATCGCTGAAAGTCTTCCTCTTCAATGAAATACCCAGTGATTTATCTTCCCCAACATTCGGCGCTTTCCTAAAATACCGCCACTACAAAGTGACGCGTATAAACCTGGTTTATCAGTGTAGCCTGTTTGCCACTGCAGTAGAAGCAAGTATAAAAACAGTGGGTCCTGTTAGTCATGATTGGCTGTTATGCTCCCACAATTCTCCTCTATTTGTGTATCAGTAACCACTGAAAAAAGAAGAATGTAATAACAATTATAATAAGTGGAAGTAAAATGATCACGGGGCAGCGGTGGCCTAGTACTTGGGGACTAGGCCCCAGGATTGCATGTAGGCTGCCCTGGGGTACCCTTGAGCAAGGTACCGTCCCCACCACTGCTCCCCGGGCTCTGAATGTAGTGCCCCTGCTGCATGTGGCTTACGGGTAAAATAAAGAGAAGGAATCTCATTGTGATTCACTCTGTGTTGTACTGAGTTCACAATGGCAAACTGACACTTTCACTTTCACTTCAGAAATATAGTAGGGTGTATAATATAATTTCATAATACAGTAGAAATAAGAAGGAAATATAATAAGTAAGAATAAGAATATTATATTTATAATAATATAATAAGGAAATATAATAAGAAGTGTCACATGCAGCATTCATGGTGGTCCAAGCAAAACACAGCAAATTTTAAAAGTATAGTTAAGTTTGTGCTGGAAATTTAAAACCCTGTTTTCTGCTGACAAGTACTTTACCACTCAGCCACAGCCGGGCTGAGTGAAGCTCTTTTTTTAAAGAAGTGTTTTTGCACTTCAGATATAGGTTTGATCAATAAATGAAATTTAAACAAAGTCCATTAAACCTTCATTCGTCATAGTTTTAAATCAAAAAGCTTTTTTATTTCCTCCTATTTCCTTATTTTCTCGCCCATTAACCTTTACATTATTGCTTTCTTAATAAGACACTATTAGATTGAGTTGATCTTCAGTTTACATTATTAAAACGTGTGTACAGAGAAAACAAACACAATCATTCTGTCTTGCAGATCCCTCCAGGACTCTCCCCCAAACATCTCCCGACCCTGAGAAGTTTGATGCCACCAGCATCCTGGGCTTCCCCTCCAGCGTGATAGCCGAGCAGCTGACCAAGATCGAGACGGTGAGGCAAGCAAGTGTATTGCACTTCAAGACTCTTTGTCAAAGTCTGTCATTTGGGGGAAGATAGTTCAAGGTTATTTGCATTTTTATTCTATCCTTTGTTGACTTGGTCCATTAGGAGCTGTTTCTGAAGCTAGTGCCCTACCACTGTCTGGGCTCCTTGTGGTCTCAGAGAGATAAGAAAGGCAGGGAAGGAGTGTGCTGGTCGGTTAGAGCCACTGTACGGCAGTTTAACCGACTGGCCAACGCTGTCGCAGCGTCCTGCCTGTGGCAGACAGAGCTGAAGACCCAGCAGAGGTCTCGCCTTCTGGAGAAATGGATCAGCGTGGCCGAGGTCAGAGCACAGACTTTCTAATCTTCCGCTGCTGAACGAATCTTTACTTTCATTCATAAATGTCTGAGCTGCCCTCTTCTGGTGCTCCCCGAACAGGCGTGTAGAGCTAGGAAGAACTTTTCATCACTGTATGCCATTGTGTCAGCTCTGCAGAGTAATCCCATCCACAGACTGAGGAAGACCTGGCAGGAGACTGACAGGTTAGTGTCTGATCTGCACAGCAGTGTTCAAACACATACGGCTGTTGACCTGAGGCAAGGCAATCCTGAACACTGCACCATTTACAGAGTCAGAGTGTAAAGATTCCTAGTCAGTGGTGTAACTGCTGGCAGTGCTGGAGGGGCAGCTGCACAAGGGATTATGTCTTTAATGGACCCCTTGGTAAAAAGTAGAAGTACTGATGCAACTTATTTACTCAAAAAAAGTAAAAAAGTAGAATCTCTGAATTGAAAGTGACTACCCTTGTGATTGTGAAACGCAGCACAGCACAGCACAACGAAATTCAACCCCTGCCTCTCACCCATACACACACATGCAGCAGGGGGCAGCTATTGAAAGCGCTGGGAAGCAGTGACAGGGACGGTACCTTGCTCAAGGCTACCTCAGGGCAATCTACTGGTTGGGGAATCGAACCTACAATCTTTCGAGCCAGGGCAACGCCCTAACCACTAGACCACCGCTGCCCCTTTGTATTCAGAGTAAAAGTAAAAAGCTCAGTATTGACAGACATTTCTGCTGGGTTTTTACCTTCAGCTCGATTAAATGAATACAAAGGGATTGTTTTTTGTGACGTTTATTTATTTATACTGAAATGGATCTTGAGGTTGTGTAGCCACCTAATGACACAGTTAAGCTAAAACATAAAGATTTCCCCCAAATAAGTAGAAAGTACAGATGTCTGAGTTAACATTTAGGCAGTAAAAATAAAAAGTCATCTTTTTAGACCTGTGGTTCCGTCTCCATTTCTGCCCATTCCTCTGCATCTTCCTCCTTCGAACCGACCACCTGCATGTCCTCTCTCACCACGTCCATAAACCTTCCTCTTCTCCTCTTTCCTGGCAGCTCCATCTTCAACGTCCTCCTCTCTAAGATGATGAAGTAAAATATAATAAACCATTTAAACCCATGATTCATGGGTAGGAGCCCTAAAATATAATCAAATACACCAACATTTAGCCTGCATGGAACGTGTTTCGTGCACGCGATAGATGGCTAAAGGTATCATTCAGCCGTATTAAGGAGTTCAGTAGTGCACATGCATGGCTTTTCTTATTGAATAGAAGATAATGCCATCATGCCCAATGCCAAGTTGTATAGAATCCCCCCAGTATTGCACTGTGGACTGCCTTCTCTGTAGTGATGGAGCTCCATCCAGCCAGAACTAAGCGTTCTGACCTTAGCAGTGTCCACTGAGGCTTTGGAAACCCAAAACAGATATAACTGATTTCAGATTAAATGTGCATGTTTACAAACTTACTGGCATAAAATGATGCAAAAGTAGTCAAAAAAAATGAAAATGGAAGGAACAGCCTTAAACATGACTAAATGTCCCTTCTAAATTTCATTTTTCATTTGTTTATTTGCTGAGATTAACATACTGGAAAAACCATCAGAGGGAAAATGTGCCGTAACTTTTGCACGGATCATATTTGATGCATCATTTGTTCCAAATATGTTTCCGCATGAAGATGCGTGTGTTCTCTGTAGAGGATGTGCACCTACTTTCAAAGGTAGAGCCTTTGAAAGCCTGCATCTGCATTGTATAGAAACAATGTGTACACAAGCAAAGTATTTCATCATTTTTGAGTTCATTCACACTCCTTTCATGTTTGAGCAGCCCGTTGTGTTTCTTTTTTTTTTCCAGTAGCTCATATGATCCTAATTACACTGCCGCTCCTAGAAATTTACACGATTATGCAAATCAAAGGTTCAGCCGAAGACATTTCATATTCAGAGAGCATTAATATGCTATTAGATCCCAGCCTGCTGCTGGGAAATATAATGGTTCTTCTATGGCATTGCTCAAAGAACCCATTGTGGTCCATTTTTTTAAAGTGTGAATAGTTCAGGGTGGTTTGAAGGGTGTACTAAAAGACATTAAGCTTGCATAATGCTAACCAACGCATGAGTTTATAATCCGTATTTTTGGCTGACTCCATTTGGCCAACAAATAATGATAATAACCTTCATGGTTAATGCTCTGCGTTATTGTGAATGGGCTTGGTTTCTGCTGAACGATGCATTGTGAGGATGAAGCTGTAAGAAGGCAGATGAGAGGTCATGCTCTTTGTGCTTTGACACCAACAGGGAGGCGGTGAAACGCTACGAGGAGCTGGCCTACATTTTCTCAGAGAAAGACAACTACTCCCAGAGCCGCGAGCTGCTCAAAGAAGTGAGTCACACCCGTCACAAAAGGTTCTTATTCGAAACACCAGCCGGCTCTTCCCGTTCGGGTGAAGATGACATAGACGCCTCCTTTGTGCGAAGGGTTTCGCGATTGGTTGTGTGAATCCGTACTGAAGGGTATTCTTGGCTCCTTGAGCACCACAAAGGAAACTCTGAGAGAAGTGAACTCTGAGAATGAGGGCTGATAAGAGAAGGAAAACTGATGACATTACTAGTCATTCAGTGCCAGTCACACAAAGTTGCAAAATGGGTTGCACCAGCCTGCATAATCGGCAAATTTCATTGCTTCTGCCTAGTTTTGTGACTTCGGATTTAGTTATTTTCATTTTCAGTCATGGGTTGGTTCGATTTCTATCTGCAGCACTGCAGTCTTGAGTCTCATTTCTTCATATTTTGAACATGAAGAACATGTCCTTCCTGAAGGACAGTGTTGTTGTCTCTCATTTTCAGTCCAGTCTCTGTACCTGAGCGGTTCTCCAGATCTTCCTGAAGGACAGTGTTGTTGTCTCTCATGTTCAGTCCAGTCTCTGTACCTGAGCAGTTTGATAGTTCTGTGTTGGTTAATCCACACAGTGATCTACGTCTGAACCTTCAAGCAGAACAAAGCGTCTAACTTAAGATATGAAGCAGTGAAGAAACAGGTGCAGATGATTCCAGATGATCAGGGGATTCGTTTACTGCTAAACGCTGAGTGGGTGCAACCCCAATATCTAAAACTTTGTATCTTTAGACACTTTGCAGCCTGGAGCTCTAAAACATTCATTCCCATCTCATTTAACCTCTCAATATGCCAAACTTAATTGCCCTATTGACAAGGTGAAAGGTTTGGTGGCGTATAAGTGCAACAAAACATATCTGAACATATTTGCTTAACAAAGCAGTTACTGCAAGGACTGTTAAGCTGCTGGGATTGGCTCCAGCAGCATCTGTGAACCTGCTTAGGATAAGACGTTGAGATTTGAGATACTGAGTGAAGGAGGGAGTGCGCAGGCCTCCAAAGATAATGTTTTTTAATATCCATTTTATATTAGTCCAGCTTAGATTCCCACTTAGCACTATTTACAAACATTATTTAACTTAAGAAACAAATAAATTCATGTACTTTACATATTACAATTCTAACTTCTAACTCAACCTTGTGTGCAGGAGGGGACTTCCAAAGCCGCTAACGTAGACACTAAAATCAACAACAGAAGACACACAGTAAGTAAGCTGAGGAATATAAAGAGATTACTGTTTTACCCGTTAGCAACTATTAATCTGTTTAACCACCACCATTATAATTTGAGTATAGTTATTATTAATGAACCAATTGGGTTAATCATAGAAAATTTTTATCTGAGGCTATTGCTATTCAGCTTATTTTTAGAACTGATTATTGGTTCTTTTCAGTTTTAAGAAAACTTTTAGAGGTTTTTAACCTTTTAACCTTTTAAAGATTAAACATTAAGCCGTTTCTTACATCCTCTCATGACCTGTGCCTGTTTTTAACTCTTAGTAAGGTTTGCACTGGTGGCAGTGGGTTAGGGTTCAACCGTGTTCTTTAAATCCCAGAATAGTGACGTTCTCTTTATTTTGCAGTCTAGCGCTCAGGGAACCGTCCCGTACCTGGGCATCTTCTTGACCGATCTCACAATGCTGGACGCTGCAGTCAAAGACAGACTAGAGGTAAGACACACCATGAACTCGTTTTATTCGTCAGTGTAACTGAAAAATCTGCAATTTGACTCCACAGTACAAACATTACTCTAATGTTCTTTCCACAGAACGGCTACATCAACTTTGACAAACGAAGACGAGTAAGTTGTTCCTTGAGTTTTATGTGTGCCCAAGGAGAATTTCCCCAAATGTTCTAAATTCTGCCATAATTCAGTGCTTGAGGTGGAAACGAATCGATTCAGAATGGTTTATTGTGAAATTACGCTTTGAGGAACATCTCAGACTCAGCTTTCTTTACCAGTTCTTTACCACTTTTCTTTAGATGCCCTTTATCTTTCAGTGCTTCTAGCCCCCCAACGTGACTTTATATATCATATTTAGCTGTTTCAGTTGAAATGTTCCATTTTAGGAAGAAAAACACTGAAACATTAAACGCTTTGGACGTCTATTTTTTATCTCTATCAGAGAAATAATTAAAAAGGTCAGGACATATTTGTCATGCTGTCTAATTCTGACTTGATGTGCTTTTCTTTTAAAATGGTAAAAATCTGTGGAATTTCTCTATATTATTGTTATTATTTGCCCCACTGACCCTAAGCAAGGATAGTTGGATGGATGGATGGATGGATGGATGGATGGATGGGTAGATTGATGGCTGGATGGATGATGGGTGGATGGGAAGATGGGTAGATTGATGAATGGATGGATGGATGGGAAGATTGATGTCTGGATGGATGGATGGGAAGATTGATGTCTGGATGGATGGTGGGTGGATTGATGGCTGGATGGTGGGTGGATGGTGTTTTGGACTTACAAATTTCTTTATTAAAGAAACAAATACATTTGATGACATATTCATGCACATAACTTTACAAAATAAACGATAGAAGCAGCTGTCGAGAAGCCAGAGAAATAAATATTCTGTCTCATTCCTACCGTAAAGGAAAGAAGTGTTTTCCGAATGTTTTGAAGATGTACAATGTTCCTTTGATTACAGATGTTATGTTAATTTCCCACAGTTGCTTTAAACTACTTACGCTTTAGGAGATCCATACCTCATGCTGTCTCTTTCTCCTTCCCTGAAGGAGTTTGAAGTTCTTGCCAAAATCCGGCTCCTCCAGTCATCTTGCAGAAACAGCACTTTCCGAACAGATGAGTCCTTTTTGCACTGGTACCACAGTGTGCCTACGCTGAGCGAAGAGGAAAGGTGAGTGCTCCTCAAATGTAGGTTGACTTTCATTTTTTTGCAAATTACCTGCGTATGTACCTGATGGGTGACCTGGTGTGTCCTTTTATGTAGCTACAGACTGTCCAATCAGATCGAGGCCCATGGTGATCCAAGTCCTGGACGTGCCCTGCACCCCACGGTGGTCATCACAGAGTGTCCTGAGTAAGCTCTGAATCACTCTCTTAGCGCTCAGACAGAAAAGTGCCAGACAATAAGACTGGCCAGAAGTTTGTGGCCACCCTTGGGTTCTTCAACAATACACTGCTTTTTCAAAACTTTATTACAAGAAACTGTAGAAAACCAGGTGTAAATAGGACTTGTTTCCAGTATTACACAGTAACATTAATCAACCACAAAGGCTCAAACTATTAGTTTTGAAAATCAGGTCTCTTTTTTACACACTTTTTTACATTGGAGCTGTATTTACTAATGTCAGAACTCCTTTACTTTGTGCTTTTCAACAATAAAAATAGACGATTAGGAGCCAAACATCACAAACACCGGCGTGTTCAAGGCTGGAAGCAGGGCTTGTTGATGAATGAACGTAAATTTCAGAGTAATTCATGTATGAGATTCTTAAACAAGGATCATGATCTCAAACTTTCTTCAAAACTGGACCTGGACTTTATCTGTTCCAGAAAAGCAAAGTTTTGAGAATTATGTTTTGGCCTCATCAATCTCCAGATCTTTCTCCCTTTGAGCTGCATGGGATGATCTGGACTCACACATGGAAACGGCTTGCATGCTTAAAAATGTGAAAGGTCCTGGGACGTTTGGACCAAAGTTATTTCCAAAAATTACTGGAAAAGGTGACAGGAATCTGTGCCGCAGTGAGAAAGGCAAGGGGGGCTATTTAGATTTTTTTGGGCCGGTATTTGAGTATCTCAGTAAGTAGTAGCAGCTTTCTTTACATTTGTTGGTGGGGTTTGAGGCGAGGATGTGATGTCTTGATGTGACGTTAGCACAAATGAAAATATATAAAAAAAAAATGTAAATATATAAAAAAGAAATAAAAGCTTTAAAGTTTTTTAAGTGGTTTTTCAGATTTAATAAATAAAGTTGCCATTTTTCATGGCTTATATATATATATATATATAGATACATACATACATACATATGGGACATTATAATGTCCATTTTATAGAAAATCAGTACAACAACTTTTGACGATAAACTTCCATTCACAACCAGTATGTGAAAACTATGTTTGTTTTTGTGATGTCATGCAAAGCAAGGCTTTTAAGCCAAGCTCTAACCATTAGCTCCGCCCATTCCAGCTAAACACTTCATCCAGGACTGGTGCAGCCTTTTAGAACAGATCTCATTTCCATACATCAGTCTTAAAGGTACAGCAAGAAAATCAAAAATGTTATTCTAACGGCTGAAATTGTTGTGTAGAAATGTTACATGCAATCATGTGATAAGTTTTCAAAGGATGAACGAATAAAGACAGAATAGGTCGTACATTGACCTCAGTTAAGAGCAAGGCCAAAACATGCAAGCAGTTAGCTTTCAGATTAGAAGAAGTACATACTGTCTGTTTCTGGACGTTGTGTTGTATCTGCAGTGTTTGCAGAAATGTGTGTGTGTGTTTTGGTCTCCAAAGCTTTCCTGCTATTAGCTTATGCCCTTTTTTCAGAAACCCGGCTGTTTTATGTCTGTTCAGAATAAATCCTATAAACAGCACATGCTGACGAGCTGCCTTGCTGAGTGCGGTTTGTGACAAATTGGATTGTTCTGTTTTTCATACTCTCTCTCTCCCTCTCTCTCTAAGTGCTCTCTCCGCTGTGACAACCTCTGGCGTCGATGCTGATGGAATTTTTGACTTCCATTCGCCCGTCAATCACTTGCTTTCAAAGCTTGCCAAGGTAAAGACCAGCCTGTGCATTGCAGTCCATCTCTCTGTTGGATTATTCAAGACTCGTCTCTACTCCACTATCAGCACTTTTGCAAAGCTTCTGTTTGAAGAGCCATTGAAAGTCTTTACGTCTCATTCATCTTCTGACCCATCCATCCTTGCTTTTTTTCCAAGGTTGTCATTAAAAACATACGGAAGAGCAATGTTATTCTTTTAACTTTGCTCTTCTGTGTCTTTTTATCTCCTTTTGCCTCCATGGACCACCTAAAATGCTTATTTATGATGTCAGTAAGTATCAAAATCGTTACCCCCTGTATTACCACCCCCTGTTATTTCAGCACATGAAATCCCCCTCCGTCTCCTGTCTGGATGTCGAATCGTCCCCGCCGCCCAATGACCCCACCCCTTCTGCACTGACCACACCCACTGTCATCAAATCACATCGGCGCTCCGTCTCCTGCGGCAACACGCCCTCCAAAGCCTCCCCAGGGGCAGGGCCAGACATGAGAATCGTCAAGATACGGATGGATTTGCATGACGGGAATTTGTACAGAAGCATTCTGGTATCGTCTCACGACATTTGTGTGAAGATCTGCTTTTGGCATGTTTAAATGGAGAGTTAGCTCTTAGACTTAGATCGGTAGATTTCTTTGTTGGTTTTGAACCAGAGTTTTCTTTTTATCTGATATGATTGGAAACGCTCTTTAAAATCTACATTACAATTGACCTCGTAGCTCCAATATATAACAAAGAAACATGCCTTGGTTAAGCGATGACCCTCGGGATAATGGCTGGAAGTGTAAATTTAACTTAATTGTAGTACAGATCAGTCATTTTTCTTTTGACTTCTGCCCCAGGTTACTAGTAACGACAAAACTCCTACAGTCATCAGCGCTGCGTTAGAGAAGCACAACCAGGACCTTCAAGAGGCCTCCAAATACGAGCTCATCCAACTGCTTCCTGAAGGAAAAGGTAAACTCACACCTTTTCCTCTTCCTTTGCATACTTTCCATGTTATGTTTAGAAGGATACATTAGTGAGATTGTGTCCAGTCATTGTTAGACACTTAACCGGTTTCAGCCCTTTCTTTATTGGCTGCGACTTAAGCAGGCCTTTTATTCTTCTGGCTGTTTTCTCCATAATTGTCTTTCTTGGTGTTCCGACTTCTTCCCATTTTTCCCAACGGACAGAGTTGACAATGCCCGCCACAGGAAATGTCTTCTACGCCATGACCTCAGCCAGCACGGACTTCCTGCTCCGAAGACGAGGGGGAAACACGCCGATGGGCTCGCCGTCGCTCAACGAAACCAGCGCAACTTTTCCACGAATCAAGGCCAAGGGCCGGAGGCTCGTGCGAACACTCTTTTAACACCAGTCGAAACAATACTAGTGCACAAACTGCGGTCGCCATGAATGTGAAGGACGTCCTGAAGTCTTCGACGTCTGCTCTACTTTCGAGAGCAGTGTTTGCAGCCAGCTACATAATTGAGGAGTTGTTTACACAATTTTCACAATTTTTACCCGAAGTGTAGTCGAGACCAGATGCATTTGGTGTCCGGAGTCATCTTCTCCAGCTTTGCACCAGAGCTATGTGGCTTCTTTTTCAAGATTTAAGATTTAAGATTATATCCAAATAATTGTAGTTTCTGTGGGACCTACTATTCTCTGTGAACATGGACAAAAGTGCTGCATAGCTAATAGCAGAGATGGACACTGATGAAGTCTGATCAAGTCTGAGCTGAGCCTCTGGGATGCAAGACTGGGTTGAGTCTAGAACTTGGACACCTTAGAGAATTTTCCATCATAGGAACACACTTAAGATCTTCTTTTGGTGGTTTTAATGAAAAGGTTTTTTATTACTTGCACAAGCCTTCAGTTTGGAAGCCCTGAGCATATTATTTATGCATTTTTAATATTATTTCGGGTGCTGTCCTATGTGATGGCCTAGTACCAGTTCTAGGTCCAAGTAGGTTACCCTGAGATACCCTTGAGCAAGGTACCGTCCCATCACTGCTCCCCAGGCTGCCCCATGCTGCACTGTGTGTATGGGACAAATTAAAGGAGGCATTTTGTGGCTTACTGTGTGTTCACAATGACAAACTTTCACTTTCACTCATCACATCTATCGATAGAAGAATCGATTGCAAGTGGTGGCGAACAACCTTACTAACAACAATAACCGTTTTCAACATGGAGACATTCAGTGGGTTTATCATTATCGTTTTTTTTTTACTAAGTCTGCAAAAAGAGTGCAGTTGGAGGCTGGATTGCAAAGCTGGTTAACAGGACATGATCCAAAGGAGCCCTCATTGGAAGAGACCTCATTGGTCTCTGGGGAGCAGCTTAGTACCTGAACTTTGCCCGCATTCTTTGGCCTTGAAGCTCAAGTGCAAAACCGTGGACACCAAAGACATCTCGGCTAATCGGCTGAGGGGAAAAAATAAGTGTAAATTTAAGCTTCTTCAGTGATTTGAAGTGTAGGTTGCGATCACTCCTTGATGCCGGCTACACTAAATTTTGCACTACTTTGACATTTCATAACTTGTTTCATCTTATGCAGTGATGAGCGTTGTGATATTGCTGACGTCATGGCTTAATCCAGGTTCCCCGGTCTACCTCTGCACTTATGTTCAACATCAGTTTCAGATTATCCGTGTTATCAGTTAACCATAAAGACAGTGAAAATAGAACAGTGCCATGTAGCACTTAAGGGTACAAATTGTTCGGGTTAAAAGCAGAACTGTGACAGTGCGAGAATCCAAACATATTTAAACCAGGGGTCCCCGACTCTGGTCCAGGAGGGCTGGTGTCCACCACAGTTGCTTCCTTCTTAGTCTCACTTGGTTCCACTCACCTAATGGAGCCCTCCTGGACCGGAGTTGGAGACCAGTCCAAAAAAGCGTGTGTTGTTGACCTTGTTACTACATGTATAAACCGAAAACACTGCCAGTCTTTTGCTTTATCGCCAAGTATGCAAGCAGATGATCCTACCCAGTTCAACAAAGCATTTATTTGCTGTTTTTTATCATTTGAAGAGTATTTCACGTGTCCAAATTGGCAACACTGTCTCTAATCAATTTCTCAAATCAATCCTTAAGCAGGATTAAAGGGACAGTTCAGATAAACAAATCAAATTTCCACAACTGATCAGTCACTCCAGATGAAATAGAGTACACAAGATATTTGATTGTGTATTGTTGCATGAGGCTGATGTTGATGCATCCACCAGGTGAACAGCAAGCCGATCAGAAATATCAAATAGACAACACTGGCTAACATCTAATTCAGTATGTCATATATGCTTTAGTAAAACTCAAGTTTAAGTCTAGTTTTAGGCAGATGTGTTGATTTGGGCTTGCAGTTGTGCAAAACTAGAGAACATGTTGGAGAGAATTTGTTTAAATGTCGTTTTGAACTTTTAGAGAAGTCCCTTGCAGAACAGTTGGTGAGGATGTCAGGCTTCATGGCTGTTGAAAATGGCACACTTTGCATTTAAAACTGAACCGGTCAGTCTATTAACTCCATCGCAACCATACCAGTAGGGTTGAAGTAAGGTCATTTTTGGTTCTAGCTTTAAAAACAGCAGGTCCTATGAAGCCCGTGTTGGCACGCAGTATCTCATATGGCTGTTGACGTCTCAGGTAGACTGAAGCACTGGAGGTGTGGGTGTCGGGGAGAGGAGCTGTTTCGTTTCGTTTGGATGTTTCCAGCATTCGTGGTGAAGTGCCTTGTTATCAGGTGCTCTTTTTATTGTGCAAATTTAACAAAAGTGTGTTCTGCCGTGTTGCTCAGGATAAGCTAATGTTGTACATTCAGTCCTGTATAGTCAAAAAGCTGGATTCTGACAAGTTTATGCAAAATATATATATATATATATATATATATAATATATATATATAATATATATATATATATATATATATAATATCCCTTATTCTTGTATGCAATAAATTTTCATTTTGATATATATTGTTTAGGGTTCCTTATTGCTTTCAAATGTCTCTGGCCTTTTTCTCCATCCTGTCAGCTCACGGATGCAAACACTTTGTGACCGATGGAGAGCAGTTCTTTCAGGATTCTTTAAACCTTGGTACAATCTTGGATGCATCATGTCAGACTGGGAACACTGGCTATCTTTCCCAGGTCCAAACGAGAAGCTCAGAACGGTTTAGTTTGTGCATGGAACCGGTTACCTGTTGATGGAAAAGAGGTGAGAGACTCTGGAGACATTAATTTTGGGGCGCTGGTCTAGTGTTTAGGGACTAGGCCCCAGGATCAAAAGGTCATGGGTTCAAATCCCAGAGCAGTAGGTTGCCCTGAGGTACTCTTGAGCAAGGTATTGACCCAATCATTGCTCCCGGGTGCTTTAAATAGCTTCCCCCTGTTGGATGGTGTGTGGGTGAAAAGCGGAGGATATATTTTGTTGTGGATCACTCTGTGCCGTTTAACAATGACAGGAATAGTCCCTTTCCCTTTCACTTGATTAACTATGAAAAAAGGAGCTAAATGAAGTTTGATGGGAGCAGCTTTTCCCGACCACTGCAAGGCCGATAAGCATCACCATCATCGACAACCAAAACCGTAGTTAATACCCTTTAACCCTTACAAGGATGCACTTTTTTAATGAACAGTCCAAAAGTGCCTTGACGCTGAAATAAGCTAATATTTATTTATGCTTTAAATGCATAATCAGCTTTGGGAAATGATATAAAGAACCTCTGCAACCCTTACAATTCCCTTTCATAAATCATAATTAAACAGCCATGTTTTTTATCTGCATTTCTAATTTTGCATTTGAGCTCAAAGTCATTAAGTAAAGGACTTAAAACAGAAAAGTGAAACTTCCTTTTACTGTAAGGCGCATGTACACCAGTGCTTGAGGGGGAACATGTTGTAAGGCTGATTTCTTTCTTTCATTTTCATGAACATTTGCAGCTATATATGATGACCCATAGCTCCTTTTACATGAACACGTAGCCATATCTGACGTCATCATGTGGGAATCCACACAGATACGTTTTTCAGTGTGTTTTATTGCCTTAAATGGTACAAAACAAAGTTGGGCTACGATTAATGCTGGATCAATTCTGAACGTAATGTGGGACCGTGTTAGTTTTTTCAGTGTGGTGTGCACGAGCAGGGAAATATTGCACATTTTTGCACAGATGCTGTAAGTGGAGGTGAAAAGCTTTCATTCCGCCATGAACTCGCAACCCACATAGCCCGGGGAAAGTCTCTCTTTTCATCTGACATGAATTTAATAAAGAAAGTGCACACACAGCTGTAATTCCCAAAAATACAATAATCCAGGGACTCGGGCCGCTCACATCCATTTGATATGATTAAGGTACTTGGACAGCAAGTAAGATGGAGATGAAGAATAACAAACAGAATCACAGCCAGCATACATTCATCCATCATCTCTGCTTATTCTGAAGAGGGTCACAGGGTGGAGAACCCCCCCCGGACAGGCTGCAGGTGCATTAAAGAACATACATAGAGTACCGTCAAAAAATAAGGTCAAGCTCCAGTGTTTGTATCCATGTGCATATTTATAATAAATTATTACCAGACACAGCAAGAATGTTTCTGATCTCAAAAGTGCGGTAAAAAGAAAATTAAAACCAAAAATCAGCATTTTTACAGTGACCATGCAGCTGTTTTATTAAAACACTCAATCAATAGGAAATGGAAACCTTTACTGCTCAGAATAACTAAAAAGGTTTTCATTTTAGCCTATAAATGGGTGTAATATGGACACACTGCTTTAAAAAAAAAAAAAAAAAAGGACATTAAAAATGCCTAGGATTCAGCGTATCCTTATTCCAGCCATGTTCAAAATCAAGATGTCCGAAGTTTGATTCTTAAAATAAAACCAAGCACGGTTTCAGTGTAAAACAAATGTTGATTTTTGTTTTTGACTTTTTGACCTGAAATGCTTTAAAAAATGTATTTTCATGCCACTTCATGGGCTCCAATTAGGAGATAAAAACACTAACACTATATTTTGAATATGAACACCATGCATGTCCAGTTATTCTGCATGGGATCATTACTGTGCGTCCACGGGACCGAGTCTGTTCGCGCTGTGGTGGGTTGGACTGGACGTGATCGCTGAGTCAGGATTACGGAGACGGCGTTTATTAAACGCTGAAGTGAAACACACAAGCATGGACCAAACTCAGCACTCACACAGTCCAAGAAACGTAACCCACGACAACACATCAGGCGAACGACCGACGGCTCTTCCCTGACTCACTGAGATTTAAATGCCTTTACACTAACGAGGTAAACCAGGTGACATAACGAGGCGCCCAATGAGGACAGTGCGCCGCGAAACATGATGCACTAATAGTAATAGTTCATTACTATCCCTTATTCTTTCTGATTGTATTTTAGTTTGTGATAACGTCACAGTTCAACAGTTAAGGAACGTGAGAAGCTCTGACCTGCTCCACAGGTAAAAACCAAAAGTGAGGCATACTAATTGGCTCAAAAGGAGGAGATTATGTTTGGAATTAAATTATAGTATTTTTTTTATTTACCTGTTCACTATATACTTCACTATTCTACACTCTTTTTTTACCATTTTACTGCAGTTTTAGGCAATATATGGTCCAAATCCTGCACCAAACAGTGAACTTTACAGACATATTCCAGATTAATGCATGTAACATGAATAGCCCATGGTCTGCCATTGTCTAACCTATGTGTGAATTAAACCTGCTATTAGCGCCCCCCTGCAGCATTGCTCAGAATGCAATGTCGCACTTCGCTGTGAAGTTTCCTGTGATTTTGCGCACTTGCACAGAACACTTAATTCAGCAGAGTCGTCTCACACTCATCCACCGTCCCGCTGCAGGAGTCGCACTGCACTGCTGTTGTACGATATGCCTTCCACACCACACTGTTCTGCTGACACACCGTCCCCCCGCCCCTCTTCTCCTCCGCCTCGTTCCGGTTAATGTCCCCCACACACACCCAGCCACCGGACGTGCTGACCGCCCACTTGGAGTGGTCCTCTGTGGCCTTGAAGGTCAGCTGCTGGCCAGGCGAGAGCAGGTGAATGTTCAGGACTTTGTAGTTGGGCGAGCAGTCGGACTCCAGGATGCCTGTGGAACGACGCCAGAACTGCACCAGCAGGTCCGCCTGCAGGGCTGGAGCCACCCACGCGTGATACAGGTCTGAACAAGATCAGAGAACATCTGCTCAAAACCAGGCACTAATTACATGAACATACCGTTCTGGGCAAAGGTCTGTGAAAATTAGAACAATTTAAATGAGTAATTAAGGGCTTATGAGAAGAGGTCAACTTCAATATCAGTATGCGTAGGGGCGTTAAAAGTTTTTCAAAAAATTTGGCACTGACCTTACTGCACATTCCATCAGCAGGTTCACTCACTGTTCTTTCAGCCAGTGGATGGTGCCAGAGTGAAGATATTTCCCTTACCATTCTCAAAGGCAGCTCCTTTAGCAAAGCTGATGAACTCCTTGCCAGCCAGCGAGAGCAGGGAGACGCTCCTATTGGCTGCCAAGTCGGACGCGGTTGGGGTGCTGGAGTTGCCCCGCTCCAAGCGGCTGCGTTTACAGAGATCCACCATGGAGGGCACAGAGGAGGCCATGGATTCAGGGATGTCACAGTCATAGATGTGTGGCTGGTTTATCTTCAGCTGCTCACCTGTGGGACACGTTGCACCTTTAACAGGACGCTTGTGTAGTTTTAGAAACCAGAGCTTACAAGCAAATTGCTTTTTACAACGAAGCTGGAATTGGGTGAATTATCACAGCTGCTTTGCATTTTCAAATCCGAAGGCTTCATTTGTTTAGGTCAAGAGTTTGTGGTATTTATGTGCATCTTAGTACCACGACCATATGTTTTATAGTTTTTCTTATTCTTTCCCCTTAGGGAAGGGTCTGTGTGGGTTTACATACCAAAAGAATGATGATAATTCTGGTGCTTTCATTTTCGAGGCACCATTTAAACAAAGGGACGATGCAGTTTTATTTTTTAGAAATTAATGGTATAATGTAAGACAAATGTATGCATTTACAGGACCAATTTACACTCTCTATTCATCTTCCAGATTTAAACTTCCGCTGCTACTTTTAGATTGTGTAGAGCCAGGAAGGGCACAATGTTTAACTGTATATCTCCCACTCTTATGATTCTGCTACAACTCTGCAGCACTTCAACATGAACAGGCAGCACATGACCCGCTGTAGGCTCTCATAAGGGAGTTGTTTTTGTGACAACGGTGATAAATTTAAGATGGGCTGTTTTAGCAGCTTTTCTCCAGTTCTGGACTGAAGAAACCAGAAAAAAAAAAAAAAAAAAAAAAAAAGCTGAAAAAATGTTTTCCATGATTAAAATCCTAATCACCGATCATTATTTATATATATATATATATATATATATATATATATATATGTATCAGATCCTAACAGTGGCATTGTGAATAGCGAGCTCTTGCTGAAATCAACAGAGCATTGTCACGGCAACAAAGAGCCGTGCGCTTGTGAAGTGTCATCAGGTATAATGACACTCACCTGATGAGAAAGCCATAACCTACGGCTCGGTTGGAACGGCACTGTCACTATGGTTACAGTGCCAGATAGATGGATTACTCTCGGCGTAGCTATGGCAACAGCACCCTATGCATGATTTGCTCTTAAAGCATAAGTGATCAGTGCGGAGGCTTCCATAGTGCACAGTCACAAAAAGACAAAGCGAAGAAAAGGCGCCATGCATTTTAAGCAGCTTCGCCAATTTCACGCTCAACTAATCTCTCACCTGCTTTCAGTCGCCGCTGCAGCCTGACGGTCAGGATGTGTCTGACAGATGGTTACGTTGCTTATAGAATGGATGACTTTGAAGCGAACGTTTAATTGAAAAGAACCTCCTATGCAATTTTTGCAAGAGTGCAAGCTCATAACTAATCAGTAGCATGTGCACCGTATGCCTAAATCATCACGTACCGTCTCCAGCTATTGGAGACGTGTTGAATGAAGAAAAGCAGCAGCAAATCTTTTCCATTCCTGAATATTTTCATTAGCCTTAGAGTGTATGATGCTTTAAGCAGTGTGAATTTGGATAATTGGCGATCATTGCTTGGCATCCACATCAGCTCCAGTGGATTTCCAACGAAGCAAACTCTGTGGCTGATCGTCCGAGTTTGCGATCGGGGGGAAAAACCACGTGTTTGAAGCTCCAAAATTCTTACCTATGGTCTCAAAGCGCTCCAGCGGGTAGGTCACGCAGATGAAGTTTTGGCCATTGTGGATTCCAGAGCTGGGATAAGAGAAGCTGCCCTGGGCTTTGGGTGGAGGGAAGTGAGGAGTGCTGTGGACCAACCAGAAGCCTTGCTTGTTGTCAAAGAGGACAAGACCTGGCGAATGACCAAGTGCCAGTCAGCATCTGTTCACCCCACACTTTAAAAACCTTCAAAACAGACTCCCAAACAGAGACACAACTGGGTTTATACTGCAAAATAGGAAATATCTATCTGATTATGGTCAAATTCTACATTTTCGATGATCAGCATGTAAAATGGGTGTGGATTTCTGTGAAATGATAACAAACATAAGAAATTAAAGTGTCTGTTTTGTATCTGAACCTGAGTGAAAATATGAGGAATCCTGCAGAAAGCAGCTCCACGAACGTGTTCTGTACTTTAGAAGACGTGTCAGGTTGTTGTATCTGTATTAAGATGTGAAACTGACATCTACAGTTCAAACGTTGTGGTCAGTATCACCCTCACCTTTGGTGTGTCCCCCGCTCCTATGGCTATTCCCCAAACGGTGTTCTTCCGGCGGCTGATCGTTGTACAGGATGTACCCGATTTCACCTTCCTGCAACACAGGACACTAATTTTCTACCAACGCATATCTGGCATCATCCCTCACACCCAGGAAACATCTTCCTGAAGCCTTTGTAAAGAGTTTGGGAAGCAATCGCTTCACTTGTGCATTCTGAAACGTGATCTGCGGGAGTTTTAAGAACAAACATGCTTTTCTGAGCAGCCGAAACTGTCAAATAACCTCCACCGGTTTCTGTCCCTGCAAAAAAAAGATTGATTTGTCTCTCGTCCCTGCACCTGCAAAACATAAAGGACAAAAAGCCCACACAGCCGAATAAGCAAAAGCGCTCTCAAGTAAGGTGCCTTCCATCAAAATTTCAGTTCTGCAAAGGGGAGAAGAAAAAAAAAAAAGAAAAAAAAAAAGACATTTGCACATCAGCAAATTCAGAATAGGGGAATAAAGACTGAAACCAATTATGCTTGCTGCTGAATTGTCGTTCTAAACGCTGCAGCAGGAACTCGTATTGCAAACTGAGCACTAACAGAAGTACCTTATAGAGAGGCCCAACGGTCCTCCCCAAAGCCCCTGTGATCTCTCCCACCAACACGCTGCCGTTCACCCATCTTTCACTCTTCTCCTCCAGCAGAAGGTATTTCAGGCCGTGATCTGGAGGCTCCTCAGATAGCTGGGGCAGTTTGTAAAGGTAGAACCTAGAGATTGAGGAATTTTACATGAATTAGGGAAACGGGCCCATTTTAAACTGGGAAGATATCTGCTCCATCTGGTTGCTTCCTGTTAGAGATCACCAAAGCACATCTTCTATCTCCATGTCTTCCTGCCCTCTGCACCTTCCTCATCCACACTGGCCTGCATGTCCTCTCTCACCACATCCATAAACTTCCTTTTTGTTCTTCCTCTTTTCCTCTTTCATGGCAGCTTCAAGATCATTCTCCTGATATGCTCATCGTCTCTCCTCTGGACATGTCCAAACCAAAGTAGTCAGGACTGCAAACCGTCCAACTTCAGCTGACCCTCCAAAACACTCATTCCTAATTCTGTCCATCCTCATCAAATAAATCTCAGCATCTTCCTCTCTGACACCTTCTCATCACTGTCTCCAGCCCGTATAACATAGCTGGTCTCACTCCCATCCTGTAAACCTTCCTTTTCACTCTTGCTGGTTCCCGTTTGTCACAGATCACTCCTGCTACTCTTCTCCACCCATTCCAGCCTGCCTGCACTTTCTTCTTCACCTCTCTTCCACACTCGCCGTTACTCTGAACTGTCCACCAAAAGTATTTAAACTCCTCCAATCCCTCCATCCCAACCACTCTGCTGTCCTCACTTTCATTCACACTCATGTGCTCATGCCTCAATTCCACTGACTTCCATTCTTCTCCTCTCCTAAGCACATCTCCACCTCTCCAGGTTCTCCAGGTTCACTACAGATCACATAGTCTGGAAACTGGTGATGCACAAATTTGACCAACAATTTACTTACTAATTTGAATTTGACCCTTCAACTATAACCCAAGACCCTGCACTCTGTGTCAGCTCTAATGTGGGATGTCATATTTATGACTTCTACTCCCTACATAGATTTTTGAAATTCAGCTTCTCCATCCAGCCAGTCTGCTATACGAATCTGTTCACATTAGATTTAACCCTTTTATAAAGATTGCACGCACTGCTCGGGCACAGAGGCTTGTATTTTGCGATCTACCCTGCGCACTAGGAAGGGAGTAGGGATCGATTTGAGACACAACCAACCAGTCCACGGCGTTCCCTTGGTCATCGTAGCATGACAGCGAGGAGCTGGCGCCCTCTGCTGGCCGTAGCAGAAACAGCAGGATGGATAGGAACATACTGAGGGAAAATGAAAGGAAATCGTAATTTAAGGGCGTTATAGGATGTTTGGGAGAGTACAAAATACAGACAACGAATTTTAACACCCGATGTGGAAAAATCATTCGTTAATAACGGCAATATTCAACACGCGTAGGACTAAACAGGAAGAAAACAACAGTTGACGTTTGCTGTTCCTTGAACGCTGCACTATCACAAGAAAAACGTCATTTCTCGCCGATTTAAGCGACCCAATGGCCCTAACACTTCGGGTAAATTAGCTTATGAAGCGTTCGTTATGTTTATGTAAGTTGGAGGTAAAATTAGTCAGAATAAGGCTGTAAAACACACTCCGGGTGAACGTACCTAACTTGTCGAGTCGAGCCGCCTTTCGCTGTTGCAGCGTTCAGCAGGATGAGTCGGATTCAGCAGTGAGCTTCCCTCGAAAGTCACCCAGCTCACACCCTCGGGTTTCATTTCTACTGAAAACACCAGTTCCCTTCTGCTGGAGAAAGGGCGCCGCCCAGGGTTTCTCTTTCTGTGAGCTGAGGCGGACTGGTTCTCGTTGTGAATGCACCACAAGAAACTAATTCTCTGTAATGAACCCATTCACCAGGTCAGGCACCAGTGCTGGTACCGGAACCGCCTTATCACACTGGTCTAAGACCCAAAACCTCCTGATCATATGACCTTGAGTAATCTACTGGTCCAGGACTCAAACCCACAACCTTCTCTAGGGTAGCTCTGAGTAACCTACTGGTCCAGGACTCAAACCCACAACCTTCTCTAGGGTAGCTCTGAGTAACCTACTGGTCCAGGACTCAAACCCCCAACCTTCTCTATGGTAGCTCTGAGTAACCTACTGGTCCAGGACTCAAACCCCCAACCTTCTCTAGGGTAGCTCTGAGTAACCTACTGGTCCGGGACTCAAACCCCCAACCTTCTCGATGGTAGCTCTGAGTAACCTACTGGTCCAGGACTCAAACCCCCAACCTTCTCTAGGGTAGCTCTGAGTAACCTACTGGTCCGGGACTCAAACCCCCAACCTTCTCGATGGTAGCTCTGAGTAACCTACTGGTCCAGGACTCAAACCCCCAACCTTCTCTAGGGTAGCTCTGAGTAACCTACTGGTCCGGGACTCAAACCCCCAACCTTCTCGATGGTAGCTCTGAGTAACCTACTGGTCCAGGACTCAAACCCACAACCTTCTTTAGGGTAGCTCTGAGTAACCTACTGGTCCAGGACTCAATCCCCCAACCTTCTCTAGGGTAGCTCTGAGTAACCTACTGGTCCAGGACTCGAACCCACAATCTTCTTGATGGTAGCTCTGAGTAACCTACTGGTCCAGGACTCGAACCCACAATCTTCTTGATGATAGCTCTGAGTAGCCTACTGGACCAGGACTCAAACCCACAACCTTCTTTAGGGTAGCTCTGAGTAACCTACTGGTCCAGGACTCAAACCCACAACCTTCTTGATGGTAGCTCTGAGTAATCTACTGGTCCAGGACTCAAACCCACAACCTTCTTGATGGTATCTCTGAGTAATCTACTGGTCCAGGTCTCAAACCCACAACCCACAAACTGTTGCATTGCTCAAACCCAAAACCTTTTTGAGGGTACCTCTGGATTATTTACTGGTTCGGGAATCAATCCCACAACCATCTTAAGGGTACCTCTCTGTAACCTTTTTTTAGCACTTAATGAAAGAAATGGCAGGGAAAAAAAAGTTTGGCTCATCAAGTTACCAAGTTCCTGGTTTCGGTTCCCAGGTGTGGGGATGCTTTCTATGAAAGGTGGACATGTTCTCCTCATGTCTGTGTGTTTCCTCTAGGAGCTCCGGTTTCCTCCCACCATCCAAAGACCTGCATGTCAGGTGGACTGGAGATGGCCCGCAAGCCTGATTAGGACAAGCGGCTCAGAAAAGGAGTGAGTGTGAGAGCTGCAAGTTCAAATGCAATCTATCTTTTAAGATGCAAGGTATATTTTTAATATTGTTCTCCTGCCTGCAGATGCACATGATGTGAAAGACCTTAAGTGACATATTGAATCTTTTACTCCAAAAAAACTATAAAAAAAAAAAAGATTTACACAGCTAATCCAGTTTGTCATGAAATAAAACCAAGAGGGCAGAGAAAATGTGAAACAAGCCTGTTTTTATTTGCAAAAACACAAATTGTTGCAACTTAAAATGGTCAGTCTAGTAGACAGTCCCCTCTAGAACATCAGTTGAACTTCTGTCAGCTGCCCTGGGAGCAGTGACAGGGACAGTACCTTGCTCAAGGGTACCTCAGGGCAACCTACCGGTGAGGTAATCTTCACATAATCTTCTGATCCGGGGCAGCTCCCTCACCACTAGGCTACCGCTGTCCATGTCTGAAACAGGCTAGAATAAAGTAACACCTAAAATGTTAATTTACAAAGTAAATGTGATTTAAAAATGTGAGTCAGACAAGGCGTAAACTCTCCAAATAAACAAAACATTCATGCACACAGTGACTGATGCAGATTTTACTGCTGGAACACCTGCTGATGAAGCAGCAGCAGATACGGTCCTCACTAAATACAGGCTGTCACTGTTGCTTTTCTTAAAACTACATTATGCAAACAGATGAACTCACCCCAAAAGTGATGCCTCCAGCAGATGGAAACGGCCGAATCATTCTCAAATATGTTGTTTTTCATTCATTCATGGCAAGCCCTCACCACCCCACGAAAAGATACTGTCCCACAGTCTTGAGCCTCCCATCATTACTTCATATTTTATGCCAGACCCTATTTCTATAGTCTGTTTTTCAATGTATTACTGAGGAACAGTTTTCCAGTTTTAGACAAAGTTTCTGGCCCTCATTTTCAGTATGTTTAAGAGAGTTCAGGCTGTGCTGAAGACTAATGGTGGTCAAACCAAATATCGACTGCTAGAATCATACAAAACTTGTCTTATATACTGTGTTTGCATGTATGTTTGTCTATTTGAGCTGCTGGGTTGTGTCAAAAAATCAAGACCTGGATCGCAAGTTTCTTCTGTGCATGTCTTCTTCTCCCAAGAAGAAGAACATTTCTGATTTGTTGTCCATATATTAATTTGAAAAAAGGTTCTACACCAGACGCCCTTCCTGATGTAACCCACTCCGTTTATCCGGAGTTGGGACCGGCCCAAAGAAATACACTGGCTTGTGCATCCCTATTGGCTGGGTTCTATATATAATGAACATTTAAAGAGAAATAAAGTCATTACTCGTTCCCACAGGTCTGAGTATGCCAGGTCAGTTGTCGTCGGTGCTTGTAAACAGGACGGCTGTGGGTGTCAGCGGCTTGGCGCTGCTGTCCTGTGCACCCTAGGGAGGTGAGGTTGGGTTTCACTGAAGGCAGAGCAGGGTCTGCTTCACAACTTCGAGAGAGAGAGAGAGCGAGATGGAGGGATGGCCGGCATTTCGCCTCTCCCTTACTTGCACTTCCTCTTTCCTCCTATCATCCTGATTCTTCAGCATCCACCACGTCCAGTCCTCACTGTCTGATGGCTGATGATCAACCAAAGGGGTTCCATTTAGCGCCGATTGTCGTGTACAGATCCAGGTACTGCTCCCAGCACAATGCTCTTTACAGAAAGATTTTACTGCAACATTTTGACCACTTTGTTTACACTTCGTCTTGTGAATGACACAGGAGTGAAAACTCGAGATGTGGGCACCCGCAACCGCATTGGCTGTCATCTGCATCGCTCTGCCAGGTCGGTTTTATGTTGATGTCACACTGTATATGATGTAGGCAGCATACACTGAGCCCAGGTTACCTTGTGCTCATCTTAAGTGTTCAGTTACCTGGTGTCCTTGCAACGTATGGCAGGTTATTTATGCAGCATCGATCCGAACTGATTTTCAGCTCCAGCAACACTGAGACATAGATGTAAAAAAAATGGGCAACACTGACTTGAATTTTTTTATCTTCTTTTTTTTATCTTCTTAAAAGAATCTTCTTATCTTTTAAAGTGCTTTTGTCATCAAAAAAATTTCTATTTTTTTTTTTTTATTTAACAAATTTGAAGCCCCAGCCTGTAATAAGGTCACTCTCCAGCAAATAGTCCACATGAGAAAACTAACTATCAACCGTCTTGGAGTCTTTGTCACTAAAATCAATGCACAGAGCTGATTTACATATAATAACATGCATGTCATTTTTAAAGGCACATGAATAAAAACAGCTTGTTTAATTCAAACTGTGGGTAGAACGACTAGGAAATGTACAATAAATTTTGACTTTTTTTAGTATGTTTTTAAAGCACATATGCTGCATAGTCCCTCTAACCACGTTTGTGCACTGAATTTAGTCAAGTTCAACTCCCACCAGCCAGCTAGGTCTCCTTTTGGCACAGGATATATTACAGAGAGTTAAGGATTAAGGTCTGCTTCCTCTGTGTCACATAACTCACTTCTCTAGCTTCGTGTTCAGTGATGGGGAGGGGGAGGACTGTCCTTTCTAACCAGAAAGATCATGGTCTCTTAAACTGAAGTTCACTGGTGGAAGAGGCATTGGAGAACTCATTGTCTTGGACAATAATTAGATAAACGCTTCCGAGTCTTATTTCTGGGAGAAAGCTGTTCAAGTTACTCTAAATCAAATAAAAAAAATGTAAAAAATCAAATTTGCATTAAATTTCTTCATGCATCTTCTAGAGAGTAAAGTTAGTAATTTCTACCTTCTATTTAGTGGACAAACTAGAAGTAGCCTCCAGCTTTCTTTGTCATTTTTAGAGTCATGGGGTAGCAAGTGGATGGTGAGTTTCTCTAGAAAAGACATTTGCGTCTGGGCTGGAACTACAGTAACCCTGCCCTGTCACTACGACTACCCATCACCCTACAACGCCAGGCAGGTGATGTGGTTCCACATCACGGCAGACGGCAAACGGGACCTGGCCTACCACACAGATCCTAACCTGGTGAGCCCCTCCTACAGAGACAGGATCAGATATATGGGGGGCCTCAAGAGATGTAGTTTGCAGATCACCAATGTCAAGCTCAGTGATGGCGGCCAATACCACTTCAGGTTCGAGTCGGACCACCAGCAGGGAAGGTGGACTTCACCAGACTCCATTACCCTTTCAGTAACAGGTACAGAAAACCAGATAAGTTTGACCTAATTCCTTTTCTCTGTCAAAACTTTGAAATAGCTACACATCACAACACTTGTTGTTTTAAATCAGAAAGAGAGATTGAAGCTTGATTTAAAAAATGTTGCTTATCTAATGGCTTATCTAATATCTAATGGACCAGTAATCATTTTTGTTTTCTAAATCAATTAATCATTTTTCATTAATCATTAATCCTCATTGGAGGATCTACTGTCCTCTGAAATGTCTTCCAAAGTTAATGGAAATGTACATGAAAGAGAAAAGAAGCAGCTGAGATGTGCGTGGGCAGGCGCCTTGTGTGAACGTGTGTCTCCTTGAGGGGGAACATAATGTCACTGAGAGCTTTTGGGATGAATAGCTGTAACAGAAAGAAGACAGTGAAAGAGGAAAGTGGAGAAAAGCAATACTGACTGATCTGATGTTATTAGATGTCTTTTGAAGTCATTATCTGTTAAATATGCCTGCTTTTTTAATGATGCACTTTTGCACAGTACTGTCTTTCATCACTTGAACTTCCAAGTACCAGTTCTGAGTACTGGTTTTGACTGGTTGCAGAGCTGCAAGTACAAGTCCATCCACCTAGAATTGGCAACATGTTTGCACCAGGAGAGACCGTGTTTCTTAGCTGTGTAGCTCGAGGTTGTGCGGCTGCCGGCAAGAACTTTGCACTTTATCGGAACGGTATCAACCTGGGATACGCAGACAAGGCATCGACCATCTACAACTTCAACAGCCAGCATGCGGGGACCTACTACTGCAGACCCGTACCACCTCAGAACGTCCAGTCCCCTACCATCATCCTGGCTGTCGGATGTGAGTAGGAAAATCATTACCTATTTTAAACCATTTTACCATTTAAAACTGCATTTCACTAACTGGGGCAGTAGGGCTCTAGTGTTTAGGGACTAGGCTTCAGGATCAGAATGTTGTGGGTTCGAATCCCAGACCAGTAGGTTGCCTTGAGGTACCCTTTAGCAAGGTACCGTCCCCATCATTGCTCTACAGGTGCTGGATATGGCTGCCCCCTGCTGCATGTGTGTAATGAGTGAAAACCAGAGATTGCATTTCCTTGTGGTTCACTGTGTGGCTTTCGCTTTCACTTTACTTCACTGGCTAATACATTCTTCGTCATTGGTTATTGTAGGATTTGCAAAAATGCATCATGAACCCTTTAAAATGATAATTTGAGCTAAATCCTCATTTCTGTTTTAGCTTTTTCTTAAGCTTGCAACTTAAGAAACATATACAGCGGGATTGTTTTAGTGCATTCCTTATGAAAGAGTCCTGGTTAAGCAAATATTTGTATACATTGCTTTAAAATTTTATTTAAAAAAAAGTAATTCAGGTCAGAAACTCTCAGCCTCTTTTCTTCAGATGCTCCCCGTCACACCACAGTGCAGGTCAGTCCCCGCGGGGCAATAGCAGAAGGCGGCTCGGCGACCCTGACCTGCAGTAGTGATGGAGCCCCGGCTGTGGAGAGTTTTGCCTGGTTTATGGAAGGTGAGAGTGGTAGTGTGCCCGACAGCTTCAAGCCAGAGCTCAGGCTCTGGAGTCTAGACTACAGAGACTATGGAGAATACTTCTGTGTGGCCCGAAACTCCCTCGGCACTGACCGCTCCCGACCAGTCCTGCTCAACGTTACTTGTAAGAGCATTTCTCATTTTCTGTGACACTCTTTTCCTTGTACGATTTCAAAAGAGCTCCTCACAGTCATTTAGGAGCCAGTTAGTATGATGTTTATGCCACACATAAAGCCAGTGTGGTCAGTCACGTCAGTGCTTTTTGTCACTGTCTGGTCAGAGATTTAAAAATAAATGACTTTCCATTGATTTTCTGGAGATATATGACTGAGACATTTGAACTTTTCGCACCCAGATAAAGGAGAGTCTTCCGTCAGGCAGGGTTGAACTTGCTGAGGTGGCGTCTGACGTGATGTCTGCTTATCAGTACTTGTGTAATGTCTTTATTTTTGGCAGAACATCATGCCACATTGGCACAGATCTATACTGAGGCTGAAGTTCAAATGTACAAATTTAGAACTTATCAGGGAAGCTCGCTTTGTGAGACGAGTATTTTGAAAGACCTATCTTCTAACCCCTCCATAATACGAACTGCTCCTTTGAAAGTAAATCTGGAATTTTAGAATTAGAGAA
This sequence comes from Hepsetus odoe, assembly GCA_017165825.1. Classification (NCBI taxonomy): domain Eukaryota; kingdom Metazoa; phylum Chordata; class Actinopteri; order Characiformes; family Hepsetidae; genus Hepsetus; species Hepsetus odoe. Next base: position 15,232,275 of record CM029389.1, read on the forward strand.
ATTCTAATAAGTAGTTGGACCTCTGGGTATTGCAGTTCCATGTTTTCAAATGATAAAAGCAGCACTAGTAGATATGAGTCACACACACTGAAGGAGTTAACTAGGAGCCTTGACTATTCGTTATTAAGGTTTTAAGGCCATGTGTTAACACGTTGGATCATATATCCCTAAAAGTTCAGCCAGTTATTATAGTACAGCGGTACCTCGACTTACGAGTATCCCGACTAACGAGTTTTTGAGATACGAGTGTTTCTCGGCCGTTTTTTTGCTTTGAGTTGAAGCTAAAATTCGGGTTAATAGCCAGCTTCAAATACAACATCTGCCCAGCATCCCGTGTCTCACTCGTTCACTTGAAGCGTTTCACTCGCAGTTGAAGCGAGAGTGTTGTGCTCGCATTTGTGCTGCAGTTATTTTGCAAAACCTTGTTTTTCCAACCACGTGTCTGAAGAAAGTGAGTGAGGACAGCGCTGAGAAGAAGAAGCGGACAATGTGCATTGAATTAAAGATAGAAATGATATGTAGTTGACTTGGCGAAGCAGTACGAGTGCAGCACTTCTACAATCTGCACCTGAAACAGACACATTGGACTGGTTTTTATAAAACCTGACCATGAAAGTGAGGACAGCCTGGTGACACGGCAAAAATCAGCCAATAAGATTCAGTAATTCAGTCTTTCTCCTCCACCTTCGTCAGCATCTTCAAGTCCTCAGATCTCCAAGGCAAATGCTGCACATTATACTTAATAAAACCAGTTTATTTGACATTCTATACTGTACATTCTATTGTATTGTGTTTTTATATAATATTCGTTATTTATAAAAACATTTGCACCACTGTGTGTGTGTATATATATATATATATAGTATATATAAATTACATTACATTCATGAAATGTTGGCAAAAAAGTTGTTTTTATCTTGCGTGGGTTTTTCTCAGAAAACATGCAAGGTACCGGGAAAAAATAATATAAAAAAATAATATACTGGAAAAAATATTTTTTTTCATTTTATGGATATACAGTCCTACACAAAAGTCTTTAACCACCCATCATTTCTTATATACTATAATTTTTTAGCAGCATAGAAGGTCAAACGTTTGCAAAAATCTGCAAAAAAAATGCAATGACTCTTATCTTTAAAAGTCAAATATCCTCTTTGATGTAGATTGTAAACACTACAGAGTTACATACGTACCGCTCGCTCCCAAATCGATGAGTTTTATATGTAGAATAAACAGACAATGGCACAATATAAGCGGATAAGTCACTTTTTGAAATCATTTTCATTAAAAATCACAATGTGTAGATTTTAATCAGCCTGCAGATGATTAGCTCTGAATTATGAATTATGGTTACTGGTACATAAAATCACATGTTTTAAATGGATAATAGAAAATGTAATAATGAACCTGCTGACTCATATATGCCTCTTGACTATCTCATTAAATTGATCTGCATGATGGTTTTGAATGTTCTGCATTTGAGGCAGTTTTGTGGGAATAACTAATTTGTTGCTGCAAAAGGAAGGAACAGGTCTCCCATTTTTGTCATGTGTGCTGTTTTAATGTCCTCACCAAGACCCTCCAAAGATCACAAAGGTCCTGATCAGCCCCAGAGGCGACATCATGGAGGGATACTCGGTCAACCTTACGTGCATCAGCAATGCCAACCCGCCTGTGGAGAAATATGCCTGGTACAAGATTGGTGGGGGTCAGCCCTGGACCAGAGACTCATCTCAGAACCTCACCTTCTCTGCTGTACGCTCACACCATGGTGGACAATTCTACTGCACAGCGTGGAACGGGTTTGGCATGGGGACGTCTCCCCCAGTCACTCTGTCTGTGCTGTGTAAGTCCTTATTTTTTATAACCAGGGCTGGAACTCAAAAGCATGATGAGCTTTGGCAAATGTTATAGAGTTATAGAGATTTCCTTATAATAAAATTTCAGATTTTTCCTTTGTAATTAATGGAAGATGCTAGCTGCAAAGTGTCTAAAGATACAAGGTTCTAGATTAAGGGCTACCAGGCACTCAGCAGTAAACAAATCCCCTGATCATCTGGAATCATCTGCACCTGTTTCTTCACTGCTTCATGTCTTAAGTTAGACATTTTGTTCTGCTTGAAGGTTCAGACGTAGATCACTGTGTGGATTAACCAACAAAAAACAATCACTGTCCTTCAGGAAAATCTGGAGAACTGCTCAGGTACAGAGATTGTACTGAAAATGAGAGACAGAAACACTGTCCTTCATGAAGATCTGGAGAACTGATCCTCAAAGATACATTAAAATACATTGGTTTTTAGGTTCCAGGGCAAAACTGGGTTGGGTTTGAAAATGTCTAAAAAAATTACATTTTGGAAAGGTTTATGCAAAAATCTGATTTTTGGTGCTTGCCAAAACTTGCAGGTCTAGAATTTAATTGTTGATGCTGATAATCTTGTGTTATTGACCTTACCCAGGAAACTGGCCTTTATCAGTAGATCCCTTCTGTTGATAAAGTGTAAAATGCAGCATTGAAGTGTAGTAGGAATGTGATGCTCAGGTTTCTCACTTTGAAATGAAACTTCACCTCCTGTCTGCCTTCAATAGCCCTTGAAAAGCCAATCAATCAATCTCTTATTCCCACTCCTCTCTCTCTCTCTCTCTCTCCCTCTCCCTCTCCCTCTCTCTCTCATCCTTGTCTTGGCCTGCCTTTCAGACGCCCCAAAGAACACCTCCGTTTTGGCTCGGCCCTCCACTGTGATTGAGGTAGGTGCTTCACTGACCCTGACCTGCAGCAGTCAGGCTAATCCGGCAGTGGAGAACTACACCTGGCACCGAATCAATGCGGCTGACGCCTGGGTAACGCGATCAGGTCGCAGCTACACCATCGCTGAGGTCAGCGCTGGGGCCAGCGGCCAGTACTACTGCCAGGCCCGCAACCGCATTGGCGCCCACAGCTCGCCTGTCCTCACTGTCCGGGTTCGAGGTCAGTGGGCTCCACACTGCTCTCCTTATAAAACAGTGTGCTTTTCTCATACAAGTGTGAACTAAAAAGTGAATTAAGCTTTAATTAAGATTTAATTAAAAAGTGACGGAAATACTTAAAATGATCAAGAAAACTGAGAACCATGATTTTTTGTGTTACTAGACGTATAAGCAGCTGACCTGTGATATTAACAAAATCTCCAACATCTGCAGTTATTTACTTTATTTAACACCGTATAAAAGTGTGATTAGTTACAGTTGTGTGCACCTGAGCCACCTCTTATTTCTTCATATTCTGAAAAGACTTTTTTCATCTATTTTTAAAGACGTTTTTTAGACTTCCTGAAAGACAAAGCTTTTGGCTCTCATTTTCATCAGAGAATGGAACAGAAAGGCAGCTGACGTCCAAAGAAAGCTCTGGAACATCCTTCAAGAACCCTGGAGAACTGTTCCTGAAGATGATGAAGAAATAAAAGAAAGCTTGTCTAAGAGAGTCTAGCATACCAAACACTGATTTTTATGCAAACCCTCTATGTATAACAAAGTGTGTAGACATGCATGTTTGGACAAGCTGCAGTTAATCACTGTACCTACTGTCAGGCAAAATCTAAAGAAACTGGGTGGTGGCTCAAGACATTTACCTTTACACAATAGTGGGATATAGTCAAAAAAAAAAAATAATAATAAATAAATATATATATATATATATATATATATAAATCTTATTATTTGGAAATTCACATTTAAAAGTAGCCTGAATACTGAATTGAGGTACAAATTGAATGTGTTTTACTTTAAATGGTTCTTTATGACTTCAACACAATGTGAGAAAGCATGTGCGATTCAGATTTAAAAATGAAGAAGAAAGTTCCCAAGATTGTCATGCTTGAAAGTGATTTTATGTTCTCGGCACTTTTCTGGTACATTTAGTGAAGGAGTCAGGCGGCACAGTATCACCACTGATCAACGATGATGAGTGTGCAGATCTGTTCCCCTTTGATCAGTTCCATGTTCACAGTCAGATGTTCACACTGTGTAATTTGCAGTTTCAGCTTCTGTTTGGCCTAAAAAGTCACAAGCTTTTACAACAATATCACATGCTCGACATGCACACTTCCTTTCCCTTAACCGCCATTCTGCTTTCTGTTTAATCCTCCTTCAGATGTGATATTTTTCACTTCTTCTTCTTATGAACCTGATTTATATTTGAATGCCTGAGAATTACCACTTGCTTCTCTGTTAACTGTATTTTTAGGGCTTTGGCTGAAAAACACCTGATTTGAATGAACTTGGATTATACAGAATTGCTCAAAATTTGTCTCTCATCAAGAGAAATACTAAAAGGCAGTCTGTAAAAATTGTGAATGTTTTTAGAAATAAGGCCACTTTAGATGATTTGTGCCTTGTGTTGTCGCCTCACAGCAAGAAGGTTCTGGGTTTGAGTCCCAGGTGGGATGGCCTGGGTTCTTCTTGTGTAGAGGTTGCATGTTCTCCACATGTCTAACTCACTAAGGTGCATTAGATTCTCATCTCAATCCGAAGGCTTGCACTTCAGATGGATTGAAGATGCAAAATTGCCCCCTGGTGGTGTTTGAGTGTGTTTTATGTCTGTCCCGTGATAAACTGGTGACTCGTCAAGGGTGTTTCATTGTGTTTCTTCCTGTGTGAGCTGGGATAGGATGTGGCATACCCTCAACCCTGGTTAGATTAAGAGATTAAGAGGCTCAGATGATGGATGGATGGATGGATGGATAGATAGATAGATGGATAGATGAATAGATAGATAGACGGATGGATTGACATGGCCTGAGCTGTTTCTTCAAGTCGTCCTTAGGGCTAATACTCCAGCCTACTTGTAAGTTATCCATATCTGTTCTTTAGATGTCTGCTGCCTTTAGTTCTGCCCTCTGTGGAGATGATTCCACACTGCTTCTGCTTCTGAAACTGATCAGGTTCAGGGACTGAACCTGAAAATGAGAGCCAAAAGCTTTGCCTTTCAGGACGCCTGGAAAACTGTTCCTCAACAATACATTAAAAAGTACAAGTCTGGCTCTTGAGAAGAAAAAGAGGAAGAAGTAAGGGGTGGCCCAAGCACCGTTGAAATGATATGTGTTCAACAGGACGGCTGAAGGTGATTGCATTGGCCTCTGCAGTGGGCGTGTCCGTAGGACTCATCACACTAACTGTGGCCGTCATGATCAGGTGACCAACCCCACCGTGTTGTAGATGCATGATAATCATATCAGCTATAGAACTGAAAGCTGACATTTCATGTCTCTCCTGCAGTAAGAACATGCACCGGGTGGACACTGAAGAGCTAGAAGAGGACAAGCAGGTCTTTCCAGAATTCAAATGATTAATTAATAGTAAATATAGTTACAGTTAAAGCATAGTTGGTGGAGCAGTGGAGGTCTAGTGGTTTGGGACTGGAAAATCAAGGGTTAGAATCCCAGACCAGTAGGTTGCTTTGAGGTACCCTTTAGCAAGGTACCGTCCCCATCACTGCTCCCCGTGTGCTGGATATAACTGCTTCTTGCCGCTGTCTATGAGTTCAAAGCAGAGGTTGCCTTTTGTTCCATTTCACAATCACAACTAGTCACTTTCACTACACTTTCACTTCACTAAATCAGATAGTTCAGCATAAGCTACAGTTGTGGAAGATGTGTGGAAATGAAATTTAGTGATGCTTATAATATTTCTTTACCTTCTTTTCATTAACTTGTGAAACCAGATAATGGTAGATCATTTCTTAATACATACAACATCCCAAAGTTCAATACATTAGAGATATTTAAAAACACAACATCTGAAAATATTTGGAACCATTGAAGGCCATTTAAAGACAGAAGACATATCTGCATGCTCATTACCAATTTCTTCCACATTTTAATCACAAGAAATTGTATTTTCTAGCTAGAATCCCCACCATGGCCTGACGCTATGCAGCTTGGAAGGTGAAGAGAAGCATTTGTCCCCACCATGACACATTAAGCCCCACCAGTTTTTTGAGAATGCAAGTACATTGGACAGCTCAGCATGCTTGAAGGAGAATGCTAACTTTTTATTTGTGTCATGTCACTGAACATACATTGGTGCTTTTCTCCTGACATTAAACCCGGTGTGAACTCTGGGGGAAAAGTTAAAAAAGATAAGATCAAGAAAATGAATGTTCCCATTTCAGTAATTTTTTTTAGGATATAAGAGTCTTATTTATCCCTGTATTCCATGTTGCTAAATTTTTTTATAAATTTTTTATCTTTTTCCTTTCCCACAGCTGGGATCACCCATAGAAGTGGATTCGCTGTTTTATGAATCCCCACAACCAACATTTCAGTTCCCGAAGAGAAAGATGGCAGACATTCCAGTGCGTTCCACTAATCCTTCATATTCTGACAAACAGCACAGAGCTTCGTCAATGATGTATTTAAACAATTTTCAAATTTACTACTTAAGTATCTAACAAGGAAAGAGTGAATCATCAAGTGTGTTAACGGGCCACCCAACAGCCTTCATTCATTACTACCAACTTTGCTTTTAAGGAAGTATTTATTTGAAAGAAAATGTTTAGGTAATACCGTTGATGACAGATGTGTGCTTTTATGGTAGGAGGAACCCGAAGACATGTATGAGAGTGCTCACCCTGCCATTGTGCCCCTTAAGGAGTTTGCTGAAATCACTGGAGGAGACGTGAAGGATGGAAAAGTCAAGTATGTCACTGTGCATTACTCCCGGATGCCAAGGTTAGTGTGTAACGATGTGCCGTTTTACAACCGATGTAGCTAAAAAACAAAAACGACCAGATTAATTCGCCCTTTTTCATCACTACTTTTAGTCGAAGGTTGTAATGTTAATGTGTAATTTGTCCTTCCACAGCCGGGACCAAGCGCAAATCACAAAGGTACCACTGGATGGCACAAAAGATCCTAAAGAGGGACCCAGTGTCATTTACACATTCTTGCCCAAATAACAGTGGCTGCAAACCTTCATTTCCACTTCATTCAAGCTGTAATTATAATGCACATATGCTAATAATGATTGATGTAAAGTTAATTATGCTTAGACTGGTTCTAGTTTGTTGAGTATAACCAGAGAGCAGCTCTTAACAAAGTTCAGTTTATGAGCTATTTTTTAATCCTCATGACCTCTGATACACAGAATAATCACATATAATAGTCCTCAGGAGCCTGGCCAAGATATTTTAACCTGGAAGAAGATAGCAGTTTTAACTCAGTTATGAATGAAACATAAAAATCTAATCATTTGTGATAAATAACAAACTGTATCAGTCCTTCATCATTGTTTGAAAAATTTGTTTAATTAATCTTTCAATAAAACCCTGTTAGGCAGAACATTTCTGTTATTTTGTGCTTTGTATGATGCAATATTGTGCAAATGATTTCTTAATATTTCGCTTCTAAAGGGCCTGACGTGCTTGATATTTTTAAATGTATCTTTGAGGAACAGTTCTCCAGATCTTTCTGGAAGACAGTGTTTTTGTCTCTCATTTTCAGTCCAGTCTCTGTACCTGAGCAGTTCTTCAGATCTTCCTGAAGGACAGTGTTGTTGTCTCTCATGTTCAGTCCAGTCTCTGTACCTGAGCAGTTCTCCAGATCTTCCTGAAGGACAGTGTTTTTGTCACCCTCTGCTGATACAGGTGTTCCTTTGCACACATGCAGCTTGTATCATCTCCATAGGAAAGCAGTTGGTTGAACAGGATGAGATGCTAAAAGAATGAGTCTAATGTCATACCCAATATGAGGGGTGTAGAGGGGTATAAAGCCTTCCTGCAATGGACATGGGTGATGGAGCACCATATGGTATCATTAGGAGAGGCATTTGTGATCCAGAACTTAGTGGGCAGTGGGTGGCCCCAGGATCAGGAGGTCATGGGTTTGAATCCCAGGTTGCCTTGAGGTACCCTTGACCAAGGTACCATCCCCATCACTGCTCCCTGAGTGCTTTGACTGGCTGCCCGCTGCTGCACGGTGTGTATGGGTGAAAAGCAGAGATTGAATTCCGCTGTGTTTTTCACAATGTCACTTTCACTTCAAATCATCCAGAATCCGTGCTTGACCTAATTCTCCTGTGATTCAATACAATCAAATTCTAATAGCAATGATCCAACATCTAATGTATAGCACAACAAAGTGTCATAGAAGCCCATCTTTGGAGATAAAAATAGATCTTTAACAACAGATATTAGCATTATAGTGTCACTTATAACGAAACTCTAATAGGACTGATGCTGCCTTTAAGATGCATGTTTTATTGATTTTCCAAGTGAAAATTCAATTCCCTTAACCTCTACAGTGAACTTCAGTACAGACTGTCTGAAAATCTTACATTTCCATTTATATATATATTTTTATATATATATATATATATATATATATATATATATGGGGCAGCGGTGGCCTAGTGGTTAGTGGCGATCGGACGATCGGGGGTTCGAACCCCTTCCCAATAGGTTGCCCTGAGGTACCCTTGAGCAAGGTACTGTCCCCGTCAGTACAGTATTGCAGAGGTCCAATTTCATTGTGGTTCACTGTCTGCTGTGCTGTGACCTCGCAATGACAAGGGTAGTCACTTTCACTTTATATATATAGTACTGTGCAAATGTTTTAGGCAGGTGTGGAAAAAATGCTGTAAACAAAGAATGCTTTCAGAAATATAAATAATGATTGTTTATTGTTTATTTTTTATCAATTTACAAAATGCAAAGTGAGCAAACAAAAGAAAAATCTAAATCCGATCAATATCTGGTGTTTCTACCTTTTACCTTCAGAGCAGCATCAGTTCTTCTGGCCCCACAGAGCCCTGATCTCAACATCATCCAGTGTGTCTGGATCACATGAAGAGACAGAAGGATGTGAGGAAGCTACATCCACAGAAGATCTGTGCTCAGTTCTCCAAGATGTTTGGAACGACCTACCGGCCGAGTTCCTTCAAAAACTGTGTGCGAGTGTACCTAGACAAACTGATGCTGTTTTGAAGACAAAGGGTGGTCACACCAAATATGGATTTGATTTAGATTTCTCTTTTGTTCATTCACTTCATTTTGCTGATTGATGAAAATAAATGATTAACACTTCCATTTCTGAAAGAGTTCTTTGTTTACAGCATTTTTTCCACACCTGCCTATCTTTAATTGTCCTGACCTGCTGCAAATCTTTCCCAGCTCTATCTCTCTGTCAAGCCAATAAGTAAAGATCCTTTTCTCCCTCCTTACTGTCCAACCTCTCATACAATTCACCAAACACCTGATCTTTTTCTTCACCACTTCATCTCTTTGTACTCCCACTTCTTCTTTGCCTCCCTCTTCTTCTGTATACACTCCACCAGGTTTCCTTATCTTCCTTCTTCCTTCCAGATGTCACACCAAGTATGTTTCTAGCTGTCTGCCGCACCACTTCTGCAGTAGTTTCCCAGCAATCTGGTAGTTCTTCAACACCTCCCAGTGCCTGTGTTAACTCCTGCCTGAATTCCACCTTGCAGTCCTCCTTCTTCAGCTTCCACCACTTGATCCTTGAATCTACCCTCACTTTTCTCCTCTTCTTGACCTCCAGGATCATCCTACAGACCACCATCCTATGATGTATAGCTACACTCTTCCCTGTCACTATGCAATTTCCAATCTCTTTCAGACTGACCCTCCTGTAAAGGATATAATCCACCTGTGAGCATCTTCCTCCACTCTTATACGTCACCCTGTGCTCCTCCCTCTTTTTAACATAAGTATTTAAAATAAATAAATATTAATTACTTCTTTTAAACAATGCCTACATTTAGTTATCTTGTGGTTCAAAAATGTAAATAAATGTGATCAGTTAAAACATTAAAAAGATTAAAAAGAGAGTATGCCATTAGATAGAAGCAGACAAAAGATGTGAAATTTCAGTGCCAAAAAGTAAGCCTGTTTCCATATTTGAAGATTTTTTACAATTTAATTCGTTAATCCATTGATGTAAAACTCTAGATAAAGAATGATACAACTGTTCTTGGTGCATCTGCTGCACATTGAAGAAATCTCAGAGAACGCCCTCAGCTTTAGTTGTTTGAAGCGATCCTGAGTGTTTGTTTCTGAAAGAACAACATTCATGTTAGTCAGAAGATAGTTTGCTGAAATTTAAAATTACAGGCCAAAACATCTGTAACTAACTCTAACTGTCAGAATAGTTTAAAAGTTTAAAATTTTAAATTTTAAAATAAAAGTTCAAAATGTCGTCAGTAATTGAGAAAACTTGGTTAGCACGCTGCTTTACCTCCTGATGCATACAGCAATAAAGACTATTGCTATCAGTATGAGCGCAACTGTAAACATGATGCCAGTGATGGAGATTCCACTTCCACCTGCAACAAAGATTTTTCTTCAATAAATATAGTTGCAAAAATTTAAAATGTTTATCACGGTAGTTTATCAAATAGCTTCCTCTTTTTTCCAAGCCACAAAATTTACAGCCTAAACTACAGAAATTTCATCTGCACAGGCCATTAAAAGTGAGAAAATTAGCAAAATGTAAAAAAAAAAAAAAAACTATCGCTGGTTTACTGCGATTCTGGTTCAAATAAGGGGCTCCAATCATGAAAGTGTTAGTTTAGGGATCTGTGTCACTTCACCTCAGAACTAAATAAGTTCCACTGCTTTTTATTTGAGGCTAAAATAGCAGAGATGGCTGAAATCTAACACGCAGATATCCTTTATTTTCTGGCGAGAAAAAAAAAAAAATTTACAAGAGGTCGGTATAGTTTTTGCAGATTATGTGACACCGACTATGGATTAACTGTCTGGTTAACGATTATCGTGTAATGAGGCTGTTTTTTTGTTTTTTTTTGTCAATATTATATATATCTCCCATTTTTACTGAATATGTTATGCATATGCAGCAGAAGTTGAGATGGATGGACAGTGATGCTATGAATATGACTGTGCAAGAATATAAAGAAGCAGTGGCTGCCAGACAAGCCTGATGTAATAAAGTCCATAAACTCACAAAGATTTGGATTCAGCTAAATGAGTAAATAAAAACGTCAAAGCAGATTTGCTATATCAACTCAAATCAGCCATTAATCCAGCTTTCTGGTGAGGGGGATGATAAAACTGAGAGTTTAGAGCCTCGAAATATTTTGTTTGTGAGTTCCGCCAGTGGATGAAGATGGTAATGAATAAAATTATAAGAAGGATACAGATATGGATCAGCCCTAAAAATGGGCTAATTCTTTACCTTGGTGGACAGTGATCTGAACCGAAACGCTCTGCGAGCCCCATTTGTTCTGAGCCGTGCAAGTGTACAGTCCACTGTCTTCAGCACTCATGCTCTCTAAGAACAGCTTCCGCTCTGCTCCTTTGAGTAAAGTCCTCCCTCCACTGGATTTAAACCAAGTGAAGTTCGTCACGGGTGTGGCAGCATGGCTGGAACATGTCAGGCTCAGTGAAGTGCCCTCCATAATTTCCCCAGGGCTTGAGACGGTCACTGAAGTGTTCACTGGGGGATCTGAAAAAGACCAGGATGTTGCAAGTGCACAAGACGTTATGAGTACATCTAACTGTGTAAAAGCAATTTAGATTGCACATTTTTATTTGTGTGATTATGATACAATTAGTTCAAATTAATATTTATTCATTTATATTTAGAATGTGTTGTGTATTGACATTTTGGTTTGGTAAAATGTCCTTTTAGTGTTTGTTACCGTGAACTATACCAGAGAAAGCCGTTAGAATTGGATAGTTAAGCCCATGACACCTACATAAGCCCGTCAATGCAGCTGACATTAATCTTTCTTAAGGCTTCGGCATGAATTGACATAATAATAATGATAAAAATGAATCCAAAATAGACAATCATTCCTGATGCTTGTTTATGTAGGGTATGTCAGTTGTCATGTAAGGCCTATTTAGAAAATGGAAAAGGGAGAAAAACGAAAAATCTAGAGGGGTCCTTTTATCAAAATCTTAGTTTAAAACAGATCAGTAGTTACGATGATCAAAATACATCCAGAACTGTTTCCTTTTATTTGGAAACGTTTCTGACCAGAGGTTCCACTGTATATGGAAACTTGGTGACCTTATGGGGCAGCAGTGACCTAGTGACAGTAACTATTCTTGTCATTATGAAACACAACACAACACAACGCAACACAATGAAATTCAACCTCTGCCTTTCACCCATACAGCAGGAGGCAGCTATTGAAAGTTCCCGGGGAACAGAGATGGACCATTGCTCAAGGGTACCTCAGTGCAACCTACTGGTGAGGGAGTCGAACCCACAATCTTCCGAACCGGGGCAACTCCTTAACCACTAGGCTACTGCTGCCCACAGTGATGAGGGACTAGGCCCCAGAATCAGAAGGTCATGGGTTCGAAATCAGTAATTTCCCCTGAGGAAGGTACTGTCCCCGTCACTGCTCCCCGGGCGCTTTAAATAGCTGCCCCCTGCTGCACAGTGTGCATGGCTAAACGCTGTGCTGCGTTTGACAAAAATGTTGGCCACTACTGAATACTTTAGAGAAAACATTTCATTTATATGGGCTCACTTTTTTACTCACTGTAATGATGCTGGACAAAAATACAACAGGAAGGAAGAAGAACATGCTGTTATATATGGCCATAAATTGTCATTGATTATTACATTTCTGGTATTAAAGTTGATTTTGATGAAAACTATTTGATTTTAAAAAGCAGTGAAAACATTTCACTCAGAGTTTGTGGGTAAAATATAGTTCTTTTCTGTGTGTCTCCACACTGGTGTAGAGCATAAGACAGAAGCCTGCCGCTTAAAGAGCAAGGCTGTGTTGCTATGGGAACCTGCATTGTTGTGATTTCCTTTTATCACTAGCTGTTCCCCCTTGTTTTTTTAGGCTGACACTTTTATAACCAGGATAAACAGACTCCAACAGAAGGCCATAATGGTGTCTCTCTCATGTGGAAGGAAGACCAAGCAGCCATATTTAGCTGTTCCTATCCATCATTGTGGTGTGCAGTTACGTGATGCTGGACGAAATCACGACATGCAAAGTCTCAGTTTTTGTTGCGTGTTTATGATGGTAACTCTTAACAACATCCCACTCCTCTGACTCATTTGCAGGAAGCACCTCCTTATGAAGCTATATGAGTTTGTACGGGGCAGCAGAGGTCTAGTGTTTATGGAGATCATGGATTCAAACCCAAGACCAGTAAGTAGCCCCTGTGCAAAGTACCGTCCCCATCACGGCTACCCGGGTGCTTTAAATAGCTGCTCCCTGCAGCAGTGTGTGAATTTCGTCAGGTCTCACTGTGTGCTGTGACATGTTTCACAGTGACAAAAAATAGTGGCTTTCACTTTCACTCTCAGTGTGGACTGGGGGTTTTGGAGGGCGAGACACTCTCGATACATCTCTCCTGCCCTCTCGTTCACCCTGCTTCAAACACAAACACATTTTTGGAATAGTTTATGTAATATGCAGGAATCAGAGAGCCATGATTGATTACTTTCCACTGCTTTTTCATAATTAAACAACCAAACATGGGATTTGTTGGGTTGAGGCAAATAGTTAAGAAATAGAAGGCTGTGAAAGAATTTATGGGACCTTTGGAGAATAAGCAAATGTACATGGTAATATAAAACTATGTGAAATAATGGTACTCTTGAGGTAATTGGTCCTTTTGAACTAGCATTTATTCCAGCAAATCAAGTGTTTTTGCTTTCATCTTCACTTTCTTAGGGGAAGACTTGTGTGCAGACAATTTTTAGATCATTTTTCTATTTTAGCTCCTAAGCAAAGATAACTAAAGTAAGTCGATAATCAGCCAAACTGAGACACTTTAGGCTTGTAAACTACTCATAGTTACGCATAATGAAAAAAAAATGCACAAATAATGTATTAATGTGGATTTTTTGAACAAGCATTAAAAGTCAGCTTAAGCTCTGTTATCATGACAGGATTATTAGCAGTTAATAGACACTCCAGAGGCTCGTTCACAGAGAATTCCTTAAGGCCTTTACAACAGAAAGTGTTTTTTTTTTTTTGGACAGTTTGAGGAACTGTCTGACCTTTAGGCTCCTCTTTTTCAACATGTTTGAACAGAACAGGGAAGAGGTTTAGTTTGAAGGAAACAACGTAGCAGAGAAAATACCAAACTGATGGCGTCTTAAAGGTTTTTTCATGCCATCAGCGGTTACTTATGTTACAAAATCACATTTCTGAACCTGAATCCTCCAAAATCTACATAATTTCTAATCTCTAAGAGCTCTGGGTGTGGCTGTGTCTGAGAAGGCTCACTGCCTTGCACATTGTAAAATGTGAAGTTTTCTTCATTTTTAAGGCTCACAGTAAGTCATGCTTAGTCCTAAACCATGTCCACATGTGTGCACCACCAAAATGAAGAGCTGGTTGCAGTTCACTGTGTGCCGTGCCGTGTTTCACAATGGCAAGTAGTCGCTTTCACTTTCACATTTCTTAGCCACTATATCGGGGCGGAAAAGAAAAATCTAATACCATATTAAATCTAATACCATACGCCTCCACTGCTTGTTATCTACAGCATCCTTATCAATGATCTACAGAAGCAAACTTCAGCCACTTGGCTGATCCATTATATTTGGGATGAAAGCTGTGAGTTTTTTGGCTGTATCCTCACTTTAATGGTACCTGTAACTTGTAGGATGAGCCCCTTCTGGCCTGGTAGCTTTTTCACCGGATGGTCCGTGATGAAGCGGAATACATAAACGCCGCTATCAGTGGTCCTCAGGTCAGTTATTCTGAATGAGCAGTTTTTGGACCCTGTGGTGCCCAGATACTGCACCCTGCCCTGGTAAGCAGGATCTGGGAAGATACCCTGACTGTGGTAGACATATGTGGGTGTGATACAGAAGCTCTGGTTCCGACACCACATCTCGGAAAGCACTTTATGAGGCGTCCCAAGCGCAGACTCCTTGGGAAAGTCATAAGTGCAGGACACCATCACAGTGGAACCATGAGGAGCGAAGATGGGACTTTCTGGAACATGTACCACCCAGTCACCGGCAAGGACACCTACACAGAAGAATACATTGACATCGTATTGGGTTTAAGAATTCTCATTGACATCATTATACAGCTATTTCTACTACAAATGTAGAAAATAATAACATTACAACAGCAATAATTACAATAATAATCACCTGAGGAAGCTTCATCCTATTCACGCATACAGTCAGCTGTATTTCACAATTTAATCCTGATTTTAAAGTGAACTTTTCATGGTTCTACTATTAAACCTGCAGCCAAAATATGAACTTTAATGTCAGAATTTCTCACTGCCAGATATGATGACCATGAACTTCATCATTAACAGTATTTTGTTGAAATATTGAGGGCCAGATTTGAAATGTACCTCTGTCCATTTCTTGTCACAGAGACGTGGCCGCACAGGGAGGATTGCTATAGAGCACAAAAACTCATTTTGTTCAACATCTCTCAATAGGGATCCAAAAGTGGTTCTTCTGTTCCTTTTACTGGGCTTCATCTCTAAGAGTTCAGGGACTGCTGATGTTTAGTGCTGTCCGCCAATTAGATACTTAAACAATTAGATTTATATGAACATTCATTGCTTTTGTATAAAAAAAAAGGTGTAGAAAATGAAAGACTCACCTGAAACAATAAGAGGAGTCCAGATCCATCTGGTCCTAAGTCGACTCCCATCCATCTCAGCTCGCTCGCAGTGAGTTCCTGTGTAAATCTACACAAAGCAGCAGACTTTAGTAGCCAGAACTGCGCAATTTCACTTCTGTTTTTTTTGGGTTGCCATGCTAGATCTTGTATTTATGCAGCTTTATGTCATTAGGTGCAAGTATTATCCCATTGTGCAGCTTAAGGAAACTGCACCTCACCTGTTCTTGTGAAAAGGCCTGTTTGTTTATTCTTCATTTGCATATAATGCATTTGCATTTACGGCATTGAGCAGACACTGTTATCCAAAGCAACTTCCATTACCTAACTACAGGGACAGACTCCCTGGAGCAAGCTGGAGGTTCAGGGTTTCACTCAGGAACCCCATCATGGTAGACCATCACTGCCCCATATTTTATTTTTTAGACACATAATTCCATTTATTATAGTCATAAAACAGTGTTGCAATTCTAGACTGGGTGAAATAAACTTAAAAACAGATTTCTGATTTGAATATATTATTAATTCATCTTTCGGTTCGCCAAATTTCGTTAAAAATAACTTGTATTTGGCCTAAAACACCTGTTGGCTTGTTTTCTTTCCCACCGGTTTTGATTAAGCCACGCCCACCGCGTTTTCGTCATTCGTTCAAAAAAAGGAAAGTAACGGACCAATCCTGGCACAGGAAAGGGATAGGACTAGCCAATCGCAACACAGAGGAGGTGGGACTTGTCGGAATAGGAGCGTGTTTTTTTTTTTTCGTTTTTTTTTTCTTTCTTTTTTTTAAATGTACTGACCGGAAGGAGCAGGTTTCGACTTTTCGAAACAGTTAGAAAAAAAAAAAAAAAAAAAAAAAAAAAGCGGAGTGCGAAGGGACAACCTGCGTGAGAAAAAAGCTCCTTGTGAAGGAAAAGAAAGGACTGAAGGCTCGGGGGAGAAAGCTGAAATGTCAGCGTGGATGTTCTGAGAAAAAAGACTCGGTGTCCAACTTCATGTCTTTGTTGGTGGTGTTGAGGACTTTACCTGTGGCGAGGGAGAAAGGTGAGTATATTCTCAGATTATGGAGGAGAAAATGAAGGGAAATGTGGTTCCCCTTTTTTGTCAGGATAGAGATACAATTTATTAATTTAATTGCTCTGAAATAATTATTCTTTTCTGAGTATTCATATATGTACTTTAAAGTACATACTTAATATGTACTTTTCTGGAAAAAAAAAATTATATATATATATATATATACATATACATGTATATATGGTTATTCTTCCATTTCACCTCTATTGCCCTCTTAGTCCTTTACATTAAAAACCCAACACAAGCCAAAAAGCCTCTGATGGAGCTTCTTCTTGGCATTTTCTACCTTTACTTCATGCTTGCTTTCTATCCTGTAAGTCCTATTTTCTGTAAAAGTCCCCAGAATTGTTTCCAGCTACTCCTTCCCTCTCTTCTCTTCTCCTCCTGCTCCTCAGCTCTTCCTCTGGTGCTCTGAATGTTGGAGAGCCTGTTAAAAGGCTCTGGACATCAAAACATTTAGCTTTAATAAACTTTTCCGAATGGCCACAATGTTGAAAACATGAATCTTGTTGACTGTGCCCTCCAGAATCCGTGCCTCGTCGTGCCCTTTGGTTTATTTAACTTGCTTAACCCGTTTCTGTCCATCACTGCCGTTGCCATCACTGATTTACGTGATTCTTTTTTTCCTCTTCACCCCATCATTTGCAGGTTGATCAGAAAAAGGAGACACCAGTGGAGGAGAGGAGGGTTTATTTTCCGGCAGCGTTCCATCCTGTTCCAGCTTTCTCTGTTTTTCATTTAAAGATGACGGAGAAGAAGATAGGTGAGTTCTGGAAGCACAAAAGACAAATTGTGCCTTTTCGCTTTTGACAGCAGACATCGGACCAGCGAGCTGTTAAACATTAATGGAGCGAGCGCTGCCGACGTTTTGTGTGGAGAGGGCCTGTTTTGCTTAGACTTGTGTAAAAGATGGTTATTAGTGCTCTAAGGCGGTCAAAGGACACAGAGTAATGTCTCCGAGATTTGATGAAAGAAACGGGGACAAGGGCCAGAGGAGGGTCCGAGACACACTGGACAAAAGAGGACATTTAAATGGGCAGATTCCCCATTTAAAATCTTGTTTCACATAACATGAACCCTATTGCCCGATTGTGCTGCTGGCAATACTTTCAGACACTTTGTCCCCTTTTGTCCCTTAAGTCCCCCTTCAGAGTAGTCGGAGTGTATGTCATAATGCGGTCATAATTAAACGGTCCAGTGTGTGGAACTTTAGCTTTGTTTGTGGTTCTGGGATCTTTAACAGTGTAGTAAAGAAACTCCATGCTGCCCTTGTTGTTGGATGTACTAAACAGCAGGAGTGTGTTCAGAGTGTAATTGGATGGAAAGGCTTATTGATTAGTTTTATCAGAGGAACATTAAAAGGTGGCTTGTGTTTGCTTGCTCAAAATGCTGTGCTCTAGAGAAACCTAGTCAAAATGCACAGCATGAGTAACCGGAGTCAGACGTCTGGGTTTTGAGCCCCTAATTGATTCCATAATCACTTCGTAAACTAAAATGATAATAAACGTGCTGTCTGATGTTTACGATGTTCTTCCGAAAATGTTTTGGCCTAAAACCGTATGTATTGAAATCAATATACGGGAACGAGTACATGGAGCATTTCGCAAGGCGAGTTAAAATTGTAAGACTATTTCTTTTTCCATTATTTTAAAATTACTACTATTTTACGCTCAAAAAATTTCTAAAACTCAGAATATTTGTTTCAGTCGACTGGCTGTTTTGAACAGCAAACGACTCTTGATTTACGACTGATTCCTTTCACTACCGTTGCGAATGTGCCATTTCTCTACATTGCATTATTTCACATCAGACCGCCTGGACAGTCTCAACGACCGAACGATGCAGAATTATTGGTGGAATTTGACTTTAAAGTGTTTAAATCCAGTCTGAGTGTTAGTGAAGAATGGCACTTCAGCAGAACAGCTTCTAAAAAGTGCTCAAGCCTGTGACTTTATAGTGGAACATTAAATCAATTTGGAAGAAATCACACATAAAGAAGGAATTAATCAAGCCGAGGAGATCTGAACATTCAGATTATTATTTAAGTTTTGGAGCTCAGAAAATGTGCCTTTAAACGGCCCAAATTTTACACTTTACTCGATACATTTGGGTTTTTTTTTTCCAAGTCCATTTGTAACATTTGGAATCATTAAAGTTTTAAAAATGGTTGAAATGAGTTACTGTACAATTAAAGGTACAAACCACCATTTCTTTTCATTTAACTGTTGTGTTGAGGTATAACGGTCAAAACAACTGGATTTTATACAGCTATAATAAAAGGAACCAGACGTCACAATGTCTACACCAACGTCATTTTATGACTTTTATTTACTATTCAGATCGACGGTTTAGATATGCTGATACTGGTAAAAGAGTGGAAAGCTTAAACATTTAACATTCTTTTAAGCAGTCATGGCTCAATACGTCTTTTTCTTTCTTTAATGAATAGAAACCACTGTAAATTGTTGCTGTTGCAATGTTTTTTCAACATTGACTGTAATGAGTGTCAGTCTAAGCCTCAAACCCTTTCATTGACAAAGATACTTTCAGTTTATGCGGATGTTGTACTCATTTGACTCACCTCAGGGAATCCCGTGAATCAAAAATGCAGTCTCTCTCTGGGGAGATTTTTGTCCTGCTCAAACCTCAAGACTTTGCTCTGCAGGTGTGTCTGCTTTGCCCAACGAGCACTGATCAGTAACGCCTGTGGATGGGGTCTGACTCATAGACACATGTTTCCTTCTGCCTTGTCATTTGTAAAATTGCCCTCACGTAGTTGTATGTGAAGTAGCTGAGATGATGATTGAGGGCGTTGGGATAATTAAGCCGCATGGAGGGAACCATTTCTGAAGGTTTTTGTTGGAATGTGCGTCATTACATTAAAAAAAAGGACATAAAAATATCCATATTTAGGTGGGACGCAGTGGGATTCTTCAGAAATGGATGAACTGCATGGAGAAGTTAACTCAAACCACAGAAATAAGCTTCCATTTTTCAGTGTTTGGTAAGTGTTATGTGTTTGAAAGGACCTCCAGACACAGAAGACAGAAAAATCTCCTGTTAAAACATCTTTGAAAACTAGCCTGACTAGCCTGAACAGAGTCAGAAGTACTCATGTGTGCAGTGGACTTACTCACATCATAACACGGCATTATGTGGTTTTACTGGAGCTGGAAATCATGCAGCGAACCTGACTCAGACGCCCATGACTCACTTAGGACGTCCTCCCCTACAGACGCACAAAAAACAGAAAACAGGTCCTTTCTCATAAACACCACACATCATCTTGGCATGGATACTGTTTGTGTTGGCACCCTGCAAAACTGGGTGCGTGCCTGATTAATTGAGGAAATGTGTTATCTGTCATTTGATCTATATTCTAGATTTTATTTTTATTTTTCATTTTAATTTGAGAGTTTGTAGTGATTTTATGTTCTAAAAAAGGAAAATAGAGGAAAATAAATCATGATTTTCCTCAAAACACCAATCATGTATCTCTTTGTCATGAATTTTACCTTTTACAGCCCAGTTTCCTACCATTATGAGATACAGGGAAATGAGATTTTTAAAGGTTGGCACAGCAGTTGCTAATGGGAACTGTAGTTTGAGGCAGCGAGGGCAGGCGGGACAGTCAGTGATTCGGTTGTGAGCCCCTTTGGAAAGAGTTGACCAGTTTTGGAACTCAAAATATGTGTCTTTAAATGGTCCATAATTTACACTTCACTTGGTACGTTTGATTATTTCTGACATTCTGTATAATTTTATGTTTTTAAAAATTCTACCTCACTATTTTCTCTAGAATTAAACAGGTTATGTTGGCTACACAACAGTTAAGGGCAAAATCGGCCATTTTTTTCATTCAGCTGTTGATTTGATGTGGATTTTTAGAGAAGCTGGATTTTATACAGCAATAATGAACCAGGGGACATGGTTTCAGTCAGTGATTCTCAAACCTTTTGTTATGTACTACCTTCGAATACTTTTTTGTCTCAGAAGCGTTTGCCAGGTTTTACCAAAATTCTCCCCATGCCTTCCAATTTTTTTTTATTATGTAAAAAAATTCTATTCAGTTGATTTTAACTTTGGTTTTGTTGCACGAGTGTTGCTCTTTGTCTATTTTAAAACATTGAACTAACTGATCAATGGGAAAAATGTATTCATTAATATAATAATGGATTTATCAGTCATTCGTTGCTGCCTTAGTGAAGTGTAAATGACTTCTGTATGGCCTGACTGACCCCTTCACAAATCAGATGAGGAGATAAAAAAGAAATCAATGGAGTATATGAAGTTTAGACATTCTTATCTTCAACAATGGTGTTCAGCTAAACACACTCTTAATCACTTTAGTGTGAATGAGCAGGAGGTTTTTTTATATAACCCATGAAATGTGTTGACAGCGCATCAATATCCTTTTGTTAGGAAAAGCATTCGACCTTCCATAACATGGGCCCTTCGATTTAAAGGGGGCGGCCAGGTGTGGCGGCCTCGAACAGGGAAGGATCGTCAGTGCCAAAACATGACTTCAGGAGTTTCAGTCGAGCGAACCATCTTTCTGCTGCACAAAAGTGTTGTTTGTTCTCAGGTCAGACGGGTCAAATCAGGTGCTGCTCAGCCGCTGCTCGGGCAGAGGGAATAACTCAGGAGATGAAACAGAAACTGGAAGTTAGAGTGAAAACCTGGACCCGGGCAGCGTTGAATTGCAATTGACATAACCTTAAAGGCTGCGATGGGCTGGGTGTGTCCCCCGTCCTTCTCCCTGTGTGAGCTGGGATGGACTCCAGCACTCCCCTGTGACCCCGCCTGGGACAAGCAGCAGAAAATGAATGAATGAATGAATGAATAACCTTAAAGGTGCATGAAAAAACGTAACGTAAAGGCAATCCGATATATTGTATCTAGACCCGTTGTGTGAGCCAGCATCTCTTTCACAGTAGACCTACAAGGAGATAAAAGAAACAGGGATACGAAATGACAAAAAACAGAAGACAAATGTGTCTCATTAGATGGTGAGGATGGAGAGAAGGATAAGCATCAGTGGCTGCCTTTCTCACTTCTGTAATTAAATTGGATAAATTAACCGCCATCTCATTTAAGGCCCGCTTATTTGGACGTTTTGCAATATTTTCCTTTACTCTCCTGGCTAAGAATTTGGCTCCTTTAAGTATTTTTTGTGTGTAAATGAAGCTTTTTTGTCTGATGTTGGGCTACATCCACAGCTAACCCCAAAACTGTGAAACTGACCACAAACGGCTGCTTAAAAAGCAAACAAATGTAACAAAAAGTTTTATGGATTTCCCTCATCTGCATAATCAGTCTAGTCAACTGAAAAGAGAAAGATGTTGATTTGCACTGAAAATGTAACTAACTAGGTAATTAGAGCATAAATATGTGAAATTGTGTCCCAAAAACCTTTTAAAATTATGTCTAATATATAATTAACAATGTCCTTTCACCAAAATATTCAGTTGTTCAATAAATGATATGTACCGTAGTGTAAGATGAGTATTGAAATCCTCATCTCAGAGGAAACCCACACCAGCAGGATGTAAAGTATGTGTTTATATCTATAGTTAAAAGTGTCCTGTATATGAAGTAAATAGAATTTGTTATTAAATTGATTCAGTAATAGATAGGGACAGTCCTGCAGAATCTGATAGTTATTATTATATTTAATTGCTTAGATGATTACATTGTAATATTATATATTTATATTTGATTTACATTCTAGAGAGGGTTCTGTCTGCATGACTTTTCCATTATGTATTTCTAAATTATGTTATGGAATACATGAGTAAATAATAAGAATTATAATAATTGAAATGTCTCCTTTTCCACTTAGAGACACAAAAGTATTGTTTGAAATTTTAAATCCAAATTTTAAAAAAATTATTAAATAAAAAAACAGAAAGGCTTTTCAAGATTTTATGCCACCAAGAAGTGTTAAACACGTAGTTTTAATTTCTTCTTCTTTCTTTTTCGGCTGCTCCCGTTTAGGAGTCATCGCCACAGTGGAGGAATCACAGCAGAAACCTATTTCTATTTCCGGTCTTCTGCATCTTCCTCCTTCAAACCAAGTCCTCTCTCACCACGTCCATAAACCTCCTCTTTGGTCTTCCTCTTCTCCTCTTTCCTGGCAGCTCCATCTTCAACATCCTTCTCCTGATATACTCCTCGTCTCTCCTCTGGACAGCCTTGCTTGTCTATCTTTGCTTCCAAAGTGTCCAACCTGAGCTCATAACTCCCAGTGCAAATCTCAGCAACACCTCCTTGTATTTTCATCAGCGCCACCGTCTCCAACACGTATAACATAGCTGGTCTCACTACCTGTCCTGTCCTGTAAACCTTTCCTTCTTGTTGCTGCATTTGCACAAGCAGGTTAATTGTGTTCTTGAAAATATTATTGTTTTGGGCCCAGTTTTTAAAGAGACTTAGAAATACGCCTTCCTCGCATCAGCATCGGGGTCATTGACTTTTCAGATTTGCCCAGAAACACACCTGTTCATACCTTCGAAATGTCTTACCATTGTAGCCCCACCTGGCGCAGAACACCCTGAGTGCTGGGCAGGTAAATGAGAAAAATAGCCCCTCGTCCCATCGGGCATGTGCTGTTGATGTTCCGTTCTATTAGGTGAGGGGGGGCAGGAGTTTTAGGTTTCCCTCTGAGCCAGAAGGGCAGGCAGTGATAAAAAAAACATACAGAGACTTTGTATGTCTCTGTATGTCCACTAAGAGATTTCTAATGAGTGTTCGTTCATAATGACCTTCTATATTAAGAGACCTATCACAGCTACTACTGATTCACAGAACCAGTTATCAGAGCCACTGTCCACAACTTTAACAGTTATGTTTATGCCGTAAAACAGAGTATGGGTAAATGAACGGGGCTGACAAAAACTCATGTAAATAAATGCAAACAGAAAACACGGCTAACATTTCAGGACAGCGATGGGTGCTTTTTGTTGTTTTATTTTTGTTAATAGCACGACCCGAGGTAATGTTTGTTTATTTGATGTTTATTGATGATCTGTTTACAAGGCAGCAGTGAATAATGTTTGTTTATTTGAGCTATGTCTATCTTTGCTTGGATCTGTAAGGACTCAGCAGCTGAGCTAATAGTTATTTTAGGACAATCGGGACAAACATCTCATGACGGTGACTCCTACATACGGTCGCTATAGGAACCTAACCTAGTATCTCTAAAACTGTATGAACTGAGAGAGGGAAACAAACATTCTTTACACAAATAAATTAATTCAACTTATTTCCAGACTTTTCCAGATATGGAGTATTTGAGTGTAAACCATGGTGCAACCTCCAGGGTGGAGATGCCATACCATATTACAATCCTTTGCTTGTGTTTTGTGAGTGTGTGTATTTTGTGCGAGACTGCAGTTAATCATCACACTGCACTCTGAGCCACAGCTAAAGAGTCTTCACTCAAGTGCCTTTACGTAGTTCTTTCAGGGAACTTCTTGAGGAAGAGTAACAAACAAAAAGGTTCAGGTCAGTCATTCTTCTAAAGCTGTATGTGTCTTATTTCTCTTTTTTCCACTTTCTTTTTGGACTCGTAGGATTAGGCTCGGCACGCACAGGGCGAAATGTGTCTTCCACATGTCAGTGAGTTTGCCAAGATTTGCACAAATCCTGGAGGATGTGATGATACTGAGGCGAAAAGTCAGGGTGCAATGCAGGGCTGTCATTAGCACAGTGGGTGGCCACTGATGTTAGAAAAACAGTAGAACTTGTGAAATGCAGCCAGAAGAATGAGGCCTAGAAATAGATGGAAATCCCGGACAATTCAGGGATCTGATTGGCTTAACAACATGTTGGTACCTGCACATAAAGTAGACGGTTTGAGGGTCCTCGTCTGACGGTTTTGTTCATGTTTATAAGATTTATAACAAATTTTCCTCCCAACAAGCTTCTGTAACCTCTCAGAGATCAAATGCTGTTGCACATTTTTATGTAACTGACCAAGCTCATGAGCAAATCCTGCCCCGGGACAGACTGACACTCACATTGTGTGTCAGTGTGTGTGAGAGGGGAGTCGAATATGGCACCGGTATTAAATCTTCAGTTTGCTTTGTGTCCATGGAAGTGCTGACTTTGGACTATTGATCTCATTCTTCTGTCTGCAGTAGCAAAGGGAGCTTCACGGGGTTGCTCTGACTTTCAGCGTAAATTTTTTGTGGGCTTTGTGTAAAAAATGATAAATCTTTGTTGCAAGAAAATAAAAATCTTATCCACTATTTGTGATTTTTATTTCTTTTCCAACCAACAACAGAAATGGTTCAGAATTGCTTAAAATTAACATTATAACTCCAGTGATTGCTTGTTAATTGATTGATTGATTTATTGATTGATTGAGTGATTAATTGAATGACATAACCTGACAACAGACCAATAGGAAAAGTCCAGATTTTCTTAAAACCACACCTTACATCAATTTAAAAATCAAAAAGTGATACTCTTTTTGAAAACACCTAGCAAATCTTCATGTTTTGTTAATGTTTTACATGAAAACAACGTTAAACAATCTCTGAAATGCCATTTTGAGTGCACGTTAAAAATGTTTCACTTAATCCAATGTGTGTAATTAAGCAAATATGTAACTGCTTCAAAACGTGCAGACGGGTTCTCTGTGGAAGGTGTGCTTACTGTCACGACAGCTAAGGGTGTCGTTTGACCGGGTTGCCATTACATTTGCATGCAATTAGGGTGCGAAATACACGCCATGAGTGGGGAAAAAAAAAATGTTTGTATTCTCTTCAAAGGGACTAATGAATGCATTTCAGACTTCATTCACTTGTCACTGAATATGTTTACATGTACAAAATAATCAGATATTGGCAAATTATTACCTCTATACATTTACAAGCCCTTCGGTAATGATGTGAATAAATAAAGATATTGGGTAGATGGGCAGACAGTAGGCCATTGTTTGCCATTTTTGCCACTCCTTGTACGTAAAAATCATTTGTACTGAGAGTTTTGGAGACTTTTTGTCCATTCCTGCAAAGATATTTTGTTCAAATGGTGTTGTATTGAACCGTGATTAGAATTCTTTTTGCTGTTTGTCGTATAACGTGTACGTCTACGGATCCAGTATTATTACACCTGAAGGCACTAAAATATCAAATAAAAGATGTATATAGTACAGAGACAAAATCTTCTCCTTCTCCTACTGCTCCCGTTTAGGGGTCGCCACAGCAGATCATCCGTTTCCATTTCGGTAAAGAGCCAAATATTGAGAGAAAATCTCTACTACAATTTTTGGAAATCTGAAAATGGCTTTAATTGAGGCACATGGAATGTGATGTTATACACATATTTTCCTACCATTTTTACACAACAAATATGATGCATGTTCTCTTTTCAGTCTTATTGTAACCACTTGCTCTGTTTCGGTGTGTTTTTTCTTTGACAGGAGCACAAGGGATGGCCCTGTGCAGCCCATGCCGAATCACTGTTGCTGTGGGTTTGTCTGTGGTCGTACTTGGGGGGCTGGGAGCTGCAATCTGGGCCCTGGGTGAGAAAGGCTGCTGTGTGTTAATTGAGGGTCTTTCTGAATGCTCAGGCCATCATACGTGTCCAATAAACACTATTTTTATGGATGAACTCACTCTTTAGAGTGTTAAAATCACAGTGCTGATACTGTTAAACTTTCAGACTCAATATAACACTGAATATTGCTAAACAGCACATGCATTTTATAGCATTACACTCTAATGTAGTTCACGATGATCACATAGGGGGTTTTAAAATGACTACTGTTATTTATAAGCCAGCAACAACAGAGACTGCTGTAACTACTGATTTTACACTGTTTAATGTACAGTTATGATGGTAGGAAGGCTTCGTCTTGTTCTTGTTGACTTTGCTGTGGTCTTGCACTCCAATCTCAGTATATGAGAGGCTGCTTCAGTATGATTTTAAGGTCTTATGTCTGAGAAGGCATGAAAAACCGTTTGTCCTCGAAACTAGACTGTAAGGAACACCAGAATTTGCAATGCACGGCTCATTGTGTGGGATCGACTCTAGTAAAAGAATGTCTGTTAATATCTGTGTATTAATATAAATGCCTTTTAATGTCTGCTTTGATTCAATTCATGTGTCGGGCAGTAAAAGCTCTCCTTGTGTCTATGGCAGAAACATTAAGACAATATTACCGTCGATAAACACAAGCTGGTAAACAAGTGTATTGTTTGTTGGATAATGATAATTGCTAAAGTAGTTTTAGGGTAAAACTTTACAGTAAGACTTCTACATGAGCCTTAATGACGGTTGACCTTAACCTGCATAAACAATTATGAAGGCTTCTTCCACTGAGCATCTAGCTTCTCTTTTTGGCTTAAACTAATAATCTTTAGAGATATCTGCGTATGTCAGTTTTCATTTTAGGTTTATATAGTGTCCTGAAGCCTTGGTGACTCTACCTTGCAGTAAAGTGTTGCTAAACTTCTTAAAATGCATTCCAAACCTTTTGCAATGTTTCTTTTATCAGTTTTGAGGTTTAGACTACAGCTGTTTTTCTTGTTTTTCAGTAACATACATAAGGACAGCAGAAGACACAGGTTTATATGATGGTAAGGACAAATAAGTGGACTTATCCATACTAAACACCCATCATGCTTTTGATGTTAATCATTCACACTACTAGAGATCTAATAGATGTGTGTATCTAAGTCAGCACCTTAAAACGGCTTTGCATGCATTAATAAGACCGATTAATAACTGGCAGTCTGTGAGCAACAATAACCAGTATGTGGAAATTAGCAGCTGGACTGGATTATTCCCTTATATTGTTAAATAATTATTTAAAAAAACTTTTTTTTTTTTTAAATAAGACAAATGATGCATTTATTCCATTCCAGCTTTCACAATACTCTTCTCTCTCTCGTTCGTATAAGAAATCTCCTGTCATTGGGTCTTCCTTCTCCTTTTACAGTGCAGGTGAGCGTGGCGGATCAGAGGCTGAGGGTTTTCGACTCAGTGCAGCGGAGGTGGAGACACATCTGCTCTTCCGGGGCCAATCAGTTACTCGCCGCCATCAGCTGTGAGGAGATGGGCTTCGTCAGGTAACGACGAAGAGAGCAAGGGGCAGAGATAACGAGCATAAAGTGTGTCTAGTGTGAGAGGTGTGTTCACACTGCTGGATGTGGTGCACTGTATGTGGAAATTCGCATATAATGGTCCCAGGCTGCCAGAGCCAGCAGCAGAAACAACAGTGCGAAGTGTCCGAAAAAGTCCACAGACTTACTAACATTAACCAACTTAATCTGGGATCTTCTGTCCAGTCTGACATGTTAAAGACACTAGGCAGTGAAGAGAAGGGTCCATAGTATAAGAACACAGCAAATGGTGTCAGAGTTAAGTCGAACGATGAGTGTGAGGTAAAGAGAGAGAGAGAAGAGGAACCCTAGTTCAGGAGTCTTCATCTTTCACTGTTACTTTTTTCCTCCTTTGCCTTTGAAGGGCGATAAATTTCTCAGTCACGTGTGCTTCTGACAGTGGCCATGAGTTTTTCTGTGTGAAGGACAGCGAGTTAACACATGGGAAGAAGATCAGCACTGCACTGTATCCTTGGTGAGATTCCTAACATCACACACACACACACACACACACACACACACACACACACACACACACACACACACACACACACCATGGTTTTAAAGGTGTAATGCTTTTTAAAATGGTTTACAGTCACACTGAAAGAATGTGCGCAATAACTGTGTTTCAGCAAATGTGAAAAAGGACAGATTGTTGAAGTTCTTTGTCAAGGTAAGGAGTAGGACCGCATTTTTCTCATGTATTGTCCCGGTCCAAAGCAGATGTTTTATTCTGCGCTCTGTGTGAATAGTACTTACTGAACCGGGCCAACCTGCTTACTAACCAACTGACGTAATTCTAACTTCTTGAAAATCACCTTAGATACTTTTCCTGTTTCATTATGACACAGAAAATGTAAATGTATCTAAAAACTAAATAATGTTGCTTTAATTCATTATGTTGCCTACTTCCCAACTTAAAGCATTCACACATCCAGCTGTTTTAGGTGGAGAAGCTTATACTAACCTATTGCTTGTTGGGCTGCTGGAAAACAGCTTGTTTAGTGATTGATTTTAATCTTGCACAGAATGGATGAACCCTACAATAAAACAAATAGTCCTTTAGGTATAATATCAGAAACTACCAAGCTTAAGGCTTAATATTGATCCATAAGACAGCTGGCTTTCTTTAAGCTACAGAAACGACTGAACAGTGCAGTTGGGTGACTGGGTGTTCTCTTGGCCACTGTGCAGATTGTGGGCGTCGCATGCTCCCCGAGGAGAGGATTGTGGGTGGGGCAGATGCTCGGCAGGGCTCCTGGCCATGGCAGGTCAGCCTGCAGTATGATGGAGTTCACCAGTGTGGAGGATCCATCATTTCTGACCGCTGGATCATAAGCGCGGCACATTGCTTTCCAGAGTAAGTACACTGCCACATATGTCCCATACGTGTTTTGTACACTGTTGCAGTTCAAATAAAGCTCTGTTATTGTCCTTTTGATGAACATTTCACAAACTGGACAATATTATTGATCCAATAGGACGCCTTAAAAGTAAAATATATAAAATACTGAAATGGATTGTTTTATTCTTTTCTTGTAAAATACTAACGGGTAAATTATCTATCTATCTATCTATCTAGCTATCTATCTATACAGACACACGCACACACACACACACACATACAATAACTTTACAGTTAGCTGAACCAATCACCTAATTAATCAAAATTCAGTGTTTAAAAACAGATCTTATTTAAAAAGCAATAATTCATAATCATGTCTTGAACTAACATGTAAAAGCAGGTCATGAGATCATGTTTTTTGCATGTTTTGTGTTCATTTTCTCCTGAAAAAGTATAAAAAGGTACATATTACATACATATAAATGACCACACAGACACAAATGTGCGTAAGCGTACATACTGTACACACAAACGGGACCTGTAGCGTTTGTGCGTTTGTTTCCTCAGGCGATATCGTCATGTGTCGAGGTGGCGGGTGCTGATGGGCTCCATCTATAACACCCCCATCCATAAGAACGTAGTGATCGCAGAGGTCAAGACGGTCGTCTACCACAGCAGTTACCTGCCCTTCGTTGACGCGAACATTGACGACAACAGCCGCGACATAGCCGTGCTGGCGCTCACCAAACCGCTGCAGTTTACTGGTGCGTTTTGCAGGAAGTGTATGAGGATGTCAGTTAAGCATTATTTAATAGCAGAAGCAGAAAAATATCAGTGCATTTGTGTTCCTAGAAAGTAGTGGAGATACTGTATCATCCTTTACATGTTCCTATTGGTTCATTTTTACACTTTGTGCAGAATTGGTTGGTCTAAATGATACCTTTGTTATAACTGCGCTGTGTAATGACCTGATCACACTGAATATAGGAAGGTTTAACTTCTACTGAACTAATTTTAGGCTGACCCATGATCTGCGGTGTATAAAGATTTCTGGTAAATGGCTCAAAAACCTCCATGTTGCATAATGTGACCTGCCGACTTTGACTTTTATATAAACTCAGATGACGCTGCAGGGCTGAAGGACAGTTAAACTTTTGCTACGACATCTTAATTAGAGAATGTCCTCCAAAGTGTAGCCTTTCAGTGACAGGACTGCAGAATGTTGGAGACAAACGCAGGTAAACACAGCCTTGCTGTCGTACCTCCTTGCAGTGTCAGGTTTCCACAGAGTCCGGAGAACAAAGCTCCTCTTTTTCTGGCTCATACAAAAGACAATACTATCAGAACCTCCCGGAAGAGAAAAAAGAGGAATTCTCTGTAACTGCCGTGTAACATGTTCTCATTACAACATAGGAGAAAACACACCGTCCTACATTTTTATTAGTAAATCATGTCATTAGGTTCATCAGTCAACACATGTTGCTTCCTTAATTTTAGGAACCCAGTAATAGAGGCTTAGCACTGTTGCCTCACTCGTTACACACTCTGCACACTGTGATAACCATAAAATGTAAAATATATATATTTTAAAAATTATAAGTTTAAACATATCTAATGTATCTGTTTGCCAAACAGAAAATGGCAATCAAACATGCAACAGAGGCAAAATATCCAGAGTAAAAGTTCTAACATAATAATCAGATATTGTTACTTTTATAGTGGCGTTACTATAAAAAGAGAAGATTTCTTTATTTAAAATGGCTTTGTTTACAGCAGTATTATTTTTAATAATCTTTATACTGGCTATTTGTGTCGCAGTTTGTCTATCCAGTCTCCTGTCCTTCTTTTCATTTCGTAGTTGTAACATGGATGTTACATCAGGCAAAATCAAGAAGAGCTGTCCTTTCTCTGATTGGTCCACGCTCACTTCATTTGGTGAAGAGGTAGTGGAGTATCCTACAACAAGACCACCACCACCCTGTGTTAGGTGTTGTTGGGGCAGCAGTGGTCTAGTGGTTAGGGATCAGAAGATTGTGGGTTCAACTCCCTCACCAGTAGGTTGCCCTGAGGTACCCTTGAGCAAGGTACCATCCCTGTCACTGATCCCCAGGCGCTTTCAGTAGCTGCCCCCTGCTGCACGTGTGTGTATGGATGAAACCCAGAGGTTGAATTTAGTTGTGTTGTGCTGTGCTGCGTTTCACAATGACAAGAATAGTCACTTTCACTTTAACCAGAAGACTTTGTTAACCTTATTCAGAAATTCTCGTTGCGACAAAAGCGATCTGTCTGCATCGTTTTTCAATCAAATCGCGAGTACAGTTTTCAAGTGGGGGGTCTTGTTATAGTAACAAATAGTATAGCATACTATATCTAGTACTCAAGCCTAAAAATGTTTACTTTTTGGCAAAAAAAAAAAATCATATTTAAGTTGGTTGGTTTAAAAAAACTGCATCTAGACATGCACCTCAAATCGTTCCTCACTGCTGCTGATCTAGAATCAGTGTTGTGTTGGTTGACCATGGTAAGTGCAGAGCTTCCAGAATCAGTCCTCAATCTGCACTGGATATTGCTTGCTATATATATAGATCAGACTTCTCACACATCCCTGTCTGGTTCTGTTCTGTAATTCTGTTTGATAGACTACATCCAGCCGGTGTGTTTACCCACCTATGGCCAGCGGCTGGTTGACGGCCAGATTGGCACAGTGACCGGTTGGGGAAATGTGGAGTATTACGGTGAGTCCAGTGATCTTTCATAATGGTGCATCATTAAAGTGCAGGAATCATACACCCCTTCACCAGATACTCTCGTTTCTAATTACTGCTTTGACTCAGCTGGGGCTCCTCTCTGTCTTTTTCCCTCCTGATGAGCTTCATGTCTCTGAACTCGGTGATCTAGTGCTTGACAGTAATGAGTGCAGAGTCCTTGAAGGAGAGGGAACGCTGTCCGCCTCTTCATAGCTTTGAAGATATGAGATTCTGATCCGCCTGACACCTTCACTTTTCTCTTTACTTTATCTCCCGTCTTTTATCTTCCTTCTCCTCTCTCTCATTATCAGGCACCCAGGCAAACATTCTGCAGGAGGCCAACATCCCCATCATCAGCGATGCTGTCTGTAATGCCCCTGATTACTACGACAACCAGGTCACCACAACCATGTTCTGCGCTGGCTACGAGAAAGGAGGAACAGATTCCTGCCAGGTAAGGGCTCCTTGATGACGTCACCAAATATCTCAAAGCAGGGGATCTCTCAGACACCAGGGGGCGCCATTCACTCCTAATATCAGCATCAGACACCAGTTATCAAGTGCGTTGAATGGTAAAAGCAAAAAAGGCTCAAAAGAGCATCTTCTTGTATTCAAATCAGGCCGTGTGTATCATCAACTCCTAACATTAAGGCATGTTAAATGACAGAAAGAAAGTTTGTTTCAGTGATGTTGAATGCTGCTTGTAATTTCCCCCTTTACATATTTTAACCTGCTTTTAGCTGAACATACTCCATGTGGAACTCGTGTGGTAAGCAGGTGTCTCAAATAGCAACATGAATCAAAACATTGACCATTTTACCTTGGAATGACATTACTCCACTTCCTGCATAAAACTAATCCCATACAATGGCTACTTCCCAGCAGATTTTAAAAAGCTCCTTCATGTTCAGTCACTAATCTTGTGGCATCTTCAGTAAAGACTATGAACTACTCACTGTCTGCTGTTAATATAACTATTATACATTCGACAGCATCTATTAGCCAGTGATGATTATGATTACTGTAGAGGCCGTTAAAGCAGAAACTGAAAGTGAAAGTGAAAGTGACGACCCTCGTCATTGTGAGGTCACAGCACTGCACACCATGAACCACAACGAAATTGGACCTCTGCTTTTAACCCATGCACACAAACACCATGCAGCAGTGGGCAGCTATTGAAAGCGCCCGGGGAGCAGTGACAGGGATGGTACCTTGCTCAGGAGTACCTCAGGGCAACCTACTTGTGAGGGAATCGAACCCCCAATCTTCCGATGCAGGGCAACTCCCTAACCACTAGACCACCGCTACTCCATACAACTGAAGCTATATAACAGAATTTGTGGCACAAGGTTTGGTTGCATTTTTTTCTTTTTTTCATCTGTTTGTCTATTTTGTTTTCCCGCTGTGCTTTAGGGGGACAGCGGAGGCCCTTTTGTGGGAGCAGACTGCCTGTCCAAGACCAGTCGCTACAGGCTGCTGGGGGTGGTGAGCTGGGGAACAGGCTGTGCCATGGCAAAGAAACCCGGCGTCTATACCAGGGTGTCCCGCTTCCTTCCATGGATATCCAGCGCCATGAGAGTAAGCATACAAAACCCACCACCCTCAAAATGATTCCTCAGTCCGTCTGCACTAAATTAGTCAAGATCAGGTTCATTTTTTTGTTCTCTTTTTAGCCAAAAGACTGTTTCAAATTTATTTGTCATAAGCACAAAAAAGTACAAACACTCCAAGGTCAAATTATGTTCATGTTTTGTTGGTATTTTTTAACTGAAAATAAATACACGTCCTTTCAAAAGGAAAATAATTTTTTATATTTATTTCTGCAAAGTTTGATTAATTTGCTGACTTTAACACACTGGGCATGTGACATAACTTTTGCATCACATTTTACATGTTTTTCACCAGTATGTTAAACTCAACAACAATAATTGTGCATTTAAATGTGCAAAAATGTATCTGTCTATCAAGAAACCGGGTCCCTTGATGATGGGTGCAGAATAAAGGAGAATGTTTGCATTATTTATCTCATTTTTCCACCGTCTCTCCTTCTCTGTGTGTCCAGACGTATGAGAATTCCCCAGGAGTGCATAAAATGGCTCGTGCAGCCACAGCATAACCTACCTGACACATGAACTTTTCAGAGGAGACAGAGATCAAATCTACTGTGACGCAGTAATGTCCTCCAGACCACCAGAGATGATCACTTTGACGCGGAGAAGCCAAGTACCCTTTTGTGTTTCCTTGCCATAACTAAGAGTCCTAAATTTCACTCAAATGCTAGAAAACCAGTTTAAAACCGATGAAAAAAGTGGCTGTAAATTTAAAAACATCCCACTTAACAGATGGTTTACGGGATAGCCTTGAAACTTTTATTCTTATAAGCCTGAATTTAGAAGAAGGACATTGATGTTCATCTTGTTTACTGTTTTTAATACAGGTATAAAAAAAAGTGCCTTCAGTTTCTAAAGATTCAAATATTTTCAACGTTCAAAATGGAAATGTTTTCATTACCTTTTAACACACCTGATAGGCCAGAAAGCGAACACAAGGATGGGACAGATTGTATAGTTTATAGGCAATTGTAAAGAAATGAAGTTCTAAGCGGATCAGTGGACTAATTTACGGGAAATCGATGAAGAAATGTCCTCCAGTCCATCTGGTTAATTAGTTACGGTGCATTAGATGCATTAGGCTAAGATGCTAGATAAAAAGTCCTTAATGGTAGGACTTTTGGCTTTATTGAGCCACGGCTAACACTTTTTATATTTACGTATAGAAGTACATATGTGGAATGCTAATACATGCCAAGTCAGTAGAATCATGCATAAAAAATAAAGACCTGCAGCCTTCCACATATGGATTTATGATTGTCGTTATAAATATATGCATACGGCACAACGTGTTTAATTTATGAACATCCCGATCGAAAGTAATTGGCTGCGGCGTACATGTTTTCTCTTCGTTTTTTTCTTTTAATGGAAGGACAGGCGGTAATATGAAACCAAAGACTGCTTTTTTTTAGCAGCAGTAGTGTTGAAGTGGCAGCCAGTATTTCTGCTTATTGATGTGTTCTTTGTTGTAAATAGAAATGGCTTCATTACTAAGCGACTAAATGTTTTAATTGTTTATTTGTGATTATGTTCTGAGCTGCTATGTGGAAATTTAGATGTTCTCCTTTGACAAACTACTTCACCGTAAACCGTCTGAAGGAATTTTTGTAAGGTTAGCTCAAATTCACGACAGAATCAAACCTCCTGCTTTTGCCTTTTTAAAGTATTTGATGTAAAAGGCTTCCGTTACGTCTGATTCTGATTCACTTCACATGGTCCCTGTCCTGCCAGACTTACTATAGAAGACCCGATCGAACGATGATGTATCAGTGATAACATTTTTCACCATATGCACTTTCTCTTCTTTGTTTTCGTAAAACCCTGCAGTAATTTTGCGAATGTATGTACATGATGGAAATTCAAACCGCTTACCTCTTACTAATACACTGATCAGAAGGATGTTTGTTTTTGTTGTTTAAAATGTGAACACTACGACTACAAGGGTGAGCACTGAAATAAAGTCTTAATTTTGAATAAAAATACCTTGTAGACACTCATGTTTGCATTGCTGAGCAAGAAATATTGGCCTATTAGATTTAATCAGGGGCTGCAAAAGCTCTTAACTACAATGCCATTCACGGAGGAGAAATTCACTGCTAGCTGCTTCTGAAACGACCTGGATTATTCCTACCAGATTTAAGGATCTTAAAGTAATGTGTGGTGTTTATAATAAATAATAAAAATTATAATCACTTTGTGATTGTCATTTACATCTACTGGATTCAAGGCACCTTTAAACGGATTGTCATTCAATTTGTTTACAAAAAAAGTTTATGCCGTTATGGTTTTATGGTTTTAAATTAGCAATTCCAATTATTTTCCCAATGTTATGGATGAATAATAAATGGCTAAAAAGTTTTGAGTGGTTTAAAATTAAATGCTCAGTGATACCACCGAGTCTGAATTGTTCTTGGGGTAGTGATAGGAATCGAAGAGTTTAATATCTAAAATATTTTGCACAATTATTACACAGAAGTGATTTGAACACCTGGGAAACCTGGGACATCATTTTACAATCATTTTGGAAACAAATTTTGGCCTAAAAAAACATTTTTAAAACTTTAAACATTAAAAATTTATGTCGCAACGGTATATGCAGGGAATTGTGGGGAAAATCCTATTTTATTTACAACCCTTTTATAATATTTTTTATTGGATCAAAACCTGCCGTTTCCATTTGTTTTCCTCAACTGAAATAAACACTTGCCACAAGATTTCATGATGCTCAACAGAAATAATTGGTCCAAAGTAAATAAAAAATTGGACAAAATGTCACTTTGCGAACTTTGAATTTTTCTTGAGATGATTTTATGACATAAACTCAAATGTGTGGGTTCACCGCTGCTTGTGGATGGTAACATTGGATTGTAGAGTTGCAACACCTGGTTCCATTTACCTTTATGTTTTTAAAAAATCGACAGTTTCTACGCAACAATTTCACTTCAAACCACTCCGATTCTTTATGTCTTACATCTCAAGCATTGAATACAAAGCAGTGTCCTTTTAAAGTCTTAGTCATACAGGAAAAGGACAGGGTGTCTTATTTAGCAGACTAATCAAATCGTCTGGATTCTCCACCGAAGCCACTTTTGGAGGTTCGTGCTTTTCCTTTGCAGCCAATGTAAATGTGCATGTTTTCGCTACTTTGTAAGTAAAATGCCTCTCACACAAATGACAATTGTGAAAGGGGAAGCCCAGAATCTGTGCTCCTTACACGAGGAAGTTTAAAGAAACCTGCTCCTGCTCGTGGACCTGCTCCTTGAAAGACTGGAATTGGTATGTGCCTGTTCCACTTCCCGGTACGTTCTGCTTGCAGGTGAGAAGTTTAGTTATTTGTTTGCCACTGTCCATCTTCAGGGAAACTAAGTTGCAACTTGAGAAGCTGCTGGGCCGTAGGTGAGCCACCCCCTCCGGGATCATCTCCACAACTCAGTGAGCTGGAAGGATGGTGGTATCAAGAGGAATGTCATGGCTTTTGGTCTTCATCCTGGAGCTTGTTTCAGGTTCAGCAGGTAACATTTTGCTTCATCATTCGGATAGCTTCATGTTGTACTTTTGGAATTGTTCAGGAAGAGCATTTGGGGGAAAAAAGCACTCAATGAGCTTTGGAATGAAGTGCTGCTGATCTGGTTACAGTGGCACGCTGCCAGACTAAAAAGACAACCTTTAGCCAAGTCGTTTACAAAAACCTGCAATTACAAGAATTTATTTCTTTACTTATTATGAGGTTTCGTCAAAAATGACGTCATAATCAGCAACAAAATAAATGTCTTGTAATTTTGAGATAACAGCATGTTAAAACATTATCTAATCATTGTGATATTGTCAAAAATAATGTATTTTGATGTGATTATGAGACTTTCTGATCATTATGAGATGCATATTTCATGATAATCTGACATTTTATACTATATACTGAGATAGAACATCTCATAATTATTAAAAACATTCCTTATAAGATGCTATGTAGTAAAAATGGCTTTTAATAACATCTTGTCATTTTGTCCAATTTTCATTTTACTACACTGTTAAGTTTTCTTCTCTTGTTTAAAAAATGTTTTACGCCATAAATACATATTAATTTTATAACCCGCATTTCTTTCTTGCACCCTAATTTCTTTAAGATTTAAGATATCTGACATTAACAATGCATGACAGTAACATATTCTTACTGATGTTCTATTAAGAACGTTTCAAGAAAGCTCCTTTTTCTGCTGCACTTTATTTTGAGGGTTGCTTAAAAACTCATCTAGATTTGTTGATTATCTGGTGAAGTTCAGTTGATTATTATTAATCGTAGAGGTAAGGTAACGCTTATGGTGAGAGTTGGGGAAAAGTTAGCTATGTAGTTTTTTGTGAGCTCCTACAGAGCATCTACACTGCACACTTTCTGAAACTGAGGCGCATGTTGGGGGCAGAAGGAGTTTTGTTTAGAGAAACTGACATTAGAATAGTAAAAAGTTGTCAATTTCTTAGTCAAATGAGCAAAGAGAAAGCCACAAGGCCAGATAATCTTACGTTCTGTTTCACCATGCCTCTCCTGGCCTCTGCTTTAAAGGGTGGAACTTCTCGGTCATCCCTCAGAACGTCACCATAGGCATCGGCAAATCGGCCACCTTTTACTGCGGAGTCTCGACATCAGATTTAACGGAAAAAACTCTGAGTTTCATTGTCCAGTCCCCTGCTACGAACTACTCTTTGACCTGTCCAGGACAACCCAGCAACAATCCAGTTATGGTGAGGGATATTACTGCTCATCTCTGCCAAGTAAAAATGATTGATTTCTATATGCTCCCTGTGTATATAAATTTTTTTCTTTCTGCTTTATTTCCCTTTTAGTCATTGAATGGGCGGTGTGAAACCAAATCTACTGAAACTATTGCTGCATGGGAAATCGCTAACGCCATAGCAGAAGTTAATGGCACTATCTTTAGATGCCACTCCGATGGTCTCAGTGATAAAATTGCTTATCTTTTTGTCAATGGTACGTAAAAGTTTTCCAGAAACGCCCACTTGTATTGCTAGTTGTTCTGCTCTCAGAGTATAGCTTGTTTTGGTGAGGTCCACGGATCATCCTGACCTTGAACATACCTTTTGGTCGTGGACACATCTCTTAATTGCTAAATTCAGGTGTTTAAGCCACACCCATTGCCACAGGGGTGTAAAACCCAAGCAGCTTGCAGACAGGTTTACACCCATTTTTGAAAGACTGGATTTTGAACAGCTCAGTAAACTCAAGAATTGTCAAGGTGCCACAAGTCAGTTTGTGAAGTTCCTTCTCTGATAGATATTCCACAGTCAACTCTTAAGGGCATCATTGCAAAGTGGAAGAATTTAGGAACAACAGAAACCCAGCCCAAAGTGGAAGCCCATGGAAAGAAATGGAGGAGGGTTGGTGAGTGTTGTATGGTGCATCAAAGTCGCCAGTGCTCTGTTGATTAAATAACTTCTAGCATCTTCTAGTATTAAGCTCAGCACAAAAACAGTGTGCTGGGTTGTTCATGGAATGGGTTTCAGAGTCCATGCAGGCATCACTGTGCTAAATGCAATGCCAAGTGTTGGATGGAGAGGTGTAAATCACTGGACTCAGAAATTAATCACATGTTATCACTCAATTTTTGTTAGCCTGATGGACAAGTCTGTGTTTGGTGATGCCAGGAAAACATTACCTTTTTGACTGTTTGGTGAAAGAGGGATGATCTTAATGCTTCAGCAGACCAAGACATTTTGGACTTTTTTATGCTTCAAACTTTGTGGGAGCAGTTTGAAGACGGCCCTTTTCTATTCCAGCATCACTGTGCTCCAGTCCAGACAGGGCAGTGTTGGCCTAGTGGTTAGGGATTTGACTCCGTGATCAGAAGGCCATGGGCTTGAGTCCTTTCAGCAAGGTACCATCTCCCAGCATAGCACAGCTCTCCTTTCACAAGGCAGCCTTCAGCTACACTGTACGGTGGTTAAATACACAGGAAGTCATTTTACAACGGCAAGCCATTATTAAAATCAAGGTTAAGAAAGATGTTATTGGGTAAGAATGGATTTGTGGAAAGCCAGAAACATGGAAGCCGCCAAAGGGTGGACCAACTCCATATTGATGCTTATGGATTTAGAATGGGAGCTCATAAAGTTCATCTAGGTGTGCTGCTGTTCAAGTGGTAGGATACTCGCCTACAGACCAAAAGGTCACGGGTTCGAATCCCACCTCCAGCACTTCCACCATTGGGTTCCTGAGCAAAACCCTGAACCCCAAATTGCTCCAGGAGGACTGTCCCTGTAATCAGGAATTGTAAGTTGCTCTGGATAAGAGCATCTGCTAAATGCCGGAAAGGGAAATGGAAGGTGTCATTTGCAGTTGTCAGTGCTTTTGTCCATATACTGTATTATTGAAAGTGAAAGTGACAACCCTTGTCATTGCGAGGTCACAGCACAGCAAGCGTGAACCACAACAAAATTGGACCTCTGCTTTTAACCCATGCACACCAACACCGTGCAGCAGTGGGCAGCTATTGAAAGCGCCCAGGGAGCAGTGACAGGGACGGTACCTTGCTCAGGGGTACCTGAGGGCAACCTACTTGTGAGGGAATCGAACCCACAATCTTCCGATGCGGGGCGACTCCCTAACCACTAGGCCACCGCTTATTATTATACAATTGCCTTTGCTTCATAATAGACCGTACCTCTCTTCAGTGCCTACTTGCATTGAACGGTTGCTATCTCCAAAAACATGTCAACCTTTTCTGTGAACTTTGAGCTTAAAGTCATAAATCTCAAAAATGGTCAATATATGCTTATGCCCATATGACTTTATTTAAAGAAAGAAGTCACATTTCATGGAACATGTTCACACAGTGTCACCATCATATATTTAAACTGGTTTGCCTGTTTCACAGCAACTCCATCAGTAGTGAAAGTGACTATTCTTTTCATTGTGAGCCACAAAGTAAAGTAAACACATACGTAATAGGGGTTAATTGAGGTTATATGGGTATCCGGCTGATCTCACTAACATTGTTGGAGAAATCTGTGAAGAAAGACGAATTTCCAAAATTTTTAAACAATTTGCAAACGATTTCTCACTCTACTAGGAAACAGCAGCTACTATGCCATGCTCTTTGGCTGCGTGATGGGAGGCTTTTTTGGGATCCTCATCATCTTTGGTGTGTCATATGTGTTCCTGAAGAGATCAGAAAGACTTCAGAACTGTTTCAGTAAGTACTTCCTCTTTACCCCTTGATTATATTTAGTGCAGTGCTTTGAAATCGCACACTACAAAGCCAAGAGACATATAAATGTAAGAGTAACTGAAATATAAGATGAAATCTTCACTGTTTGCATTTTCAGAGGGCCCAGACGAAGAAGATGAGATGACGGAAATAGAAAATATGAAGGGATACTAACCTAAAAAACCCATCTTACATTTTCCAGAACGTGTGTCCTTTTTCTTCCAGCTTGCCGAAGTAAATGTGGAAAGGTGGAGGCTGTGCAACAGAAAAACTATGTGTTTCTCTGTTCATCCAGCAGAGAAGGCTCTTCATACCTTTATGATAATGAAATTAATGTACAGCAGTAAATACTATGTTTGAAGAGCCCAGTTTTCAAATTTCAGTTTCTTTTGTTTAAAAGTGGTGAATGCAATTCTCCTTATTGGACTCTAAGCACCTCTGGGTCTGTCCAGACTTCACGTCTTCAGTCTAATAAATACATAACTTTATATTAAGACTTAGACAGTAAGTCCCGAGGCACATAGAATAAAATATTTAAAATCAGACTAAACCTGTGTAACATGGGGCAGTGGTCCAGTGGTTAGGGACAAAGCCCCAGGATCGGAAGGTCGCAGACTCGACTCCCAGAGCAGTAAGTTTTCCAGAGGTACCGACCAAGTACCGTCCCCATCACTGCTCCCCGGGCGCTTTTAAGTGGGGTGGTGGTGGTCTAGTGGTAGGATACTTGCCTATAGACTTGTGGACCAAGAGGTCTGAATCCCACCATTGGGTTCCTGAGCAAGACCCTTAACCCTAAGTTGCTCCAGGGGGACTGTCCCTGTAATTAGGACGTGGAAGTCGCTCTGGATTAGAGTGTGTGGTAAAATGGGATAAATGCAAATATATACATCAAAACAAACCAAAAAAAACACAAAAAAACAACAACAAAGCCAAGAAAATAAGTATGCTTCCACAAGAAATAGAACATTAAATATGATTTAGTTAATAATATAATATAATATAACATAATACAATATAATCCAAAACAAAAATATATTAACTATAAAAACTATGTTTATCCCAATAAAATAAAGAATATTCAATAAAACTGCATTAAAATGTAGTGTGGGCAGAAGTGGGTGTAATTTTATCTTGGATGTCGGGTGTTTAGTTTGAGGCTTTAAATCCTGTGACTACCTGAGTACTAACAACAACGCTTGTTTGGAATCTCAGTCAATGTGGAAAATGTATATTTTTTAAATATTTCATTAAAAGAGCTTTAAATTCAAATCTGTCCTGTTGCTTCTGCTTTTTTCCCACTGTTTCCCACTTTCTAAGACTAGCACTTAGAACCATTATTAGTGGAGACAGTGTTCACAATTAATATTGATCGCCTTTTCAGCACCAGCAATGCCAATAAATTTAATAAAAGACTAACAATTAAAAAAAATGTTTTAAGTTTAAACTTTACACCCATTGCTCTCAGTAATAACCCGTTCCGCCGGGCCGCTAGGGGGAGTCTGTCCGCTTTAGTGAGCAGGA
This sequence comes from Hepsetus odoe, assembly GCA_017165825.1. Taxonomy (NCBI): domain Eukaryota; kingdom Metazoa; phylum Chordata; class Actinopteri; order Characiformes; family Hepsetidae; genus Hepsetus; species Hepsetus odoe. Next base: position 15,274,497 of record CM029389.1, read on the forward strand.
AGTGACGGACGGTCATGAGGAAGAGTCCCTTCTGCGTCACTTCCGCTTTTTTGCAACAACAGTCGGGAAAGTCGGTGTTGGTCGTGACTGAGCTGGTGATTCGTTAAAGATTCTTCAGTTTACGCTCGGGTCCTCTGTTCTCTCTCTGTTGGAGTCAGATTTAATCCTCCAGGACTTTCTCTCAGTGATTTTCTGGCGCTACACCTGCTCTCGAGTTTATCTTTCAGAACGAGAGGAGGAAAAGTCACACAAGCACTAGTGTTTAAAGTCCTCTTTCCTCTCATGTTGAGGGACTTATTTGACCTGTAGGGTTTTTTGCCTTTTTCACCCATTTTGGAATGTTGCTTTTTTTCTTTGTTCTCCACCCGTTCTTCCGGGTTTTTTGTTTGTTTACCACCCGTCGTGGGGTTTTGCTGGGGATTTTTAAAAATTTATATTCCTTCCGTATTGGGCTTTGCCCAGGGGGTTATTTATTTATTTTATTTTTTCCAAAGTGAGGTACCCTTTAGCAAGGTAGTGTCCCCATCCCTGCTCCCCGCTGCATGGTCTGTATGGGTTAAATGCAGAGGTTGGAGCAGCGGCGGCCTAGTGTTACGGAGTTGGTCCCAGAATCAGGAGATTGTGGGTTTGAATCTCAGACTTGTAGGTTGCCCTGAGGTTCTCTTGAGCAAGGTACCGTCCCCGCCACTGCTCCCTGGGCATTTTCAGTAGCTGCCCCTGCTGCATGTGTTTGGGTAGAATACAGAGGTTTCTTCTTTCACTTTTACCTTTTCACTTTTTTACATTTGGGGTTTTTCCTTTTACTTTTTGATTTTTCCACCAGTTTTAAGGTTTAGCTAGGTTTTTCTTTCTTTATTGGTTTTCTACCCATTTTGGGTTTTTTTTTAACACCCATTTTGAGGCTCAGCCTGCTTTTTTCCCACCTCTTCAGCACTCAGTAATGTGGGTTTGGCACTTTCTGTCACTACAGGTCTCGTTCTGTTTCCCAGTGTGGCTCACTGTGTTTGGTGTGGGAGAAACCCCTACGAGATCTTGCAAAGACCTCGGCCTGACTGGACTGGGATCTCTCTAAACATTCAGACTACTCACAGCTTCAGTTAGCACTGCTGTCATGAAGGCAGGCGATGACCTTTGGTGAACCAATAGACTGGTGGAGTCAGGAACAACCTGATTTTTTTTCCTATTATTTTTATTTTGAAAAGTGAAAAGTGGTGTGACGGAACGAAGTGAAAGTGAATTTCTGATTTCTGTGACTTTTCAGTGTTTGTCACAGCACACAGTAAAACACAACAAAATATATCATTTGATTTTCACCCCACACACCGTCCCGCATGGCCCGGAGAGCAGTGATGGGGGTGGGGTTTTTTTAATTCCCTTTTCAACAATTCAACAGGCATGAGATGAATAGATAGGTTTAAGTATTCCATGCATTCATATTAATAATGTATAAGTTTGATTTATAATTAATTTAAGATTTATATATGTGTGTGTGTGTACAGCACTGTGCAAAAGTTTTAGGCAGGTGTGAAAAAATGCTGTGAACAATGCTTTCAAAAATGCAAGTGTTGATCATTTATTTTCATCAATCAACAAAATGCAGTGAGAATCTAAATCAAATCAATATTTGGTGTGACCACAACAAACAGCATCAATTCTTCTAGGTACACTTGCACACAGTTTTTGAAGGAACTCGGCTGGTAGGTTGTTTCAAACATCTTGGAGAACTAACCACAGATCTTCTGTGGATGTAGCTTCCTCACATCCTTCTGTCTCTTCATGTGATCCAGACACACTGGATGATGTTGAGATCAGGGCTCTGTGGAGGCCATACCATCACTTCTAGGACTTCTTGTTCTTCTTTACGCTGAAGATAGTTCTTAATGACTTTGGCTGTATGTTTGAGGTCGTTGTCCTGCTGCAGAATATATTTGGGGCCAATCATACGCCTCCCTGATGGTACTGCATGACGAAGTATCTGCCTGTATTTCTCAGCATTGAGAACACCATTAATCCTGACCAAATCTCCAACTCCTTTCGCAGAAATGCAGCCCCAAACGTTCAAGGAACTCCACCATGCTTCACTGTTGCCTGCAGACACTCATTATTGTACCTCTCTCCAGTCCTTCGATGAACAAACTGCTTTCTGCTACAGCCAAATGTTTAAAATTTTGACTCATCGGTCCAGAGCACCTGCTGCCACTTTTCTGCACCCCAATTCCTGTTTTCGTGTATACTTGAGTTGCTTGGCCTTGTTTCCACGTCAGAGGTTTGGCTTTTTGGCTGCAACTCTTCCATGAAGACCCCGTCTGGCCAGTTTTCTCCAGACAGTAGTTGGGTGTACCTGGGTCCCACGGGTTACTGCCAGTTCTGAGCTGATGGCACTGCTGGACATCTTTCGATTTCAAAGGGTGATAAGCTTGATTTGTCTTTCATCTGCTGCAAAAGTTTCCTTGGCTGACCACTGCATCTACGTTGCCTGTTTCTTTGTGCTTCTTCAAAAGAGCTCGAAACGCACATCTTGAAACCCCAGTATCCTTTGAAATCTTTGTCTGGGATAGACCCTGCTGATGAAGTGGAACTACCGTGTCTTGTCGCTGTGCTCAATCTTGCCATGACATGAAATGTCTTCCACAATCTCACCTTGGTAGCAGAGTTTGGCTGTTCCTCAGCCAGTTTTAAGCCTCCTGCACCGCTGTTTCTGTTTCAGTTAATGACAGTGTTTCAACCTCCGTCTGACATTGATGATCATCAGCACTTGTTTGGTAAAACTGGTTGATCAGACACCGACTATAATCCTACAAAATCCCTGACTTTGTGCAAGTGTACCTAGAAGAACTGATGCTGGTTTGATGGCAAAAGGTAGTAACGCCAAATATTGATTTGATTTAGATTTTTCTTTTGTTTGCTCACTTTGCATTTTGTAAATTGATAAAAATAAACAATCATTATTTATATTTCTGAAAGCATTCTTTGTTTACAGCATTTTTTCACAGCTGCCTAAAACTTTTGCACAGTACTGTGTATATATATATATATATGTATGTATGTATATCTGTGTGTGTGCATGTGTGTTTGTGTGTATGTGCATACCAACAAATCCACTCAACACATTAGCACTTGTTAGGTGCCGGGTTGGCTTTCAGGCCCTCGGTCACATTTGCGAAGCTTAAACGCTGGCTGGTCTCCAGACCCCTGTACCTCCATAGTCTCCTTGAGATCGACTTCATCATGGACACAAAATCCTGCTGCAGGACCTGGGGCTAGACAGAGGTGGAATCTAATAATAGAGAAAAGTCTTATGTAGAAGCCCTCGGGTGGCGCCTCTGTAAGAGGTCCGTCTGATAAATGTGCTGTTTGATCTGTAATGCTGTTCTCGAGAAGTGATTTTGCAGAAGAATTTACTTTTATAGTCCACTTATTTCAAACTGGACAACCAATACTTGTCCATGAGAAGAGGCTCATGCAAAGTGTAACTAGATTTAAGTTAAAGTCAATCCACCCCTAGAGCTAAACCTGCTTTCTAATTTCTTCCGAACTCTCTCAAGATCTTTTCCAGATCGTTTTGCTCGGTTCTAACTTGGCAAAACATCATGTTGTGTCTTACGTTCAGAATGTTTTTGGTTTTTTAATTATCCGATGCCTGTTTGTTCTCAGAGTTGCAATCCAGTAGGCCAGTTACTGGTCTGTTTGTATAAAAAGATTCTCAATTCCAGTCACCTTTCTGCTTGCCAATATCCATATGATCGTCAGCAAGTATCCTGATGTAGGACAAATGTGATAATGCATGCAGGTGGATATCACCTTTTGCTAGTTTAGTCCTTGACTCCACCCATGTTTTAACCCCGAAGCTTTTTTACCCTTCGGGGGAACGTTCCAGGAGAGACTTGCAGATTGATTCATGCAGGGCAAAAAGCATTTCAACTGCATTCAAACACATTGAGACTAAATGCCAGACAGTGTTAGTGTGTATCTGTTTAATCCATTTATGTATTATTTTCATCATTTTGATTTGCCACTGAATAAGCATGACTGGTTGGTCTGAAAAAATTGAATGTCAAAAATCTGTTCATTATACTGGCCAAACTGTCCCATTTTAAAGTTTCCCATTTTATAAATCTACAGCTTCTTAATGTTCCCATTGATTTTAGAAAACGCAGCCTCATTCATTTATTTTTTGGTAAATCAGAACAAAAAATGCAGCAGACCTGAGCCTCTTTCAAATGCCTTTTAAACTCTGTTTAGGACATAAACACGCAAACAGTGTTTGGGGCATAACAGCCTGAAGATGGAGGCTGGCACACAGCATACAGAGATATGATGTCTTGTGTTGAAAGTGTACACAATAAGGAGGAGTTACCTTTGAAGGTAAAAGCAAAGACGTAAATGTATAGGTGGACTTGCGTTCCATCCATTGCACATCCACGCGTCCGTGGCCTGAAACACTAGGACATCCAGTGAGAAGGTAAGAGATAGATCCTCTTTCTTCACCTTGATGTCTTCACCTTCTGCCAGTTTTTCTTGTTCGTATCTTATTTTTTGACCTCATTAGAGGGCAGCGGGTAAAAATATACGCTTCAGTGTAGGACTATGGGGTTTGATACCTTTGTTTTAAACTGTCGTGATGATTGTGTGATTATGAGGGTGATATTAAACTGTATAACAGTGGATTTGATTCCTTACCTTGTGTTAAAAGTGAAGAGATGAAGTCTGACAAATACCTAATATGCCTAATACTATTTAAAAAACAAAAGATCTTTTCTCAAGTTTCTAAAGAAACATTAAATTGATTCGTTCTCGGTACCGGTACCGAGAATCACTGTAATAAGGAATCCATGCTAATGCATTAATAACAAAGGTGCCTTAAAACTGCTTTTTAAAATTGGACGTAAATGAATATGGACAAAGTACTTAAAATGTATTTATTTTATTTTTAAGTGTAGCAAAATGGTTCATCTTAACTAAGGATCCAATGTATGAGATTCTCACCTTCATACAGGTTCGAAATTTTAACTTTAGATTCTCGGTCTTGGCCAAAATACACACGCAATCGAGACCGGTAAACACCAGAGGTGGTCGTCCTTCAAGTCAAAAGAACACAGGGTTGATATCCTCACCAGGGAAGGGGGCCCAAAATTTCCAAAACAGCCCTGATACTCTTATGCGTGACTACAAGGGCAGGCCAAGGGTATGCTGGAGCATGCTGTGTCCTAGCTGCTTTGACCCGTGGCTCTAATGTTTACTGTCAAAACACCAGCACTGATCTGTCTCAGCTGGTTCTACAGCTGCATCTACTCAACAAACATTCCTTCTCAAACATCTATGCATGGACTGGGATTAAAAGATGATGGAAATGGTTATGGAAAAAGGAGCCTCCAGAAAAGTGCACTCATCCCCAAATCTTGACTCAATACAGCATGGTTTTAATGATCACTGACCAGAAGTCTTTGTATTTTTGTAGCTGAAAAACGTAGATTCTCAGATTTGTTTTCTGTTCTTGGCAGAGAACAGCAACTGGGAAAGATGAGGGGCTATGCTGCTTTAGTTCTCTTGACAGGTAAACTTTTTTGTAGGGGCGCTATTATTCTTTTTATTCCTTTTCTTAATATCTTTCATCATTTATTACTGTTATATATTATTCAATGGGCACAATGCACAAACATACCATTAAGAATAAGAGAATCAGACATTTTTTTTCTGTCCTTCCCGTGAATAATCCAGAATACAGTCCAGCCCTATCAAATTCCACCCTGCATGATTCCAGTGGTGCCTGGTAAACTACCAATAGGTGGAAAGCCACTGTTGTAAGAGAATCTCCAATATGGTAGTTTATATAGGAAAAAAAAGCTATTTTATTTGTAAGTAAAGATTGTTTTTTGAATTCTGGTCCATTAAAAAAAAAAATTACATTCATGTGAAGGGTAAAAAATAGATAAAGGCATAATAGCAGTGGTTAGGGAGTTGGCCCGCAGGATCAGAAGGTCGTGGGTTTGAATCCCAGACCAGTAGGTTACCCTGAGGTACCCTTGAGCAAGGTACTGTCCTCATCACTGCTCCCCAGCACTTTAAATAGCAGTCCCCTGCTGCGTGGTGTGTGTGTGTGTGGGTGAAAATCAGAGGTGGCATTACGTTGTAGTTCACTGTGCGCTGTGTTTCACAATGGCAATTAGTCACTTTCTCTCAATCTGCTTTGCCCCTCTGTTCCCACAGAAAGCACCAATAGTCTTGTTTAACTGGATATAATGCAGAACAGTGTGTAAAATATTATACTGAATGACTCATACTCTCTGTTTTAATAATACTTTTTGATGGCATGTTGGGTCTTTTTTTTCCGGTTCCAGCATGTTAGAATGAAATATATATATTGTGTAAAAATAGTATCATGATTTTATATTTCGCCAATTCAGTATTGTCCAGTTTTGTTCAGATTTAAGACGTGTTCAAAAACATTATCCTTCAAATGGAGTGTTCATTTTCTTTTCGATCAGTTTTTTTCACTACGTTTCCATGTCAGTTTAGATATTTCTGTGTTTCCATATCATTTACACATTTTTTTCTCCATCTTAGTTCTCAGTGCATTCTTCAGTGAAGCTGAAGCAAGTAAGCAAACTTGATTTGGTCATTTCTGTTCGACCAAGTCACACATCTTCCAGACTTCCACATTTCTTTTTCCATATCCAAAAATAGAAACTGCCAATTTCAGCACTTTTAAAAGTGGTAACTCATATTTCTTCATTTCTTTCTTCCCTACTTTACAGACCCTTTTGTTTACAGTAAGTACTGCAGACCATTTTTGCTCTAGAACTTTTATTTTACTGCCCTGCTCAATGATGTATGGTGGCAGAGAAGTGACTTTGGGACTTTGATCAATGTAGAATTATTATACAGACATAATCTGATGAAAAGCTCTGTGGTGCCAATCAATGCTTACTCTTCTAGACTATGAAAGGCTGCGAATCGGAGGCATTATCTTCACAGTAATGCTTGTAATAGGAGCCATCGTAATCCTCTTTTGTAAGTCTTGATTCTCATATTTCACATTTATCTTTGATAAAATTCAAAATGCTTTTCGCTGAAACGTCTCCCCGTTAGAAAATCATACCGTGATCTAAGCCGAACAATCTTTTTTCTCCCACAGATGACAAATGTGGTTCCAGAAAGAAGTGAGTCCCACTTTTATTCAACATAACTTTATCAATTTGTGAGAAAATAAAGCTCTATTTTTATTTTAGCATTTTATTTAAAAGATTTTGTTATCAATATAATTTTCATTATCAGCTTTTAGAATGAACCTTAAACGTTTAGTTTGATTGTTTAGAGAGTGACGAAATTGAGCTTATATAAGAACTGGGTAAATACGCTAATGATTTTACGTTTTCAGCTTTAAAGTTTGTCGAATTCTTGAATTATGTCAGATGCCAAATTGTTCTTCTTTAAAACCAAACCTGTTAGTCACTATTCAAAAATGTTTTTCCAATATCAGTTTTATGGAGCATTTCCCAGTTTATTTGGACTCTCGTTGATAGTTTGATATTTGGCGAGGCACGAGGGTGTGCCTTCAACCACTAGAAAAAGTAAAACGTTAAATAGAAAAGCTACGTGGATCTTTGCAACAAAGTGGTTAAAAAGTTTCTGTACTATTGTCCAGTTTTGCCACAAATTTCATAATTTTTTTTATAACAGTATCTGTGGTTATTTTATCCTCATAGTTTGAGACACAAAAATGCAGATATGCAACTCTTGAACCTCTTCCTGTTTTTTTTTTTAGGAAAGATGATGAGAATGGCAGTCAGATTTGAACACCTGAGGAGAATTCCATCAGTGTCTGCCTTCGTTTCTGAAACAGGAGTTTTCCAGTATGTGGCTGGTTGAGACACTTGCTCTGTCTGACTACTCAAAATGGTGCTTTTTCTTTTTTATTTAAACCACACTACAATCAGTGAGAGGGGCTATTTTGATGCAGTCCAACAGGACATCTGTTTCTTTTAGATTGGAGTTGGATGAGATGAGCTCTTCCCTGTTTCTGATTTATCCTCATTTAAACTCTTAAACTGGGAATTTTGAGTTTTTGTTGTACAAAACAAAGGCAGGGATAATAGTAGCCATGCAGAAAATCACCTGAAAATAAAATCTAATTTAGTCTTTAAGCCTTCATGCTCTTTTCAGTGTCAATCGATGGGGAGAAGTGATGTAATGTGATGGTTTCAAACCTTTTTAGTTTAGTTTATGTATAAACATTTCCTTAGTGTGACTGTGCATGTAATAGCAGATTAATACTATTAAAGCCGATTGGGATTTAATCCGTTTTTGCCACTTTTTGAGGCTTTCACTGAAGACACCAGGCTACTGTACTATTACTATGTACTTTCTCTGATCTATCAATGATACTGTCCTTTATCTGGATGATACACCATGATAACAGATCTTCCTGACTGGTTTCCTCATTCCAGTCTTTCTCAAACATTCTCTAACTCAGTAAAGCAGAGAAACCTATAAAGACCAGGATCAGCTTTGATCAATGTATGTTTTCAATATAGTTTCGAACAGCCGACTTTTTCAGTCCGAGAAAGGATAACAGATCAAAGATTGATAACAAATATGGGTTTGATCGGCCAATATTACATTTACATTTACGGCATTTAGCAGATGCTCTTATCCAGAGTGACTTCCATGTCCTGATTACAGGGACAGTCCCCCCCTGGAGACACTCAGGGTTCAGGGTCTTCCTCAGGGACCCAGTGGTGGTAGTGCTGGAGGTGGGATTCGAGCCTGGGACTGCATGAGCCAAAGGTCCATAGGCAAGTACCACCACCACCCACTATACATGTCTGGATGGAGATTAGAAATCTTTTTAAAAACCAAAATTAAATGTAGCTTCACTTCGAATCAAAGTTTCCACAGCAAACAAAGGCCAACTGGGAAAGAATCCCAGGTTTCGTTTGTCCTTTTTTGGGGGTTTTGTGTTTTCCACTGATAACGGAGAACGTTTGTTAAAGAGATACTTTGATTTTGTTGTTGCTTTTGCTCCAAAAAGAAACAAAAGAAAAAAAGCAGAACTGAGAAGTTAGCTATCCTTAAGTCTTCCAGCAGGTTAATGGCAAAGGTTCATTCCTTCCTTCCTTCATTCATCCATTACTTTATCTCATGGAAGGGGTGCTGGTGCTGGAGCTGTCCCAGAGCACACAGGGTGAGAAGCAGATAAACACCCCGTACAGGTCGCCTGTCCGTTGTAGGGCAAGCACGAACTCAGTCACTTGGCAAACACTTGCTTTAAATCCCTTTCTTCTTTTTTTTTGGTGTTTTTTTTTTGTGCTAAAACTGAAGATTCTTTCACAAAACAGAAGTGAGCAGCTCTGAATACCAGTACTCTTCTATTCAACCCCACATGAAGTTCCTGGTTTCACCGGCCCTGATGCCAGAAATCATTTACTCAGCTGACCTTACATCAACAGGAAAGCTTGTTTTAGTCTATTTTTTATTGTTTTTGAGCCCTGAAATAACTTACCCTCCAATGACTCACTGACAGGAGGGCTTTTTGTTCTTTACAGTGTGAGAAAATGTCTTTAAAAACGGACTGATCCAGAATTACTTGCAAAACAAACCTTCAATTTTAAGGGATGAGCTAAATACAGTGCCATGCCAAAGTCTTGACACCATGAATTTCTTCACATTTTTCTTCCAAAGAGAATTTCTTGTTATTTTTTAATGCATTGTTGAGGAACAGTTCTCCAGATCTTCCTGAAGGACAGTGTTGTTGTCTCTCATTTTCAGTCCAGTCTCTGTACCTGAGCAATTTGATAGTTTTGTGTTGGTTAATCCACACAGTGATCTACGTCTGAACCTTCAAGCAGAATAAAGCGTCTCACTTAAGACACGAAGCAGTGAAGAAAAAGGTGCAAATGATTCCAGATGATTTGTTTACTGTGGATGCTGAACACTGAGTGGGTGGAACCACTTTATCTAGACCCTTTAGACACCACTTTGCACTAACACATTTGCCCCTTTTTCTTCTATTTAATCTACTCAGTATAAGTTTCCTCAGTAAGACAGTCTGACAGGGGTTAAATAGTGTAAATATATCAATAAGAATCTCTTCTATAACAATAAGAATATAAATATAAAGAAATGAGAGGCTGCTCAAAACCTTTGCACAGAACTGTTTTTATTTGTTTTATTTTTTTGATTTTATAGGTAGTAGTTTTGTTCTGATGAAGACGAAAACAAAAAATGTTAACATAAAAACAGGATTACAAGAACAATGAGAAGGATTTTTTTTTTTACATTTCCCAAAAAAAGAGATATTAACCAATTACTGCTCAGCTTTTTGACAGTCCAAAAGGCCTTAAAAATTACATTTCACATCCAGAAATCCTATTTTCAGTTCTCATTTTCTTTGTGGCTGTTCTTTTTAGAAGCATACTGATGGGATGGCAATTTTAATCAAAAAGAAGTGTTGAACTGGACCCTTCTTTGCTTGGAATGGGCTTTGACCAACCTGCAAGATCCGATTCGTCGACGAATCGATTCTTTGAACAAACACATTTCTATTTAAATAAAACTTAATTTTTTAGCATGGCATCCAAAGACATCACAAACGCAAAAACTCCCGCACACACAAGAACCACTTCTCGATTGCTGCCCCTCGCTGCGGTCCAGAGTTCAAAAGAGTCGACTCATGATTCGAACACAAGGGAGAAATCCTGCGTCGGCGTGCGCGACAAACCAAATCATTAAAGCTTCCAAACCCGACCTGCCCACCGAGCCAGCAACCTGTTGAGGTGTCTGTAAAAAAAAGAGTGTGAGACAGTCGCTCCACTTGAACTGCTGGTTATTTCTCACCGGCACACAGAACTGCGGTGAGTAACCTGATGAAAACGATTCGTTTCTGATTCTTTTTTCACCCAGAAGACACTCAGAGAGTCTTTTTATTGAAAAAGCTGCCTCTTTCCAGCTGTCAGGCTGCGACTAAACCCACCGTGTGAAGTTCAAGTACTTTTAAAGTTATCTTTTAGGACCTAAAACTAGAAAAACCTTTCAAATGTTGTCTAATAGACACCCAGCTCAATTTCATCATCCTCATCATGGACTTCAGACATGAGATACTTCATGGTTTGGCTCAGGAACAGCTTCTCGTCTCTTTTAAAGACCCTGTTGTAATTCTAACTGTTCTAATGATTCGTGTTTAATGGACGGTGATGTAAATGAGAATCTTTTGGTAGTCTTGGTTTCAGGGTTGCGACAGAATCCCAGCTTTGATTTGCAGGAGCAGTTTAGTATCGCACTGCTTGAAGCGTGACAAAAAAGCAGAAGATGGGAAACCGGGTCCGGAGAATGTGAATCCACTCCGGGATTTTGTTCCAGCCCTGCGGACGCTCCTGCGGGTGGATCGCGTTCCTGCGGGACCGCAGGCGGTTGGAGCAAAATCCCGGAATGGATTCTACCTTTTCTGGGTCAGACTGATTCGCTTCTGCGTAAAAAGGAGGACGAGAAGTTCAACTTCTCAATGATTATGAAGTTATTAGATTGAGCACAGAAAGATTTCACATTTTAACATTAGACTGAGTTAATTCATCTTTTAAAACCCTTTAATTGCTACAAAATTCACATATAGGCAAGATATAATGTAATCATGGCTGTAGTTTATATAACTCAGCCCCTTTTATTGGCATGCTTTGTTTTCAGTTTCCTGAAAATGGGACAGACTTGTGTTTCACAAGAAGGGGTTCATGTATAATAGATGAGTCTTTTTGCTCATTTCCATTTTAATTATGCTCTTTGTTAAGGATCACACCTGAGCTGTCGTTCACACTTTTCACTTCTCGCTTTCAGTCGTTGGCTTCTTATTTTTAACCCGAAACTTTGACCAAAGATGGATATACTGAGCTCTTCCACACTGGCTGGTTTATCAGTGGCCACTAACATTAGTCCTCTCCAGGTATTCAGTGATCCAGGTATAGCATAAAGGTTTCTCAGTGGAGGTGAGGTCCAGATGTTCTTGTTTAGCCTGAGCAGAGCTCTTCCCCCTGCAGTGCAAACATTGCCTAATGCTTCTCTTATGAACGAGCCTTTGGAGATCAGCGTTCATCTTCAGTTCAGAACCCAGACACAGCCTTTAAAAGACACACTGTTGGTTCTGTATCCGTGAGTCTTTCTCAAAATGAGGTGCTTATGTAAAATGCCAAACTTTCGTTCCTCCTGGGGCATCTCAGAACTTGCTTTATACTCGTTTAGGGCACGTTCTCATTCAGTGACGCCTGTGAGCTCTTGGTTTTAGTGCAGAGGAAAGGAGTCCTTCAGACATGGAAAGGGAAGAGAGACGGAGGGAAAGAAGAATGAGTCATGCCTCTAGTATGTTCCCTTCCCTCTTTCATCCAGCCTGTGAGCACATGGTGAGCATGTTGCTAGTCACGCCGCCCGCTTGCAGCAGAGATGTGAAACATGAGACTTAATGCTTAAGAACTCCTTAAAACTGTAACTTTATAAAGGAAGAGAAAAAGATCTCCTCAACATCTGTTAAACACAGTTGTGCCCAAGAAATCAACACCTCTAGCTTTACAGAGAAAAACAATGAAAGTTATCTGATTGGTCTAGAGCAGTGTTTCATACATGACAAAAACTGCAATGGTGGAAATCAATGGATTTGGAGGCTGGTTTCTCTGGTTTGACCTCAGTTTAGACTAAACGGCTGAGGCCTAGATTTTCTGCAAAGCATCGAAGAGCTGTGCTGACCCACCCCTCTCATTAACACTGCACTGCCACTACTGGCTAGAAAGCCATCTTTAAACCTCAATGCTGATCCATGCATTTTGCAATGCAGTGCTTTTTTTTTTTTGAAACTTTGAAACACCAGTCATGACATCATACTCTGGATAAATATCCAACATTGGCTTTATAAATCATTTTCATACATTTTTCAAATTTGAATGGCATTTTATACTGTTATAAAAGTAACCCAGCTTCATCAGAGCAGCTTAAATAAAGCTGAAATACGTCCTTTTATTTAAATGTGTCCTTGAAAGTGGCCGGATGTTGATGGCAGGCAGACTTGAGGGACACAGGAGGATAACTGGGTAGTTACCATTTGTTACACGTCTGTAGAAAACACATCCCTTTATAATGTCGACGCTCCTGGATCGCTGTGGTGGTGCTGGTGGTTGCGGGGTTCCCATAGGAAGTATGAAGTATTTGTGTAAAGCATACTTTGTATTGTAATAAGATGCACACTGATGGATGAGAAATCACTTTTAAAGCACATTTGCATGAAAAATGACACAAAATCACAAATAGATTATGAACTTACACACCTGTAATTATGTATTTTACACACATCTGGCTGATTATGTTGGTTTAAATGGACAATGTGTATTCCTTTGAGGATTACATGAGGGTGTGTATGTTGTCCCACTACAGTATACTTCACAGATCACAGCAGGCTATTCTCAGTGGCTGAGTTATGTTCCTAATTTAGCTTTGCTCTGAATTCCACTTCCTTTGTCTGCTATGTGATCGTGTGTGTGTGTGTGTGTGTGTGTGTGTGTGTGTGTGTGTGTGTGTGTGTGTGCGCGCGTGCGTGTGTGCCAACTGTGGCCGAGAAGGGTATCTGACAAGGTGAATGTAATCAGCTGCACAACACACACTTACAAGGTCACACAAATGAACTAGATGATCATTTTTACAAACACAGATGCAGTATTAATATACTTGTGAGGACTTACGTTCATCCAGACTGATATTTTCTTATCTTTAAGAGGACATTTGGTATCCAAAAAGATAAACACAAAAAAACCAACACCCACAGCTCTCATAAAAAGTGGCCTCTGATGCCATTTGGTCCCAATGTCTTGATCCTTATTCGACACAAAGGCCCAACTCTCTTCCGGTTCTTCTGCAGTTCTTCAAATGAAGTAATAGGACATCTGTTAAACCACCCTTAAACCAGTCTGAGCTTCGGCCAAAACCTATCCCAGTGCTCACAGGACAAGAAGTGGAGAAAGACCTCGCCAGAGAGCTCGCCAGTCCATCACAGGGCAGATACACTCCCTCATTCAGACCCAGGGTGCCGTACCCTGTGAATGTACATTTACATCATTTTTAATCTATAAAGCTAAATCTCTTCTGCCGTTAAGTGCCCTACATGTAGCTCAACATTATGATTTTCTTAAAAATATGTTTTAGACAAAAAGCTTGTCAAAATGCCGCCAAACAAGGTATAAAAACACTTCCTTATCCACATGTTTCTCCAAATTGGAAATATATCCAAATTGAATCACTTTATGTGCCTTTTATTCATCTATTTATGTGGGAATTTTCAATCATTGTGATTCCTTGGGAAGAACATCATAGTATTACCATGCAGCGCCTCCTGGTCCAGCTGTTTGTTTTCTAGTTTTACTGGTGATGTAACTTGAGTCACTCATAGAACAGGATCCACATACGGCTTATTGTTGTCCCAGTGGCACAATCTGTGATCCCAATGAGCTTATCCTCTGCGGGCCAGGGGGTCACACTGATCTGGAGCATTTCTGTAGAGCTGGCCAAAGCAAAGAATCAAGTTATTTATTATATATTTTTTCCGCTACGTTTTTGAGACACCATACTGAGAATGAAAACTGAAAATGGTTTTTGTTTCTGACTAATATGGTTCACATCTTAAACTACATTTCCAGAGAGCTGAAAAGCAGGAGGAATTGAAAAACCTGCAAGGTTTTGCATTTTGATTTTATTTGCTAAAGGCACACTGTAATTTTCCACACCAGTATTTTGTAGCAGCCGTCTCACACACACACACACACACACACACACACACATGGACATCTACACATGCTGCCAAGTGTATTTATGATAGAGGACACGGCAATGTGGTGTTTGCTTTTGAGGCAACAGGCCCTATGAACTGCATGGTTTGCTCCTTTTTTTTTCTTTGAGAATGTTGTCAGTGAAATGTGCTTTACAGCCCTCAGCTGGAACCTGTGATCTCCCACGCCGTCTCCTGCTCCTCCCTCCATTCAGGGGCTGCGTTATGAAAAGGAAACAAGGAAAAACATCACCGATTGATGCTGGTAAATAGGGAACTCTAGATCATCAGAGATGTAGAGCTAAATGGGAAAAGGATTTTAATTAAAGCACTTGAATTCTGTGCATCGGTGCCGCCCAAAAACCGCGAAACAAAGAAGAACGTTGTCATTGGATCTCTTATCATTTTTCAGTCCATTGTTCTTCAGGATATAAAATGTAGCCAGATGGAAAGCAGGCTGTTAAAGTGGGAATGGTGTTGTGTGTTTGTACGTTCCTGCTCACATTTATAATCCCATGAAAAAGAGACGCAAACGCAGGGAAGAGCGTAGAGTGTGAACAGGAGGAATAAACATTCGCTGTTTGTTCTCTGGGGTGTGAGGATATGCTTAAGAGCTGAAGCGATAAGCAAAAGCACACAAAGCAATAAAGATAGAGAGCTGTGGGGCAGATCAGGGCGGCTACACTGAAGGCCGCTACCGCAGAGCTTTGGCCAAGCAGATGCCCAAAAAGAAAGAGCGTGAATGGCTGTCGAAGAGGAAATAACGCGTCATACGAGTCACCCAGTGCTTTTGAAACAAATCCCCGATTCTTCCTTGTCCAGTAGCAACCCAACGTGACCGCGAGAGAACACAACACTCATTATTAGAGCTCTACACACTGGGTCATACTGCCTGGTGAGGGGGACGGGCAAGACTTCCAGGCCTGGCAGGCTTTGGTACAGTTTGAAGTTTGTCTCTCACAACGTCAGTCAGCATTTCCACTGAAATGTCACCCCTAAAGGTCCTGCACAATGAGAGCAGTCATGCCATCCCCTTCAGTAATGATTTCAGCACAGAAAGCTCCCCGACTGAGGTTTCTGTACACTTGTCCTTTGGTTTCCTTCCAGGCTGTCCTGCTAGAGTGTGGAGGAAAAATGTAGACCGTTTCCAAGGCCATGGAGAATCGTGAGCACTCAATTTTATGAGCATTTCTCCACCACACCATAACAACCGCTTCCATTTCTAATCTGAGACCATAAAGAAGTGAAGAGTGGGTCCAGTGCTAGGGTACTCACCTACAGACCAAGAAGTTGCTGGTTCGAATCCCACCTCCAGAACTATCATGTTGGGTTCTTGAGCAAAACCCTGAACACGAGACTGTCCCTGTAGTTAGGAAATGGAAGTTGTTCTAGATAAGAGCGTCAGCTAAGTGCCATAAATGTTAATGAGTTAATGAGATGATGAGTTTTCAGCATCCCAACAGTGATGTCTGAATACACTTATGTTGAGAAATATCAGGAAAGTTGAAGATCACTGAGCATTCTCATGAAACCAGATGTTAAGAAGTGCCTAAATCTTCAATTTTTCTTGAGGTCCAGTTTGCCATGATTTAGATGACAAAACACAGTAATGTTGTTTTTTTTCCCCAGTTATTTCTCAGAATTAAGTGAAACTGACTACTTGCCACTGTGTTCACCAACATTCAACGAATAGAGCCACAACGAATGCATTCTCTACTTTTGACCCATTACACGCAGTGTAGCAAGGGGCTGCCTTACATCCAGCTCCTGGAAAGCAGTGTTGGAGACGCTACCTTGCTCAAGAGTGCCTCGGGGGAACCTACTGGTCTGGGAACCGAACCTATGACCTTCTGAGATACCGCTCGGCATCCCTGAACTTTGCTTCATTTAAGAACCGTTTCAGTGTGTTTGTTTGACCTGCATAAATCTGTTGTTGCAGCTTAGTTAAGACAATTCATTTGACAGAGGTTGAAAGTAACTTCCATGTCAAACATCAAAACCATCAAAATCATCACAATGTTCTCTGTGATACTGGCCCTTTACGAGAAAGATCAACAGATCCATTAAGGATTATTTCTTATCCTCTTCTGGCGGAATCGTAAAAAGCACATTTCCAGCGCTTGGAGCCCTGCCCACATTCTGTTTGGCGTTCTCTCTCACAATGTTGTTACCCGGGAGAGAAGAAAGCTTGCTGCTTGCTGGTGTAATTATGACTTTAGAGGAAATGAAAGAGGCCTTGATCATCCTGAGCTCCGTCAGCAAAGTTCAGGCCGGGTTTCGTTTCAGAGAACAAAAGAAAGATGGAGCCGTGTTTCAGGTTTCCATCGTGAGGAGAGCACGCCCTGGCTCACCTGGCAGGCTGGAGCAGCCAGACTGATTTGCCTTCCATTTGAATTAACAAAGCAAGCCACCACACCTTCCACGAGTAATTCAGCCACACAGAACTAAAGAATTGACAGTACAGAGCCAGGTCTGCCAGTCTCCGACTTGGCGGATTAACTAAATCTCCTCAGCACTCCCCTCAAAATCCTCAAATTAGCTGCTGCCTCAATCCCCAGCAAGCTCTGGACAGACCTGCTATGATCAAAGAGGCGAAATATTGGACTTTATTTCAGCTCAGCATGTCTGTGGAGATCCTATTATATTGTTCCTGCTCTGTCCTCACGGCTGCAGTCGGGGGGATAAAACGGTACGGTATTACGTCAATGCATGGTGTGTTGGATGGGAGTGGGCGTTACCACCACTTCTTTAGCTGCTGTGGAAAATCACTGGGCTTTGCTGTAACATGTTCAGTGCCTCATGAGCTACACACCTGATGTGTGGATATTAGCAAACACCATCATGAGCTCAGAGTGCTTCTTTTGTGTGTTTTACTGTAAATTCCAACTTTAGTTCATCTTTATTCTGAGTATTCATTCTCCGTCAATGCCAAACTACTCGCTCATGCTTCTAAGAATTGTCTATAATTGCAGAAGTGCTTTAAACCAACTCATGAAGTTATATTAAGTGCATATTATGTCTAAAAATACAAATGTTCTTAATATTTTGCTAATATGTTTTATTATTTATGTCAATGGGTATTCATCCTTTTAACTGCAGGCCGCATTAAAAAAATAATTGCATTCTTTTATGTTTCATTAGTTTGGACAAAATTTGGGGGAGAAACATCTGCCTTTTACATGGTGTGAACATTTCACCAATAACAAGTTAACCAATTGAAATGGTGCCAAATAATAAAGTTGCATTGACTTTTAGAGTGTTTTCCCTTGAATTAATCACTCCTTTAGATACTTAAGTAGTGTTTTTAGATGCTATACAACCTTTAATGTCGATTTTTCAGCAGATATTCTATAAAAGCTGAAGGTTCCTGCACTGTCGCTGAAGACTGCAGTCAATGCGGTTTATAAAACCAGATTTAAAGCCTGCGTTCATGTTTCTCAGTGTCTGTTTTGTCTGCACATCTCATGCTCTGGTCCAGTGTCCAGGCCAGAGCTTTGCCAGGTTACTGTTGACATTTGAACCAGTATTAGCCGGCTGTGTGTTCGGACAGCTGCTGTTTGTTGCCCCAGTTTGGAGCATGTTTAATCAAATCAGATAGATTGTAGAGGAGGGTTAATTTAATTTGTGCCCATTTTTGTTTGAGCGAAGCCAGGAGTGTGCAATCATTCAGCGGTATGGAAGGTCACTCTGATATATATTTAGAGCATAAGTGGCTTTTGAGATACAACAGGAATCAGCTTTCAGATACAAGGGTTAAGCGATATTCTAACAGAATTACGGGACAATCTTTCAACAGCTGTTAATATCGATGTCTCTTGCTGGTACTACTAAGACTTTTCTTGTTTTTAGGGAAAGAAAACACAGCCATGGCACGGATTTTGGCTATGGTCTTCGTCACATGTGAGTGATTCTGCATTTCAAGGTCAAAGGACACTTAGATTCGCTTAATTGATTGTGCTGTCCAGCTGTTTAAGGTAACAAGAACTGTAGAATCAAAAGAGGCAACACAGTGACTTTTTAAATAAAGCATTATAGTCTCGTGAAAACTAAAGTAAGTAAAAGTAAGCAAATAAATAATTTGCAATTACAAAACAAACATCTGTAATGTAGTCAGGAAGCATAAACCTTTACAGGATGCTACAATATTTACTGTTTATACTGTATTATGTTAATAATTATAATTTTATACGACATTTGATTTATTCATATAGCAAGATAAATCGTCCAATTCTTCATGTTTTCAGTGTGATCTCACTGATGATCTGCTTTTTTACAGTTCTGACCCTCGTTCTGGCAGAGGACCAGAAAAGTAAGCCATTTTTTTTTTTTGCATTCATTTTGTGAATAAGTTATGTAGTAATAGTTATGGATAGCTACCAGAAGATGTGAATTGTTTCTTGGTTTGCATTTACAGCAGAGGATGACCCTTTCACGTTTGGTGAGTAAAGCTCTTTTTTCCTTTTCGCCACATGCTCAGTATTTCTGGAACATTAGGATATCTGGAAAAAAAAAAGAACATGAAATTTATATCATTCTACCTGCAGATTATCATCGGCTTCGTGTTGGAGGGCTGATCTTGGCAGCAGTCTTGTGTCTGATTGGCATCACTATTCTTTTCAGTGAGTTTTTTCTTTTTCTTTTTTACTTTAACATCTTTGTGATAAAACTGTATGTTCTCAAATGTTTCAAACTCAAACACAGAATAACTCTGTTGCAGTTTATCTGCACCTGAAGACCTGAAATGGGGGAATCCTCATTTAAGGCTTTTAAAGTGCTCCTCCCCCAGTTCAGTGCAGCTTTATCTTGTTAGGAAAGAAATGCTGCACCAACACAACGTGCACACATTCATTGTTTAACACTTAATGACCTTTAATATTCTTTTACAGGTGGACACTGCAGGTGCAAATTTAACCAGAACAAGAGGTCTGTCTGATATTTATGTTATTGGAACATTGTTATTTCATAAATCATGAAATATGTATATGAAGGGAAGCTAGCTTTAAAACTGTGTAAAGCAATAATTGGCGAGTGCCACTAACCATCCAATTTCCTGCTGCAGGAGGAGGACAGGAAATAATGCTACTACCCAGCAGATGCTCAATGACACAGGTATGAAAGTTTTCGATGTGCTGTTTAAAGAGTAGCAAACAGTATGAGCTTAGTCGATTGACTAGCATAATGATATTTATATGCACATTTGAAGGAAAATCTAATGGAAAGCCGTTGCTTTCTCCAGGCTTGCTTTGTAAAAATAATAAACTATGCGGTTTATACCCGGTGGCTGAACATTCCTTCACCCATGAATCACTTCTACACGTAGGAGCTGTTTAGAAAATGCCATTTTTGCCATCTGTAGCAGAGATGCGATAATGATTTGGGTCAATAGCATGCAGTAAAGTGATCAAGCTCGACTTTAAACGGTTGCTCACAGCACTCAGTGGCGTCTCCTTACGGGCTCCGTCTGCTAAATGCTGTTTTGCCAGTGCTCCTGCGATGCACTCGTAAACAATAGACCAGTCCTTACCACTGGGGCCATATGGCCGGTCCCTACGGAGCCTCTTGCATAGTTTCCACAATGACTCACTATCTCCCTGCAGTCCCTGCGAGAGGAAAAAGAGGCATGGATTTTACGGCAGTCATGCACTAAGCACTTGATGATATTGCTCAAACATTTGAAAACACTGTTACCAATAATATTTGAGCAGCTTAATTGAAAATAAACGAAAGCTCTTTTTTCATGATATTGTTAGGAATCGGCTTAATGCATAAAAAATGACATTTATTGAATCCACATCCTTGAGTCTTTTAGAACAACAGTTCTCCAAAATGAAGAAATGTGTAAAGGAAAGAAAGTCGGGCGTTTTTGGGTTGTTTGATGGAAAGAGCAGTGTTATTTTTATCTGCTTTTTCAGGTAAAGCAACATCTTGTTAGCACTTTGCTGTAGACTTGCTGTCACACTTTTGGTGAGATGACACCCAGAGAGTCAGCTCTTCGACTCTTGACGTGCCTAGGAGTCAGGGTCGCTCCTAAACCAGAGTCGAAATGCTTGCATTGTCCAAATGTGGAAGGAGATTTGCAGGAAGAGTGGTTTGTTTACAGGCTGCAGTCAGCATCCCAGTTTTTCAAATCCAACGACTCCAGTCCGTTCTGTTATTCTTCTGACATCTTGATCAATTTACAACTTTTCATCTTCTCACTATCTTCTTGTTGGAGAATGGCAACAGTGACTCACAGCTCTTTAAGCTGTTCTTCTTTCCAAACCTCTTGTTAAAAATAGATGTTCATCATATCCCACCTGTATAGGATTCTAAACATAGTGTTTGTGTGTTACATGTATTTATCTGTTATTGTATTAATGTTGTCATTTTTCCATTTTCATACATCTGCATTCAGATGTATGAAAGGTTCTTTATAAGTTATTATTGTTGAATAATACAACAATTATTGTGATTTATACTGTTACACTCATTTAGAATGGGTTTTTGGTGAGGAGGCCCATCTTAATTAAAAACTGGGGACTTGGACTTGCGTGGGAAAGGCCACGTATCTACACCCGTGTAATCTAAAGTACCAGAATAACTGTAAAACAGCACTTTAATCCATTGCTGATTTAAAGCCCCACAAAACACTAGAGGCTGTCCAACTCTCCTGCTTCCGGAAACTCCTCCCGTTTCCCTCTGAGCAACCAGGGAAAGGAGCCAAACTCCGAGCTCCGAACTCGGAGCACCCCTCCGTCTCCAAAGTGGAGAAAAATCCACGACCAGATTTCAGGAGTAATGTTTTTAAAGCCACTCCCTTAAACTCCAGGCCAGGCTTTTTTATTGTCGTCGTAACCCAAATTGAGCAAAGGGAAGCGGGTGACCTGCCTGAATGTGCAGAACAGAAATGTGCTTTCAATTTGGCCGATTCATGCAAAAGTTTGGGCACCTCTGGTCGAATGAAAATGTGCGGAGAAGACGCTCACCTGTACAGTTTTTTCTTTTACTGCATTGACAAAAGGGATGGGACTTTTAGGGATGTACCTTTTTCCAGTGTGCATGTAAATTGAATTAATCCAATCACTAGGGACTGTGCTCTAAATTTAGCTTTAAAAATGAGATTTTATTTAACAAGGGGGTGTTAAAGCCGCCAGCTTACCCCTGCAGCTCACTGTCAGTTCATCATGCATCCATTAATGGATCATATACACTAGCGTTCCAAAGTTTGGGATCACTTGACGTTATGATATTTGTCATCATTCTTGTTTTAAAGTCTTTTTAAATGTAGTTTCTATTTTTATGCCTAATTTTTTATTTGCAACTCAAGCGACCTGGTGACCGTTTTAAACTTATGGCATTGAACTGGACCAAGTGATGAAAACATTGACTCTCATTATTTGAATGCTGAAAATAAGCTTTGTAAAAGCTATCAGTTGGGTTTTTTTCATACATATATATACGTGTATTTATAACTGCCTCCTTTTTTCTCTCTTGACAGCGAGGGCCAGTGAATGCTAAGCACTTATCAGTGGTCCAGCCGCTCAGTTTCTACATGACAGGAGGAAGAGGGAACAGTGGAGATCCTGCAGTACCTTATTCTACCCCAGAAGTGCTGAAAAGTGTCTCTTTAAGGACCAGCTTGTAATATAAATGCTGTTTTTACCACCTTCGTGCTGCTCACATGGCTCCTTATTTGGAAACGCAACACATCACATAGTACCTGTGTTTTTGGTACTGTGCCTTGCTTTGTATTTAATTTGACTGACTTTGAACTGATCACCAAAAACACCTTCATCAGCTTTTGTGTCACTGTGTATCTAATATGTTTACTAAGCCGGAGGCGCCATCTGACCTTTCTTTTTGTGTTTAAAAATGGGTTTGTCGCGCTTATTAGTTTCATCAGCCCAACAAAGCTCTTAACCAAAAAAAAAAAAAAAAAAATAGTGCTGGCAATATATCAGCACTTCGCTTCCTGATGATGAAAATGAAACGTAGCCTGAGGTAGGTTAGTGTTAGGTGTTACGCTTCTTGTGAATGTAAGATTCAGCAGATTTAAACGCGCCTGGTTTTGTAGAATATCTGTTCCTAACAGGCTGTGCACTATTTTGTTTTTTCTGCAGTGTAAGAGATTGTCTGTCAGAGACTAAAACAACACTAAAACGGTCAATGCAAAAAAGTGTCCGATGCATTTTTTTCCAATACTTGTGCTTTTTCAAATGCTTCGAAATACTAACTCAGACCTGAGAGTGAAAAAGTAAAACATTTGTCTTAATATATTTGATGTCAGTCGTTTTCGATAACCACAGTAACTTCGCCTTGGGCCAAAATGTGATGCCTTCTCTCAAAATTACTTTTAAATGATGGTAGTTCTGCTCATTTAAAGGATTTCTGGGGGAAAAAAAAAAGATAATGTTTCTTTCAATTCCAGTCACCTTAATGTGTTTGCTTGCAGTGCCACCTGCTGGAGTGGTTAGACTGGTTCAGAGTCACACTGCCACTGTTTTAGTTTTAAATCCTTAAAAGAAGCCTCATATTCAGGGGCCCAAGGACAACTGGATTCATTTCTCTTTCGGCAGATAAAATAACGGATAAAGATGGAAAAGGTTTCAAACTCAAGTCAATATTCACCACCACCACCGTTATTCTTCAGCACAGCCTCAACTCTCTTAGACCAGCTCCTTTCTTTAAGTCAGGAACACTTCTTCAGGCTTCTTGAAGGACGCCCCAAAGCTCTTCTTTGGACGTCGGCTGCCTTTTGTTTTCTCTGTGGAGATGATCTCATGCTACTTCTGAAACTGCTCAGGTACAGAGACTACTGAACATGAGAGACAAGAACGTCCTGGAGAACTTTGGAAGCAAATTATGATGAAAGAGGTGTGGAGACTTCTGCACAATAATGTCTGTAACACGGGCAGAGTGACCGGCTGTTTAATATTGCTGGATAGCTTGCAAAACTCTTACAGCAATAAACTGTTGCTATTTTTGCTGCACAAATCCAAGCACAGCATGCAGGCCCTTTAAAGTCCCATTTCTCCAAAGTTGATGGCCAAAGTAATTATATTTTAGATTATGCATAAAAAAATAAGTTCCACACATGATTACAGTTTTTCTTGATATACTTTTTTGTACTTTTTTTGGTAAACACTAAAAGGCAGTTGGATTTATCCTGCTTTTAAGCAGTATAACTAACCCACATATTCTTAAGTGAAGTGAAAGTGACTATTTGGCATTGGGACCATTGGGAACACAGCACACACTGAACCACAACCAAATGCTTTCTTTATATTTGACCCACCTGAGTGTAGAAGAGGGCAGCCATACCTCCATCCCCCAGGGAACAGTGTTGGGGACGGTACCTTGCTCATGGCTACCTACTGGCCCGGGACTCAAACCCACCCCCTTTTAAGTATTAATACCTGACTTTTTACTCTCCACATCACATCAGCAGCTGGTCGGTACTGTTTCCATGTAATGTTTTCCTGTTTCTGCGCTCAAGGCTCCCTCAGTTGGTGAACTAAGGCAGGAACCCCTCTCTTTCTGAGCCAAGAGGACCTTTTCATAGAGAAGTTAGTGACCATGTTTAGTTTGGCATCTTGGCTGCGTCCCAAACTGCATACTAGCACAATCATAGTATGTGAAAAAGCACACTACCATTAGAAATGCAGTCATTTTGTTAAACGAGGAAATGTGTTGTTTGGGACACAGCCCTCACAGCACTTCAGATTGACTGGGAAAGGGGTAAATATCAATAATACTCACACAATCTAGACATTGTTATTGAAAGAAACAAAGGTTCATTCGAAAATATATCATATTTTTATATTTCATTGATGAATTATTTGACACAAGGCCAGCCATTCCATAACCCATTTTCATGGCTTATGCCCTTAGACCATAAAAACCAAACATCTATTATTTATATACTTACCGTCACAGATGAGGTGAGGTTTAGCCTTGATGTGCATAATAAAGCCCCCTTACATACATCGAGTTCTAGTAAAGTATACAGTGTATCATTGAAAGTATTTGTATTATTATTTGTGTTTATAGGAAACATCATGTGTTTCCTTTGCTAGTGAAACATTGTAGCAGGGATGCTTTGATCAAAGAAGGTAATATCTAACTAGTTGATGTGAATTTTTCCAACTCGCTGATGAAAGTGAAGTGAGAGTGAAAGTGAAAGCAAACAAATCTCAGAAGATGAGACCAGAAGCCACCAGAGGTCATAAAACACTGGTGCAAAATTACAGGATATTTTATAGGATATCAGAATTTTTTATCATAAATTAACTTTGTAAAGTGACCTTGGGTTTAAGATGCTATGTAATAATGCTATATAATAGTATAATATAATAATATAGATGCCATATTATTATTTATCATTATTATTATTATTATCCTCGCCCTGTGTGCGCTGGGTTGGACGCCAGCACTCCCCCGCGACCCCGTTTGGGACAAGCGGCAGATAATGGAAAAAAAAAATAAATAAATTATTATTATTATTATTTCCCAAGTAAGGGATGCCAGAGTCTGTCTCTCTACTCTATTGTTTTAGAACAAAAGCAGAGAAGCAAACTGGACAGGTCTTCCATCCATCACTGGGCAGACAAACACACACACACACACACACACACAGTCTCACACAACGGGCAATACAGCATCTCATATCCACCTGGTATGCATATCTTTATACCGTGGGAGAAAACTGGAGTACCTGGGAGAACATGCAAAGCCAGGACCTTCCTGCTGTGGGGCAAAAGTTTTCAGTGAATATGAAACACTAAGCCAGCCACGGGTCCTGTTAAATCTGATGGCAATCTGGGATATTTAGCAGTGACTTTTGCCGGGTCAGCTGTGTTCTCCTGTGGCCCGGATCAGTTTTAGAACATGTGAGCCACGCTTGACTGTATTTTGCCTGTATCATCCGTGAGACTGACATGACGTAAATGTTGCAGAAATGTCTCTCGCCTGCATGCTCTCTTGGTAAAGGACTGATTTCCAAGAAGCCCTTTTGGCCTGCTGCCCAAAACGCTCAGAGGAAAGGTGTGGTTCTGCAATTCTCTGTTCTATAAATGACCATGACTGTGTTGGAAACAGCTCACTATAGTGCATCTCTCCAGGTCCTTCAGTAGCCCTTCACTGTTTGTTTTAGGACTGTGTTATATTTCGGGATATGGTGCATCATTTTTTAATGATTTTTTTTTTTATAAAGAAAGATCTGGAGTTTTCCAGCATTGTGCTGGGAGAAGGGGAACTGAAAAATGTGCAGGGCAGTGATGCTCTAGATCAGAATCCAGATCGAATGGTAACTGTAAATGAGTTCTTTCAGTTTTTTTCCCGAAAAATTCCTCATCTATTACTCTGGCCAGGTACCATTATTCAAGCAGAGTATCACTGCAGTGTCCATCAGTTCATTTTGCGATGTAGCTCTGGTGACACTGAATCCCAGAAGCTTTAAGGTTTGCTTTCAGCAGTTTCATCCCATCTGCCGTACATCAGTTTATGCATGGAGTGGCAAGTTTAGCTTTGATTACAATCTGGCCAATTCCTTTCCCCACTTCTAGTCCTAGTTTGTTTGCAAAGTGTTCAAATACTTTAGGGAACAAATATTTGAACACATTTTCCACTGGATCATATGAGGAACAGAAGGTTTGCTACTAATAGTGGAACCCAAGACAAAATTCATTTGTTCTTGACATTTCTGCCCCTCCCATGCAGTAGTCACACCCATGAGGTGGTACAGGTGAACCACAGTGGCAGGCCAGAAACCAACAAGTTTCTTTCCAAAGACAGAGAAAGTGAATAGAAGAGTTTGGGAGTTTATTTAAAACTTAAAATTTTAAAATGGAGCCAAAAGTGCCGACTGCCCCTCCTGCGGAAGATCTCTACTGGGAAGCAGACATGGAACAGCTGCCTTTTCCATACGAGGACTACATTGAGGAGGAGTACCCTCCACCTCCAGGAGGATACCCCTACAACCCATCTTGCTACCCTTTGGGCCATCCTTATAGAGCTCCTTCTCCCCTGTCATTGGAGGCTCAGTTTCAGCCTATCTATGCCGACCAGAGGAGGATCACTAAGCAGCGGACAATTTTCATGCATACTGTTGAAAAACCAGAGCCTGATTACCTGGTCTGTTCCTTAATCACCATGCTGTTCTGCTGCTTACCTCTGGGCATTGCTGCCCTGGTCTTCTCTTTAAAGGTAAGTCTGGATTATACTGAATACATGGTGTCAGTAAAGTTTGCACTGACTCACACATATTTCATCAACAAAAGTTATTGAAAATTAAGCCAAATTCAGTCCCAAAAATCCATGTCCTCACTTAATTAAGGACTGAGGGGTAGAATCCCACCTCCAGCACCACCATCATTGGGTTTCTGAGCAAGACCCTTAACCCAGGGGGACTGTCCCTGTAGTTAAGAAATGTAAGTTGCTGTGGATAAGAGCGTCAGCTAAATACCATAAATGTAAATGTATATATGAAGTAAGTTGGGGTGTTCAGGTTTCTGCACAAAGGGAGAATGTGACTCCAGGTTTTCATTCCAACAAAGGAAGAGAATGAACTGTTGCCAGATTGAGAACAAGTGAGTTAAACGAGAAGAATCAGATCATATCATCACATTGGCTCTGTCACTGGGAGAGGAGCTTGGCCTTGTTGATTCCAAAGCCAAGGTTTTCCACTCCTCACCTCTATTCTATACTACATGCATAATTCTGCTAAAGAATAACATCATTTCATCTCAGTAAAGCTGTCTGAAACAAATGTGTTTTTTAAAGTAAAGAAAGTGACAACGCAGAGCACACAGTGAAGCACAACAAAAAATTATTTCTCTGCTTTTCACCCATACATCACATGCACCAGGGGGCAGCCATATCCTGAGCAGTGATTGGATGGTAGCTTGACCAAGGGTACCTCAGGACAACTTACTGGTCCAGGATTCAAACCCATGACCTTCCGGTCCTGGAGCCTAACGACTAGGCCATCATTGCTCCATTAGATAAGATTTATCCATATGATTTTGTCTAGTTCACTGTTTGGACCATTGTTTTTCATTAACTCAAAGTTTAAGGGAACTAAAAGCAAACAGCGGATATTACTGTTGCACCTTTTAAAAATTTACATGACCAAAAAAATAAATAAAAAGAATGACCATTTGTGGTTCAAGCACTGCGAGCATTTTTTATCTGCAATTATAAAAGACTTTGATCATTGCCAGTGATCACTTGATTGCACATGGATTGCTTGTAAATGAACAGAACAGATTGGGATCAGAGATTTTGCCAGTTCAGAATAAAAATGTACAAGCTTTATTATGATCAGATATTTATCATGATCAGTCAAATTCACCAGGACGAACACTAGTGAGACTTTTAAAGGATATTATATAAGGGGATGTCCACACTTTCAGAAAAAGGATACTGTGCAGGCATTTTTTTTTCAGGACAGTAGAAGCATTCTGTTGAATAAAGTGAAAGCAGTTGTGCCATTGAGTGTCCAACTGTCACATGTTTCCGCACCAGATTTTCAGGGTTTTCCCGTTTTAAAGACTCTGCAGCTGATCAAGTTTACAGGAATGACACTGTTTGCTTTTGACTGTTGTGTTGTGGCCTCATCAAATGAAATGCTGTCGTGAATGTGGATGTCTAATGACACATTAAAGTGGAAAATAACACTGAAACTAGTGTCAGTGTGGCATTTAAACCATCTGGGCTTATTGTTGTGGAATAAAACATTTATTTATAAACGAATATTCTCATTTTCGGATGCAAGGGCCTCACGAGTCCGGCTCGTGCATTAAAGAGTAAGTGAGAAAAGGAGAAAAGTATGAATTGTATGAAGAAGGAAAAGGCCAGAAGGCATATTAAATTTGTCTTAGGGTTTTGAAACTCAGTCTAACTGACTTGCTTCAAATAAGTCTAGTGTTTAGGACTAATCCCCAGGATTGGAAAGTTGTGGTTTTGAATCTTTGAGCAATCGATTGACCTGAGGAACCCTTGAGCGAGGTATCGCCCCATCACTGCTCCCCGGGTGCTGGGCGTGGTTTCCCACTGCTGGACAATGTTTATGGGTAAAAAGCAGAGGTTGCATTTGGTTGTGTCTCATGATGACAAATAGTCACTTTCACTTTAATTAGCTTAAAATCTTCAGTAAATCAGGGTTAAAAGGAGGAGCATGTCACTCAAGATACGAAAAAAGTGGCAAGTTTCTGATTGGGTGCGTACTTTTATGCACACATATGGGAGGCATATAACATTACCTCTTATCCAAGCCCTGACCATGTTCTTGGTTGTTCTTAGATGAACAGTTCTCAGACATTAGTCTAAGACCCCTTGACAATAGTAAGGACCACCGCTGCCAATAGCAGCTCTTAATCGGCTCAAAACACATCTTCATTAAGGTGGTGCAGACTAGTCGACAGGTTAAAGAGCCTCTGGGTCAGACTTGTTGGTTGATGTGTGAATATTCATATTCAGTCTTCATCAAATTTAATTTTCTGCTCCTCTCTATTCATTCAGACTCGAGATAACAACCGAAGGGGCAACGGCCAACAAGCCAAGAAAAACTCTCAGATAGCGGTCATACTGAACTGCGCTGCACTGGGGATTGGACTGATCTTGGGATTTGCGTGCTTTATACTTATATACTGTTTCCCTAAACTAATAAAATGATCTGTGTCATAAAATTGCATTATTTATGCAAAGATTTTACTACTTTTTACAACGCTTAAACTGAATAAATACCAAATATAACCAAATATATTTTTGTAATTGTCATTTCTTTTTGTTAAATGTATGTGTGGTTTAATAAATGTATATTATTGTGAATCAGCACTAAAATGGTAGACAGGATTGTCTTTTATTTGACAAAATAAAGGACAAAATAAAGCAACAGTAAGGGCCCGAAACAGAGCTTTGGGGAACACCAAAAAAAAAATTTTTACCTATCACTTTAGAAACTGTCAAGTAAGAACTACACCAGACAAGAACATGGCCTGATTGAATCATTTGGGTTTTCAGACCTATCTATTAAAGTATTTTCAGTGGCTGTAAGAAAGATTTCACTCAAATTGATTAGTACCACAATCGATGGGTACTGCTGCACATAAATCAACCATTTATTGGATCATCAAGAACTTCAAGGAGAGGTTCAATTGTAGTGAAGAGGCTTCAGGATGCCCAAGAAAGTCCAGCAAGTGCCCGAACTTCTCCTAAAGTTGATTCATATAAGTTTTTTCCGGAGAAGAGTGCTACCATCACTAATGTGTCCTTCCAACAATAAAGCATCCTGAGATTATTCATGTGTTCAGCTTCTCAGCCAAGAGAGTGAACTTGCTCACAGTTTTGGTGAACAACACAGCCATGAATAAAGGATGGAATCAAAACATCCTCAGAGAGCATGATTTTCCAGCATGATGGCGCTCCGTGCCACAAGGCAAAAGTGATCACTAAGTGGCTCAGAGAACAAAACATGGAAATTTTGGCCTAAATGGAAACTCCCCAGACCGTAATCCCACTGAGAATTGCTCAATCCTCAAGAGGTGGGTGGACAAACAAATTCTGACAAACTCCAAGCATTGATTCTGCAAGAAGGGGCCCCATCAGTCAGGATTTGGCCCAGAAGTTGATTGACAGCATGGCAAAAATCTGTATTAGGTTGAGCTCTGAAAGTGAACTGATCCAGAACGCCAGTTGAGCATAAAAACACTCTGACATGACTTTTGAGTTGAGATGCTTTGGATCAGTGCCTTAGTGTCCAATAAATAAAGATTTGATCATTTTTAGTGATGTAAAAGTCTTGAGTAATTCCTCAGTTCTTTATATGTTGCAAAGAAATCCCCTTATTGTTGATAATGAAGAAAATGGGAAGAAATGTTTTAGTGCTCCAGGCTTCAAAGTGTCTGAAGATACAAAGTTCTGGATAAAGCACTGCAAACCACTCAGTGTTCAGCAACAGCAGTAAACAAATTCCCTGATCATCTGGAATCATCTGCACTTGTCGCTTCACTGCTTCATGTCTTAAGTGAGACGCTTTTTTCTGCTTGAAGGTTCAGACGTAGATCACTGTGTGGATTAACCAACACAAAACTATCAAACTGTTCAGGCACAGAGACTGGACTGAAAATGAGAGACAACAACACTGTCCTTCAGGAAGATCTGGAGAACTGCTCAGGTACAGAGAATGTACTGAAAATGAGAGACAACAACACTGTCCTTCAGGAAGATCTGGAGAACTGCTCAGGTACAGAGACTGGACTGAAAATGAGAGACAACAACACTGTCCTTCAGGAAGATCTGGAGAACTGTTTCTCAGCCTGACTCTGTGAGGGGACAAAAATAGAGGATATGAGAAATCTTCAAAACATTTGCGCATTACTGTATGTGGGTGTGAAAGTGCCTTACCTGTTTTCTTAGCTTTGAGATTCCTTTTGTTTCCCTGCAGTGCATTCCATTGTTGAGAAGAAGGAGTTTCACAATCTGTTGCTCTCTGGACTTAAGATGCCAAACTATGTTGGTGGCAAACCCCAGGCCATAACAAACTGTTGAATGGAATGCACACTGCACATACTCTTGTGCCTCATGTAGCTCATTGGAAATATCCTGAAATTGGTGGCTTGAAATAAGCATACATGAAACTGATTGGCTGATTGGCTCCATATATAGATATTGCAGCGATGACTGCATGTGTTTCCTTGCAGGTAACCAAGGTAACCAGTGGAAGAACAATGATTTCAAGCACCTCCCTCCTTTAAAGGAGCCTCCAGCTCTCACCTGTGTTAAAGAGAGGATCGCTGAAATGATTCCAATGGTCCTTTTGTGGCTGAAATGCAGTGGAAATGTGTTTTTGGGTTTCGAGTTTATTTTCAGGGCAAAGAGGGACTTTGCAAATAATTACAGTTCATCTGATCATCTTCACCACATTTTGGAGTTTATGAAAACTGCCAACTGAGGCAGCAAACTTAGTGAGAATCAAGATTTGTGCCAATCTCAAAGCTTTTGGCCATGGCCTCTCAGATGGAGATCAATTAGAAGCGTTAAGGCCTGATGCAGAAGTTATGAAAGCGTGAACTAATTTCTCAGCATCTCGTAGGGTTAGCTTGTATCTAGTTGTTATTCAAATGAGAATCCAATTATACTCCAACCCTCTAGGTTAAACCAAGGTACAGTAGTTGAAACTTCAAAGCAGGGGTTTAAAGGAAGGAAAGTGCTGTTCCAGTCCTGCCTATCCCTTTCAGATGAGAGAGCTGCTTTTCGATAGTCATTGAGGGCTGTAATTGTCCTTTTTTTAAGGACTGGGAGCAAGCATGATGTCCTCCATGATGATACCACTGGGACCATTTTGTGGCTCAGACTGAATAAATCTTAAAGGACTTTATGAAGCAGTCTAATGCACCTTTAACAATGATGCTAGCTGGTCGTCTTCCCTAGGTGGAGTTTCCTTGCTGCTTTCATTACCTGGTTAGATTATCCTCTCATTGATGCAACCTGGCAATGAGAACACTGAGGAGAACATTAGAGTCTCTACAAAGTGAGATGATGTTTTTCTCCATTAATGTGAAATATTAAGCAACTTAAGAGAAAGTACATCAGCATAAGACAAAATGCAGAGACGTACTTATTGATACAAGAAACACAAGATGAATTTTGTGCAAAGAATTAAACATAAATTGGGACTGTGCACTGGAGAAAATGGATTGACTCGTGTAAGCATGAGTGAAAAAATTTTTGTTTACCGTTCTGATAACTTGTGGTATGAATCATGGTCTGGCAGAACTTGTGTAAGTGCTTGTGAACTTTTTTTTGGATGGTAGCAAAGAATCTGCTTAAGTGGTTGGGAATGGTGTTTCACAATGCTGCTGGCTCTGGTCGCAGTATCTGTGATAAATGTCTTCCAGGGAAATAAATGGCGGTTTGATTATCTTCTCTAAGCTCTCTGCTCTTACTAGCTGCTGCTGAAACATCACAGCTTCAATAACAGACAGTAATACAGCTGGAGAGCAGACTCCCGATAGTTGACCCATGTCTTATGACGCATGCTTTCCCATAACTGAGGGAATACAATACAACGCTACAGAAGGTTTTTGGGATTTACAGTCTCCAGGTTGCCTTATGGTGTCGGTAACCTGATGCAGAAGTTTTCACTTTTTCATTTTTATACAGAATTAAAACACATCAAAAGACAGTACTAAGTTGACATGGAGGTGGTGCCCCTGAATATATATCTTCTGTACCTTTGGTTAGGGAACAAAAGTTTGTGAGCTATTTAAAGCACCCAGGGAGCAGAGATGGGGATGGTACCTCAGGGGAACCTACTGGTCTTGTCTGATTGTACAATAGGAATACTTTGAGATCATCAGAGATCATGATTTTTCAATTTAACCTTGCAACTTTCCTTTTTATGCTCTGAAATTCCTTTAATTCCTTGACCAGATAGTGTGCACTGTAGAGGGAGAAAGGGGAAAATCCTATTTTTCATGCATTTGTAGGCAAACTGTAGATCCTTTGCCCATGCTCGCTCCTCAGAAACCTAACCAATGATAGCAGGTGCCTGCTCACCTGCTTGAAAGCACATCACTTTTTATCTTCATTACTAGCCCTGAGCTGCCCCCATTTTAGCTGTTGCAGGTCTGGATGTATAATAGGAAATAAAAAGTAAATAAAGTCATTTTGATTAGGCAAACATCAGATATCTTGGGTTTATACTGTCTACAATGAAACATGTTTGGTTTAAATGCAACATCCAAATAAACTACAGTAGCTTACAGCAACTTCTACTTTTTTCAGGTTTAGGCCCTTCAAAGCAATTTAAAGTCTGTCCTGTAGGGGGTGCAATTTTCTCTTTTTCCCTGAGAATGCTATGCAGTTCTATTAGTGCCTGTATGTCTGCCCTGTGATGGATTGTATACCTGGGGTGTTTGCCCATTTATTCTGTGAGAACTGGGATAATCTCTGCTTACCCTTATAGTCTTAGTTGGGATACGTGTCTTAAATTATGAATGGACACCTTAAACGTGATGTGCCGGATATGCCAGATTTCCTCTGCTATTGCATGAAGAACTTTTTGGCATCTTCAGAGAGCAAGGAAGGGTAGAGAGCGTGGGATTTTTCAGCACTGGAAGAAAAGAAGTCCCACATGGATGATCAGCCAGATGTTTGTGTCTGAGTCAAGCCAGTGTTGAGACATTCCGGTTTCAGAGTAGCGCCATGTTTATTGCAGATATGAACACAATGTCTGTGTCTTCTGTTTAACTCATTCATAATTCACCGGATCCTCATTTATAATTCACCTGATCCTTTACAACCTGTGAGATGAGACAGCGCTGTTAAAGGTTTTTTCCCCTCTTTTCGAGTATTCATTACACTAGATTGTTTCTACAAAGGTAACTCCATTATGCATGTCCCAATTCTTTGTTCACATAGACTTATGTTGAAAGGGGCAGCGGGGGCCTAGTGTTTAGGGACTAGGCCCCAGGATCAGAAGGTCTTGGGTTTGAGTCCCAGTCCAGTAGGTTGCCCTGAGGTACCCTTGAGCAAGGTACCTTCCCCATCACTGCTCCCAGGGTGCTTTAAATAGCTGCCCCCTATTGCACAGTGTGTATGGGTGAAATACAGAGGATGCCTTTCATTGGGGTGTTGTGCTGTTTTACAATAAAACCTGCCAGTTTCACTTCAAGTGACTATTTTTGTGATTGTAGACACAATGAGATTCAACCTCTGCTTTTAACCCACACACAACGTGCAGCTAACAGGAATCAGGCAACTTAATGGCCTGGGATTCTAACCCACAACCTTCTTTTCTAACCACTAAGCCACCGCTGCCCCAGTTAATATGTCGGCCAGTGCTAATGGGTGAGTGAAACTGTCAAATGCCAACTGAGGCAATAATAGGGAGTAAAATAGTTACCGATTTATTAGCATGTCTTTTTCCAATGGGAGGGTCGCATTCATGGTGCCAAGACCCATAAGATCTAACACCACTGATGTCCATGTGCCGCCCACTGAGCTATTTAAAGGTTAAGATGTGGTTAACAAAAGAGCAATGAATCGCTAGACAAATATAACTTTCTCGTACGTTAGACCTGGAACCAGATACCCGGAAAGGCAAAAGCCTTTAGCAGTTTTGTGGGTCAGGCTTAGGTGAAACACCTGCTTTCTGAAAACAAACCACCAAACTTTCCCCGCTTACTTTCACGTGGGCAACAAAGTGGAAAGGTTGATCAGTGTTTTTATAAAGGAGGATAAAGTTGAAGGAATGTATTTTTTCATGCCTCAAAAATGTGAGCCGTTAATACCGAAGACATCAAGTCCTGTTTACCGGAAATGAGTCTACCGGAAAAAGGCCCATCCTGAAGGGGTTCAGTTAATCATGCCCTACTATACGTATTCCTTTGTGAATGTCTTTTGTAGTGATAAGCAGCATAAAAAGAGAAACAAAAGAGCACTCTGTACTGGCTGCTTTTCAAGAATGTGCTGCATGGTGTCTGCAGAAAGAGCTCTTCAAAGTTGTAGAGCGATTTGCTACAAATGTGCCTCTCCTTTAAGTCTGCCTCCAGTAGGATAGATCAGATGTTGACTTATTCCTTAAACTATCAGAAAACTTGGTACGAGGCTGTACTTTATGGGTAAATCTGACACTGGGATTAGTACTTTGAGTCAAGGAACACGTGGCATATTCTGCATGAATGCAACCCCACCCCCATGTACAATCCCCCTCAAAGCAAACAGTCGTGTCAGGAGCCGTCGGTGATGAAGCAAAGATTAACCAAGAAAACTTTCCAAAATCAAAGTCTGGCATGTCCATGTGTTTCACTGATAATGTTAATGATGTTTTGACTTGTAAGAACTCCAGATGCTGAGATTAACTAAGCTTTTTTACAGAAATCCCATCTACAGGATGTTATGCTTTTTGTAGTTATTCACTTGCAATCAGATAAGAAGACCTGATGCACGTTCTTCAACACAGCAGATAAAAATGGCATTATGTCACAATGAAACAAGAGTGGAGTTGACAGTCATCAGAGGCACTTGGACCTTATTTTATTCAACGTTGTCCTGTAGCACTTCCTCCAGTTTGTTTGATTCATTTCATTCCTTGCTGGTGGTACTGCACTTTGGGCCAACGTGTTTTTTTCTTTTGGAGCATGAGGGCTTGATTTTCAGGAAAGGCTTCTGGCTCTCTGCCTGAAGGGCTCAGGGAAGAGGTGTGGTTATCGCACGACTTCAGTGGAGGTCCAGAAATACACCCATATTCTTTTTTGTTCACATACGGACAACAGGCTGTGCAACTCGCTTGGCTCACTTAACATCTGTATTGATGTAAGTGATATGATAAAATTAAACATTACAATAATTCAATGCAGTTGCAGATGCCTGGTAAAAAAAAAAGTAAACATACTTTTTAAAATACATTCATGGTGGAGGGGTACTTATTCTCAAGGCATAGTAGCACAAAATAGTTCCTGAAAATTTTTTTTTTTCCCCCATTTTCCCACTGCTGTACCCACTTACCATCCACATGACACATGTCCACATGTCCATGGTGTCCTCATCAAACTCTACCAGCTTTATAGAAATACGTACTAATGAAACATTCACTATTAAAATTCTGAATTTTACATAAAAATTGAATTATGAAACTATTTTACAGAAATTTTAGCATCAGTCCATCCATTATCTGAGCCGCTTATCCTGACCAGGTCATGTTCTCACAGGTCAAGTGCAAAGACAAACAGAAACACCCGGAGATATCTGCAATCCACCAGACCTGCATGGCTTTGGACTTTGGGAGGAAACCCACACAGCAAGTCTACAAAAAAAGAGCAGGAAATGGAACCCAGGACCATCTCGCTGTGAGGGGCATTGAAATATATTTTACAAAAATGATAGACTGGAATGTGTTCTACACCAAGTGCCTTTTTATTCTATTTTTCTTAAAATACTTTACATAACTACAGGAATAAATCATTTACGTTACCATCAATAGAAGTTAACGTAAGGCAACTCCAGCTAAATGGTGATTGTGGAAGCAACATTTTTAACAAAAAGCATAAAAATTCACAATTCCACTGACCAGCCAAAACATTAAAACCACTGACAAGCGACAGCAACTATGACAAAAATCACTTTTTTTAACATAGGGAATAAAAAAAGATGGCAATTCCTACTGAGAAATACTTTCTATTTCCTTTAACAGTCTACCAATCTGACTGATTGAGGGGCGTCTTGCATTCACAGCCCATTTCAAATCACCCAGCAGCATCTCGATGGGATTTAGATCTTTGACTCGGGCATTCCAGAACAATTTCTTTCTTCTTTCTTCATTTAATGAAATGTTTTGGGTCCTTGTCACTTGCCATATTTCATGCCTGCTTCAGCTTCAGCTTCAATTTCTGTACAGATGGTCTCACACTGTCCTCAAGCACCCTCTGATACACTGAAGAATCCACAGTTGATTTTATGACTGGCCAGGCCTTGCTGCTGCAAAGCAGACCCCAGCCATGACTTGTTCAGTCCATGCTTCACAGTTGACATGAGGTTCTTTTGCTTAAAAGCTGTTTTTATTGTATGCCAAGCATGTTCTCTGTTAGCGTGCCCAAATAATTCCATTTCAGATTCATCTGTCCAAAGCACATTGATAAAATGTCCTGGTCTTTGTCTAGGCGGTTCCTGGCAAACTTCAGTCTTGTCCCGATGTTTTTTGGGTTTTTTTTGACTGCAAGGGTTTTCCCCTTGCACACTGCCATGCAGATCAAACTGGTGCAGTTTCTTTCTGATAAGAAAAGCATGTGCTTTGCCATCAACTGTGGCAAGAACGTCCTTTAAGACTTCTTTAAACATCTTGCTAAGATGCTCTCCTTGCTAGAATGGCTTATCCTAATTAATGATTAGGATAAGCCAAGTCATTTTTTTTTTTTTTAAGTCATTTTTTGAATAGTGGAGTTCAAAAGTGGAGTTCATTTTTTGAATAGTGGAGTTTTTTGTTCCCTTCCAATATAGTTGGATTCTTGAGCAAAACGCTTAACCCAGAGTTGCTCCAGGGGGACTGTCCCAGTAATTTGAAAATGGAAGTTGCTCAATAGCCCCCCCCCATGCACCAAACACCACCAACTCACATGCACACAGCACCTTAAATATTGAAAATTTAGCTCACCTGGAAACTCTTTGTAATCCTTGTTTAGTGTGAAATGTTTGTGTTTTTTTATTTGGGTTTGATTTTATATTTACATATGTGTTTGCTTTTATATTTTTATATTTTATAATGCATTGAGGTAGGGGAACCACCCTCCACAATTTCCTTGTACATTTGTACAATGACAGTAAAGCCTATTCTATTCTATTCTGCAGAAGAGCGTCCGCTAAATGTTAGGAAATGGCTTACTTTTTGGGAAGTGAGTCAGTGGCCTTGGCTTATGTTCTCAGAACAGACAGGCTGTGTCCTAAACAGCATATTTCTATACTTTACAACTACACTTTTTTGGGATGCACCCACAGTTAATGTTGCTAATGTTGCTAAAAAAAAAGTTATCTAGTTAAAGGTGGAGAGTGCAGAGGGTAGCGCTGTTGCCTCACAGCAAGAAGGTCCTAGGTTCGATTCTCAGACGCCATGCTCCGGGTCCTTTCTGTGTGGAGTGGGCATTTTCCCTGCGTCTGTGTGGGTGTCCTCTGAGAGCACCGGTCCAAAGTGCTGCACTTCAGGTGTGAGTGTGAGAGATGGGATAGGCTCTAGCACAACCCGGGACCCTAATTAGGACAAGCAGCTCAGAAAATGAGTAAGGGATGAGTAGTCAAAGGGAAGTTCACACTGAAGACACACACATTGTATTTAAACTGTGATGGCAATAGCAGTGGACAGCGGTGGCCTAGTGATTAGGGAGTTTGCTCAGGATTGGAAGATTGTGGGCTCGAGTCCCTTAACAGTAGGATGCCCTGAAGTACCCTTGAGCAAGGTACCGTCCCTGTCACTGCTTTGCGAGGCACTTTCAATTACTACCCCCTGCTGCACATATGGGTGAAATGCGGAGGCTGAATCTCGTTATGCTGTGTTTCACAATGGCAAGGGTCACTTGCACTTTTTTTTCAGTGTACAGTGAGCTTCTCCACAAGGTAATGCTGACATTGCTGTTTTTATTGGCTGAAAGACATGTCATGGGTGCTGTATAGAAATTGAAAGAATAAAAATCATAGCTGGTTCAATATTTCTGATGATCTGAATGTTGTTTCATTTTGGAAAATGTTCTCTCCCATCCTATAAATCTATGGGCTTTTGGCCTCCTGTGCTGGTGACGATCTTCAGAGCTCCACTCTTATTGGTCAGCTCAGGCTTTAGAGCAGTTTGGTAGTGAGACTGTTTCCACAGAAAACATCTGGGCTTTGATGAGCAGCGCCCAGACTGTTACACAAAGGAGAGCATGTGTTCCAGCGGGGCTGCGCATCATGGGCTGGATACCACGCCCACAATCGGCGAATGACCACGCCCACCGCGAAAACTTCACTGAACGGGAGGGACGTTCAGACTTAAAGTTCAGGCTCGCCGAGAAGGAGTGCGAAGTGGAAGAGAAAAAGGGGGGAAAATGGACCCCAATAGTCACCCAAGTGCCCCTGCCTGGAACCCAGGAGAGAAGTCAGGCATGGATCAGCCTCCACCATACCAGGACTGCATTGCTGGGTACCATCTACCTCCAGGAACTTACCCCCCCAACCAGTACCCCCAGGGTCTGCCTTACGGAGCTCCCTATGCTCAGCCAGGACAGCATGCAAACGAGGGTCAATTCCAGCCCCTCTTTGCTGCTCAGCCCATTGTCTCTGTGCAGCCCACAGTCTATGTGACCCCCACTCCTCTGGCTCAACCCTTCCCTGATTACCTGGGCTATTCCATCTTCACCTTGCTGTGCTGCTGCTTGCCTCTGGGCGTTGCTGCTCTGGTCTTTTCTGTTAATGTAAGTATGGATGAATGCAGACTGCTGTGGAAATGATTCTGATGTCCAACTGTCCTGCTGCTTTGCAGTGATGTCCCTTCTGGAAGGAGACATATCCCAGTGTCCATTTAATCAAGCGTCTGCCCACCTCTGAGAAGTGTGCTGGATTGCATAGGCATATGATTTTCTCTGAGTGTGTTGTAAGGACTTTTCGAAGCCCTTTAATAGTACCGATGGGACAGAGGGACTAACGTACCCCCTTGCTTTAAAGTGGTGGGGGTGTCTGGGATGCAGATCCAGCCATTTCCTTTGCAAGCAGAGTTTGGGTATGTAACAATGATAGCAGTAAATCATTCTTTCAAAACTGTTGTTAAACAATGCCCCGGAAGTTAGACTGCGCATACCTCAGGTGCCTGGTTCCCCACAGCAGTGCTGTGACTATTTTAGCTGGTGAAGTTCCTCAGGAACTCAAAAATGGTTCTTGAAAATAGTTCGCAAAGGAAGCTGTTGACATCCTATTGAACTGTTGACGTGGTGTAAGTATTTGCATATATATATATAAAATTGTGTGTGTACCAAAAAAATGAATTAGCACAGATCTGACAGGAAGGTGTGGGAGTGGAGTTTCCTGTTGCTGTGAATTTGTCACGCATGACCGAAGGTCTTCATCCAAAGGTTGAAATTTTGTAAGGCTGCCAAATTCATGGACCGCATGTGTAATGGACATTGAGAGTATTTGTAGTCTGTTGTAAAGAGGAATGTGGATGCCCTTGACTGCCGTTTTGTATTAGTTCCACAGAAACCATGAAGGATTCTGTGTTTTAGGATTTGAGAAATAAGAGTTCAGCTTTTCATGCGGGATGCACTAGCTAAAAGGTTTTCATTAGTGATCATCTCTACAACTAAGGATTACTACAAAGACAATCTCAAACTGCCAAAAAACGCTGCCGTGTATAAGCCTGGCCAAATGTCAGTAAGCATCATGGGGTTTATCACTTCTTCTTGCCCAGTTACGATGAAGGATTATCTTTTAATGAACTTGACTGGCCAACAGAGCTACAAAATCATGGGATGACTGACAGATGACCCTGCAGAGATATGAATAAGTCAGATCATCACTTAATAGGGCAGCTGTAACTGAACATAAACTTCAGGTGCCTTAAAGAATCTTTCTTTACTCTGATCTTTCTTTCATCAATTCAACTCTACCGTTTCCCCTGTGCATTCCTGAGTTTCCAAGTACAGAAACAAAAGCAGAAAGTTTAGTGGGCTCTGCACGAAACAAGCTCAAAAAGTTGTTCTCGCAATCCCCCCCCTCTCTCTTCTCTGCTGGAGAGTCGTTGCACAAATCAGCCACAGCTGCGAGCAACTGTGAGGGCAGAGCACTGTCCAAAAAAAAAGCCTAAAATAATGATGCTGGGAAAGCTAATGCTGAAAAATATTCCTTATTCAAGATAAAATGATATAAAATATATAAAGAGTTTTTTTTTGTAAGAGATATTTAGGTTTCACTAATTTTCCATTTATAGAAATCAGACTGATGATGTTGCAAACGATGATCTGATTGGCTGATTACATGGTGGTTAGGTTTGCCTGGAAGACCTAAAAGCCTGACCAACAGGAGGAGTTGTTTACCACATAAAAGTTTTG
Organism: Hepsetus odoe; assembly: GCA_017165825.1. Taxonomy (NCBI): domain Eukaryota; kingdom Metazoa; phylum Chordata; class Actinopteri; order Characiformes; family Hepsetidae; genus Hepsetus; species Hepsetus odoe. Next base: position 15,315,834 of record CM029389.1, read on the forward strand.
ATGCATGACCAAGACTGTTGCATGTGTATTATGAGGCTATCACATTTTGTATGATATATATATAAGTGAAGGCAAGAGGAGGCCTAATGTAAGGAAATTACAGCTTTTTCCTTTTTTTTTTTTCTTTTTTATTAATGATTGGTTTAGACAATACAAACTCCCACAAGAAGTCCTTACAGGTTACCTTAATCACCAGAATAATAAGGACCGATTCATGAGACTTAACTGAATATCAGTGAAAAGAGTGGCAGCAGGAAGGTTAAAACGTTCTTCACACTTCAGGTTTAATAAGAACTAGCAAACCTTTTTTTTTTTTTTTTTAAATGGCCATATCTCATGTTTTGCATCATTCTGCTGCATTGCACAATTGGCACACGAAGAAGTTGAACATAGCCGTGCTGAAGAATTTTTATGTTGAAATCAGTATGATAGAAAAGCTTGAAAGTGATTTGTTTTCAGATGTCAAGAGCTGCAGTTATAATAATACTGACTTTCTACAATATTGTTGGATTTTGCTTGAGGCAGTGTTAAATCAATCTTCTTCTTCTTCTTCTTCTTCTTCTTCTTCTTCTTCTTCCTTTGGCTGCTCCTGTTTAGGAGTCACCACAGCAGATCATCCATTTCTATTTATTCCTGTCCTCCTTCAAACCGTCCACCTTCATGTCTTCTCTCACCATGTCCATGATACTCCTCTTTGTCCTTCCTCTTCTCCTCTTTCCTGCCAGCTCCATCTTCAACATCCCCGTCTCTCCTCTGGACGTGTCCAGACCCACGCAACCTTGCTTCTCTAACTTTGTCTCTAAAACGTCCCACCTGAGCTGAATTACTTGAATTGAAAGCCCAGCTTATTATGTTTAGTTTTCAAGCCTGGAATAAAAATGGACAAAAGAAGTGCATGGGTGGAAGAATGAAACGCATGAAAACTGCAATTCATGTATATAAACGATCACATGAAAATGGCATCATCTGCTTTAAAAGCTCCAAACAGATACTGTTGCCAACTAATAGTTTTGTCAGATGAAGCAAACGTTCAGACTCAAAATGTAGTCCGAACGTTCAAAATGTACACCTCCAGAACCTGGATGGAGACCAGTTGGATTCAGTAGGATTTTGTGTAAAATTGAGAAAACCAAAACCAAAAACCCGAGCACATCCTCCTTCACGATTTTAGCATCATTTCCAGTTAAGGGTTTCATAACCAGCTGGATTACTTCAGCTGCTGTTTTTCAGCTTTGCTAAAGCTTCTATTTTTTTTTTTTTTTTTTTTTTTCCATCTTTCATTTGCGCAAGCCTTAGAAAACTCCTCAGCAGGTTTATTATCCAGTAGCAGCTACTTAAGATGAATAAGAATAACACCTTTAAGGAGGAAATCTCAATAACATCTCAAAGTCCTTCAACTTTTGGTTAGTTTTTTTATGGTTATGGTTAATATTTATGGTTCAGAAACTCAGTCTGTGAATGACCTTTACTTCACTTTTTTAGGATTTCAGTGGATTTTTTTTTTTAACGTGTTCAGGCATGCACGTTCTCGCATAGGTTTCATGTGTTTCCAGCGATGGTGCTGCTGCTCCTAGTTCGGACCCTTTTCTGGCTTTATGAGAGGTGTATCATCTCTGATGTTCTGCACTTTTCTTTGTTCTTTCAGACACGAGATGCCAACGCAGCTGGCAACAGACTTCTGGCTGAGAGGAACTCCCGGCTGGCCCGCACCCTGAACAACATAGCTCTTGGGATTGGAATTGCCTTTATCATCATTTATTTAATCATCGTTGCCATTTAAGAGCACTAAACCACACACAGCCTTACTGAAGCCCAAAGATGTTATTTGCTATCGTTTGGCTCATTATTTTGACAAAATTTGAATATTTTTAATATGATGCCTCTTAATGTGATTGCATACCATTTCATGCATAGCTTTTTTTTTTTTTTTGCAGAGCGGTTGCAAGTGATTGGTGGGAGGGACATGGAAGACTTTTATTTCTACTTTAGAGTGCTTTTGTTTTCATTTTATGCAAAAAGTTATGGTCATATATTCAAAAGTGGTATCTGTTAAAAATGGTAGATTGTAAGCAACATGCAAACAACTCTCTGTCCCTTCATTCATTGATCCGTCCAGCCATGCAGCCATCTTGTCATCTTTGTCGTTACCTTTATAATACTTGCAGACAATAAAACCTTAATTATGTCACGTTAGATCACGTCAGACGATCAGCAATGTTTGTGCTTGTAAAGCGGAAGATGGAAAGGGACAGTTGAAGGCACTGTATGTTATATGTATATTTGTAATGTAATGTCCGACATCATTTTCTTTGCACAAAACACAATGAAGGCTGTTTGTGAAGGTTTCTTCTGGGCTTTTGAACTCTTCTGAGCACTGGACCCTGATAATCCTGCAATAAGAATCTTAACCCGAACAAACATCCAATCAGATGCGGGAGGTTTGTCAGATGGTGTTCTTTATTCATGCTGCAGAATAAACAATGTTACTGATGTTACTGCAATTCATTCATTTTAAAAACAAAGTAAGGCCGTACTGTTATATTTCCAAGTACGCCATCATTTTTTTCAATCGAGAATTCGTTTCCGTAATCTTTTGAATAATTTGGAAGGATCATCCTTAGACAGGACCACCTTAGACCAGTGGCAGTTGAGGTCTAATGTTTAAAGACTAAACCTGATATTCGTTGTGGGTCCGAATCCCAGACGAGTAGGTTATAATGAGATACCCTTGAGAAAAGTACCGTCCCCATCACTGCGCCCTGGGCGCTGGATATGACTGCGCACTCCTGGATGGTCTGTGTGTTGAACACAGAGAAGCACTTCATCCTGGTATTTTATGTGCTGTGCTTTGCTGTGTCTTCACAATGTAGTCGACATTTATTCTTCATTCCTGTAGAAACCTTTTTGTTATTGTCAACCAAAATTTGCAAGGCCATGGAAAATGCAGGCTGATACAGGTCATGTGTGAAATATTCATTCATTTCCATCACAGTGTATCTAAATAAGCAAGGATGAATAGTGGCTAACGAGATGAACGTGTTTAATGTTTTGCAGACTGTGTGGCTGATTCAATAAAGTAGATTTGGAATTCGATAGGGCTCTTTTGAAAATGAGAAAATTGAAATGTTTTGAATTTTGGCACTTCAGAAAAACTGCGCACTTCAAAGGAATAAGAAGCAGAATAAATGATTCACTTTATGTACTTTTAAAATCATGTGCAACCACAGGGATCTCCATATTCAGGACATTCAAAAAATAGAGTAAAACTAATTTTGGTCCATTCAGATGTACAGTACAAATTAGTATTGAGAGAAAAACTTCCCTACTGTAATATATCTTCGTTATTTACAAATGTTTGCACTTATCTATAAATACAGAGACAGACAGACAGACAGTTAGTGCCCAAAAACAAACTTCCTTTTCCTCCAGATCTTCCTCTAATCTACAATCATCAGTGCAGGAAGAAACTGAAGAATGGCTTTGACTAACTTTTGTTTTATTGTAGATTCCTGACAAATATGAAACAATCCCCAGCATTTCTGCTACATGTCTTATCACAGCAGACCCAAGCTCTTAAATTATATGCAGCTTTTAAAAAGCCCCTTTTGATTAAAATGTTAGTACAACAAATAAACTAATGTCTCATTAATTCCTGTTTGAGAGCTTTAAACTTCATGCCCTGCCTCCAAGTAGGCCATGCCTACTGGGGGGTGGTCCATTCAGGGGGCGGGGCATGAGAGAGCCTTATTGAAGGGCGGCACAGAAAGGAGAGCTGCAGTGGGGGTTGAGCCAGACCAGAAGCTTTAACTGGAAGAAGTGCTGGCTGCAGGATACTGAGGGAGGCTTTTTTAATCTTTCAGACCAGCTTGAAGAGCCAAACCTGTAATGGACCCCAGCAAGCAAGCAACTGCCCCACCAGCAGGCTGGGACCCAGGAGAGAAGTCAGGTATGAATCAGCAGCCTCCACCATACCAGGACTACAATGATGGGTACAATCCACCCCCAGGAGCCTTCCCCCCCAACCAGACTGGTTACCCCCAGGGCCAGCCTTATGGTCAGCCATACCAGGGTCCATATCAGGGGCCATACCCTGGCCAGATCCCTGTCACTGTGCAGCCCACAGTTTATGTGACCTCTGCTCCTCTGGCTCAACCCTATCCTGATTACCTGGGCTATTCCATCTTCACCATGCTGTGCTGCTGCTTACCTCTGGGCATTGCTGCTCTGATCTACTCAATAAATGTAAGTATGGTTTATGTGAGCAGTATAGCCTTTCCACAGCTTTTGAACTTGTTTAAGGGAAAAAAATGGGGCCCACTGAATATAGCTCCTGGTTTTGAGAAGATCATCCAAGCATGGAGATCATTACTTCAACTCCTGTTTCTGAATATCTATTTATGTATTGATGTGCCCAGCTTAAGGTTAAAAAAGTGCCTTAACATGTCCCCACTCAGTTTTAGAGACAGTCTAGGCCCCAAGATCAGAAGGTTGTGGTTTTGAGTCCCTGAGCATTAGGTTGCCCTGAGGTATGTTTGTGCACGTTACTGTCCCCAATACTGCTCCCTGGGTGAAGGCATTGCAGGCCACTGCTCCTGGTGTGTTTCTTGCTGGTTTGTTGGGATGGGTTAAATGCAGAGGACAAATTCAACTTCCTTCTGTGTTTGCATGCAAGTACAATTTTATTTTCATTGAATTCCGTTTGGCCGTTGTGCCAAAGGCTGTTTCGCGGTCAGTATTGCAAATATGGTCACCATGGGCATGTATTCCCATTGTATTTCTCTTCAATCTGTTAAGAGGTTTATCAGGCTTCAGATGATCAAATTTGTAGGGCCTGCACCTGTTTACACAAGTCTCTTGGTCTTATTGTTGCCAAGATACAAGCATCAGACCATGGTTGACTAAGCATGTATGTGAGCAAAGGAAAAATCTCAAACTTTTAAGTGTATTTCCTAATCTATATGAGCTAGAACATTTAAGATTCTGGATTTATTATATATATATATATATATATATATATATATATATATATATATATATATATATTATATATATATATAATATAAAAAGCTGCCTTGGCCCTTTACACATTATTATATTATATTGTGTTGTGTGTGTGTGTGTGTGTGTGTGTGTGTGTGTGTATATGTTGGTCTGGGGCAAACAAAATAGCAGTGGTTGAATGGAGTGATTCCAGATTTAGTTTAGAATGACCCAAAAGCAATTCAGGCATTCCTGTGTCCAGGTTTTGTGTATATGCCCCAAAACAAGATTGAGAATTGAAATTTCAGGGCTCTACCTCTAGAGTTCTAATGTGAGGTTAGTGCATACCTTGAAAAAGCTCTTAACCTAATTGCAATCAAGAAAAGCAGTGCACTTTTACCTTGGCAGCTTAAAGAAAAGCAAAGAGTGCCAAGAAGTCCTGCATCGTTTGATAGATCTACATAAGGAACATTAGACATTTGGAGAATATAAATGTTTGTAATGCAAGACAAGTTGGAGATTTTCAAAAAAGTCATTTTTCTCATAGAGAAAAGCAGCTCCTATTTCCTAATATGGGCATGATGATGACTTAACATGTGACCACAAGCACTAGAAATATGAAGAGGTTGAAATGCAGAATATTCTGTAAAAAGAATCTGCCAAATTTAAATGGAAATTAACCATCCAGGTTAAGCCACAGAGGAACATTTTGTTTGCTTTTTAAATAAATATGTATTTTTAAATTCATTTTAAAGTGAATTCGAGTTCATAACCTGGGTTCAGAATTGAGGACGATTTGAATATAAGAACAGCATTTGTAATATAATGAGTGTTTAGTAGTGCACCATCTCAAATATGGATACTATATTTTTCATTGAAATATATTTATTTATCTTTATATTTGACACAAAAAAATAATCCAGAGCCTGGCTGGGCACACGGAGAGGGAGTGGGCATCATCATACAGCGAATCAAAGCATCTCATTGTTTGTGAGACACATAGGATAGGAGCCCGTAGCTGCATGAATGGCAGATTGTCCTTGGACAATGGGTCAGTTTAGGTCATGCGGGATAAATGTTTCGTCTAATGGTTATTGCACTCTGGTTCTTATCACTACCACTATAAAGAGGATGGGAAAACATCATGTCCTATTCAGTCCTCGCACATGTTCCAGAGAGTTATTGATGGTGATGCTCTTTAAACTTCACTCGTAATGCACATTATCGTTGGGAATAAAGGAAGTCGTTGTTTACTCAGGAGTGATGGTTCGATTTTTCACCACATGATGATGATGATGATGTTGTTGTTATTCAGGAAAAGACCTGCTTAGTGTCCCACAAACATGCTCAGACTGCATCCAGCTCTGGATTGGGACAGCGGTGGCCTAGTGGTTAGGGCGACAGGATCAGAAGGATCGGTTCAAAACCCTTACTAGTAGGTTGCCCTGAAGTACCCTTGAGTAAGGTACCGTTCCCCGGGGGCTTTCATAGGTGCCCCCGTTGCATGGTGTTTGTGTGCAGAGATATATATATATATATATAAAATAAATACCTTTCATAAGTATGACTCCTGGCATTTAAAATTTTTTTTGTAGACCAGTTTCTGTGACTGTCCTCAGCTTTGTAATGAGGGGTTTATGCACTGCAGCCCCAGTATAATATTCCTCTCTGTGGAGATGTGGATGGATTGTTCTTGGTGATGGAGTCTGGTTACATCCTGCATTGTCTTCTCGGTCACCTGAGGAACAGCTGCTCTTATCTATCGCACTAATGCAGGAACATCACGTTCACTGAAGGTGTGCCACAGTTTCCAGCTCTGTTGTTTGATGTCTTTCCCAAAGACGTAAATGCAGAGATGGTTGTAGTCACAGTTTCTATTGAAACACTAGTCAATGACTCAGTCCTGGTGACCGAAGCCCCTGATTCCTCTTTAAAAGCGGACGTTTATTCTGTCCATCTTGGTTTGAAACTGAGACCAATTTAGCATCCTACAGAACACAGTTGGATGGAATCTGCATCATTTTGGTGTAAATGCACAGAAGCATAGATCCAGTGTAAAAAAGACTCGATTTGAATCGATACATCATCTTTTACCGCTCAGTGGAAGTAAACTGCACAGGCTTTGCAAAAGGAAAAAGAGGCTCTTTGAAGGACAATCCTGTATTCCTCTCGGCTGTTCTGCACCAAGCCTTTCGCAGTTCAAGCCATTAATGTCATTTAAAGTAATGAGCATCACTGCTTCACTTTCATCCCTGTCTCTGCTTGTTCTTCCGTCAGTCGTTACATTCAGTAGAGCCTTTTCTCCAGTGTTGGGTCTCTGATTGAATTGTCAAATAAAAACGCCCTTTCGTGTGTCCTTTCCTTAATCTGGTTAAATGGAACATGATGTACCAGTCAGGCAGATAGGAATGGAAGCTGTGTGTAACAAAAACTGTGTGTGTGACAGTCTTTCTACATATTGATTTAATGATTTCACGTTTATTTTTGCTGTCTTTTTTTTTTCTATAATTAGTTATCAAAATTGACTTCAAAATTTTGCACATTTTTAATTGCAGTGTTGACATTGTAATGCTGCAGCGGTGTTCTAGAGTTTAGGGACACCCCAGCTCAGAAGGTCGTAGTTTTAAATCCCAGACCAATAGTTTGCCCTGAGGTACCATTTGAGCAAGGTATCGTCCCCATCACTGCTCCCCGGGCACTGGAAATGGATATGGGTTAAACAGAGGAGATATTTGGTTGTGGTTCACTGTGTTTACAATGAAAGAGTTGGCTTCACTTCACTTTCACTTTCTACGAAATGTTTCACACTGTTTATTCACACCTAGCTCTACCTATCATCTGTGTCAGCTGCTCTGTATCCTGTTCCTTAACCGTACTGCTTATTTTCTTTTTTTTTTCTTAAATCCTCTATGCATCACTGTTTTTGATTGGCTGTGGACTAAAATCACACCTGTCAAATTCTTTTATTTATGGGACAGCAACATCCTTATCCTGAAGTCGACAGGTCATCAAACCATTGTCTCTAATCTGCTTTCTCGGATGTTACGTCTGAGCATATCTCCCCTAAATAAAAAGTAGATCCTCCTCAGACAAACAGGAATGAATTCCATTGCTTCAGGGTAGGAGTTCCATCTCTTTTTGTGGTCAACACGATGGCTTATCCATCGTTCTCTTCAGTGGCGAGAATACAAAAATCCACAGCAGGAAATATTTTGTTCCTGTTGAGCCAGCGCTCCATCAAACGGGAAGTTGTGCAACTCTGTGAAATGTACCACGCGTCACAGCTTTGGAGGCCTTTGTTAAGGTTGAACTAATGTTTATCATCCAGCAGTGCACTATGGTTTGGTAAGGTGACTCCCCTCCGCCCACCCGTTTAAAGAAGTACAGCAAACAGAAGCGACATTGTTTGCTTTATTCAGGTGTGAACGTACATGAAGTGAGGCACACCTCAAAAGCTGAAAGCAGATTTGAGCTTGTAGGGCAGAGAGGGTCATCCCAGGTCATTCCACTTTTAGGGATCTGTAAAATGTGAAAGAGTGGAGTGCATTCTTGACAACCAGGTCACATCGAAGGCTGGAGAAGGACTCCTAACGTGTGTGTGTGTGTGTGTGTCATTTTGAGTACATTTGAACAGGAGAATAAATAAATGAACTATTTTTCATTGACCTGAATATGAGCAGCCAAGTTTCAGTCGGTTGTGAGAAATCAGAAAAAGATGATCTCTACTTTCCACTCCTTATATTTTCAGGACAGACTTCTTTGGTTTTTAGACTTTTGAGGTAATAAGTTATTTTTAATGTGCACTGATGTATGCTTTCTTCAGTGTATAAGTTAGAGGAAGTGCCAAGTTCTGCTCGGCTGTGGGTTTTTTTTTTTTGGCTCCTGATCATACAGAACATTTTGGTTCCTCTTAAACAAAAGTTCAACTCCTCTGCTTGGTTTCAATCCTTCTCTAAGCAAAGCAAGTCTGGCCGTTTCCAGTTTTGACAAGCTCAGGTATTTCTTTTTCCATATGCTCCTTCATCACATCCAAAACGCGGGGCTCCCAGAGATTAATGGTGGCATTTAGGTTAAAAATAACACATCGGTGGAATTCTTGGTCATTCGTTTAAGCCAAATAGAGTGTGACTGAAGACACTGAAAGCATTGTTTGTGCATGTTTATAGCCACTAAACCCCTTTGGTTAACAGCGTTAAATCAGCGTCCTCAGCCATGAAGAAAGTGACAGGATGTTTGGTCACCAGCATTCCTGGATGATGTCATTGTCTACATCAAGAGCACCATTTTGCGCAAATACGGACAGTTTGTTCTCCTATACAGTTTTGCAAGTTTCCATACCCCAGGACATTTTCCAGGGTTTAGCTGGAAGTGTAACAAAGTATAAATCTTTTTTTTTTTTTTTTTTTTTTTTTTTTTTAAAAGTCCAGTTACATTAATGGAGGGAAAAAAACAAAGAACAGTTATAGCCCATTTCATTGTATGCATTTTTAAGAATCTGCTTTAAAGTTTGCAGAAAAATGTAATTTAGTGTACACAATGGGACTGGACCGCTCAACTGTTGAACATTAAGTGCTTGAGTTGTTTCACTCACGCAACATAATTATTTTATCTGACTCTACTTTGCACACCTCAGATGATGAAACTCAAATTTGACCACCATTAGTGCAGCTGCTGTCCAAGAAAAGATAACTGGTCTTCCAGATTCCCATTTACACCACTATGACATTCTGGATCTGGATTCTAAACAAACATGGCGGGTGGCACGATGGCACAGTGGGTAGTGCTGTCGCCTCACAGCCAGAAGGTCTTGGGTTCGATTCCCAGGCCCGGGTCAACAAGTGGCTCAGAAAATGAGTGAATGAGTGGGAGAACATCTTCTATTGAGCTGAATTTCACTCTGAAGAGCACTCTACTTTTGTCCTGTGATCCAAAAGATGGAATTTGCCGTGATAAATTTAGAGGGAAATGAATTAAAGCACAAATCGAAGCTCTAGACTGAATTACAGTGCTGTAGTGTTCAGGGACTTCTCCTGCCTTTCCACCTCTGCCCATTCAGCAAATTCTGTGTTTATATGGGAGGAATGCTTAATAAGCAACCCGTAGCCCACTGCCTTAGCACTTTAACTATTGGTGGAAAAAAACACTATTGTCAGCTAAACAGACTTGATGCCCAGTTCAGTTAGTCACTGAAGACTTGGAAAATTAGCTGATCTGAGGTCAGTTTTCCAAGATTTTCTGTAATTCCTGTACTGTTAGCCTATTCTGGTATTAAGCATTTTGTATAGACATACATTTTGAGAGTTTTTCTTGTTTTGGTATTTTTAGTTGCATTTAGAACCAATTCAGTTTAATAGCATTTTGTAAAAGAATTTGATCGCAGTCATGCCCTGATTCATTTCTACACTTTGTGTGTGTGAATTCAGCCAAACTGTTTTGGCTTTTACTTCCTATTTATAACGTGAGTTTGAGCAAGTAAATGTAAAAGCAGCAACATTTGAATTTCAGTGACTGGGCACTGTATACTGTCCTGGGCCATTCTTAGAAAGTGGTTCACATATCTTCATATATTTAGTGTAACATACCCCTGTGTGTTTAAAGGAATCGAGGGTTGGATCATGTGGCAGCGGGTGAGTCATGAAGGTTAAAAATAAAGAGATGAGGGTGTAAAGAGTCCAGAAATCCAATCAGGCACAAAAGGAAATGGAAAGAAGCACAAAAGCACAAAGAAACTAGGATTATATCAGAAAAGCAAGTGTGTGTGTGTTTGTGTGTGCTGATGTATTGATATTCTTTTTTTTTTTTAAATGCCTTTTATAAAAACTGATATTTTAAACAAACAAAAAAAAGTTTATTTCTGGTCAAATTGGGTGTAACTTAGTTAAAAATCCCATGCATCCCAAATTTTCACAATTTTCAAAAATCAAATCCAGCTTTGTAAATGTGGTTATGATGAGCCTATTTATAGCCTGAAGTCCACTCCCCTGTTTGGTTTTGAGATTTATTTATGGAAAAGATTGATTTCTACATATCTGATTTAAGTGGACTGTAAATGAGCCAAGGTCTTGGAAAGTACTTTCTGTGAACAAAGTAACTATGGTGGCTTTACTGACTGGGCATTCTTTGCTGAACTTTTCATTTAAAGATGGGTTAGGTCTAAGATTAGGCCTTAAATGTTCTACGCTGAGGTGCTTGCATATGTATAATACATCTAGATCATATCTGATACTGACGCGCGCACACACACACTTCAGATTGTGTCTGTATTACATTACTGAACATCATCTCAACTTTCGCGCTTATTGTCCAGGGCTTTGTCTCAGTCGAAACTCCCTGAAGCTGCTAAATTGTTCAAATAAACTTAAACGCTATTTACACTGCCGGCTGACCGCCCCTCCCATCGTTAGCGAACCGTCATTCTGCAAGCGACCTTGAGTTCTGCTGATCTGTCAGTCTGTACGCATGATGTTGAAAGAGTGGCGTGTTGTGCTGTAATAGTGGAGCGTCCCGAGTATCTTGTGTGAAAGTAAAAGTGATTATTTGTTCTTGTGAAACACAGCATACAACGAAATGGTTCCTCTGTATTTAACCCCCACACACACACACACACACACACGTGCAGCAGGGGCAGCTATTGAAAGTGCCTGAGGGGCAGTGACTGGGACGGTGCCTTGCTCCAGACTTTTTCCGATCCAAAACACTAGAGCACTGCTAGCCCAAACTATTTTCCTCTGTATTTAACCCCCACACTGTCCAGCAGTGGGCAGCCATATCCAGCGCCCAGGGAGCAGTGATGGGGATACTACCTTGCTCAGGGGTACCTCAGGGCAACCTACCGGTCTGGGAATCTGTATTCTTCCAAAGTGTGTGTGTGTGTGTGTGTGTGTGTGTGTGTGTGTGTGTGTGTGTGTGTGTGGGTGTACACACATATATCAACTTTGACAGTTTCAAAAGAAGCCTTAAGAGCTTTAGGGTGTAGCTGTCCTGGAACTGAAGGAACAGTTCAGTGTTTGGAAAAACCTTCTTTTTTCTTTTTTTTTTTTCCACTCCCCTTCATGTAAGTAACTGATGTGCGCATGTAAGTAACTGATGAACTTCAGCATTCAGAGGTTTGCACCAAACCATGTTTATAATTGACGGATTTGCAAAAACCATTTGAATCATTAATCAAATGATTAAAGTGGCTTCCAAAAGATTCCAAACTGGGTTAGGGATAAAATGGATGAACCAGCATGTACTGACAATAAACCACAGTGTGTTGTGTATTTAATATTAATGCTTTGATTGAATAAATAAATGGACACATCTGAACACATGTCCAGATAAATGATTTTATTTGTTTATTTAGGCAGAATAGTTGATGCAGTTAGTCTTAGTTTTTGCCTGCATTGGTCATTCTGACCGTCATTTCTGAAGCAACCAGTGAGCCACGTTCAGGAATCATTAATAGATGATGAATGGGGCTAAAAGGTTGCTTTAAGCCATTGTCCTGAATCCCACAAGATTGCTTCTGCCAGGATTTGTGCAACTTCGTCGATGATAAAAGGGAGGGGTTTTTTATGTTTTTTTCTAAGCCTGGTTTCCTTGCAGTCTGTAAAACCTGTAAAACAAACCATCAGTGGAAAGTAGTGAAAACCTACCAATCCAGATCTTCACTCACTGAAGACTTTCAGTTTTTTCACCTCTGCATACTCAGAAACAAGGACCAACCTAAAAGGGAGCCTGAATAATGTTCTAGTTCATTTCCATCTGTTGGAGAGACAATCCCAACATCTGGGGTAAGACTGTTGGTTGTTTTCTCTCTGGACTGGTTTGGCTGCCTTGCTTATCAGCTGGCCAGAAATGATAAGCTGCTGGTCTGTGTACACGATCATAAAAATGTCAAACATTTCCCCTCTAGACACATCTTCTAACTTCATTATAGTTTAACAGAAGCTTTAAAATCGACTTGCGCACTGCTCTCTGCTATAGCACGGACGTAGCCAATCAACGCTGTGATCAATATGAAAATGTATTTATTTTTATTGACGAACAGTGTTCACATCCTTCTTACAGATGTTTACGAAGTAAGGATGTGCTATTTAAGGTTGTTCATAAATTTTTAATTTACACAACGGTATATGATCGGGTTTCTGAGATGAAAATTTAGGGACCTGTTACTCAACATGGTGTTTTTATCCATGAAATAAAAAAGAGGCTGATTTCATGTATGGTGACTGTAATTAAATATGGTGATAAAAACTGTGCGAATTAGAAAGAAACATTAGAAACCTATTCTTGCATTTCCTGTCTAATCTTTAATAACAAATATTACAGCATGAGACGAATCACTTCACATATTTCCACATATTTGTCTCGTTTTGCAGAGACAGATTGTATAAAATTACTCTTAATAAAATAAACAATTTACCAGAATACTCAAACTAACAGGAATAAAATACACATAAAATTATAACAGAAAAAGCATGATCTGCATTTAACCCAAGCACACTTTCCAGCAAGGGGCAGCCATTTCCAGCACAGAGGGAGCAGTGATGGGGACAGTATCTTGCTCAAGTAGCTTGAACTTCAGAGCAACCTGCTGGTCTGGGATTCAAACTCATGACCTTCCAATCATGGAGCCTAGTCCCTAAACACTAGAACAGCACAAAATGTGCAACAACAAAACTCAGATAATACAACGTGAGCGCTTTCTGCGTTCTGTCCTTCAGCACAGCAGATCCAGCTCAACGGCCAACGGTCATCAAGGCCTTAAATGTTACATTTATTTCTCAAAACACAATGCTGAGGCCTTTCATCTCCCATCCACCTGTCACCAGATGTCCCCTGTATTTGCCAGCTGTCCACTTAACCGTGGAGAGACAAGTGTGCAGCAGCACACGGTCGGGTCGAATGTCCACAGATTGCACCCCTGCCTGCGTGGGAAGAGTAAACAGAGTCTCCTCTCCTTGCTTTTTTTTAGGGCTTGCTTGCCTGTTTGTTTATGTTGACTGTAAAATTTAAATGGCCCACTTAAAGGAAACCAGTTTTTTCCTGAATTCTGCGAAATGACCCGTTCGTAAACATTGTTGGTTCAATAAAGACATCAAATATGTAGAAACGGAGCTGGGAAAACACTGCAGCCAATCAGAGGAGGGATCATTTACATGTGTTTCTTTTGAGGCACCGATTTTGTGCATGCTCACAATTGTTTACATCTGTGCTGCTTTCTAATTTTGAGTTAATGGAGAATCATTTAACGCAGAACTTAGACCAGCACACATGTGCAAGCTTGACACCTCTAAAGGCTGAACCGTTTGGTTAAAAGAGAAATTCTACTCGTTTTTAACCCATTATTTCTTTAAAAACTAGTTGTTTGGCGGACTGGTCTGATGTGAAATTGAGATTTTTCCATTTAGAAATAATCCTTTTCCCTGTAGGCTGTTGTGACTCTCGGATATCATGTGTCCAAGCACAATGAACGGATTTTCTAAAAACATGTTTAGCAGAAATCTTATCCAGTGCTTCAGGTTTAGATTTCACGATCACGTAAAGATGTGTCGAGTTATTGAGAGTTATCATGCTGGTTTGATTTTGGCTGAAGTGAAATGTAGACGCACAGCCTAACCATGTGAACTGTTGGAAGATGATAAGATTATAAGTGCAATGTGTGACAAACATAAAAAAAAAAAAAAAGCACTTGCCAATAAGGTAAGAACTTCTTTTGGTTTTGCTTGAGGAAAAAACAGTTTCACAAACTCGTATCTGACACTGTGCACCTCCCTGTCCTCAGACTCGAGATGCCAACGCGCTTGGCAACAGACCTCAGGCCGAGAGGAGCTCACGCCTGGCTCGCATCCTGAACAACACAGCTCTGGGGATCGGACTCGTCTTCATCATCTTGTACGTGGTGCTCGTTATCATCAGCGTCACTGTGGGCATGAATAACTAAACTAAACCAAAACTGATCTGCATAGACGTTTATGTAACAATCTCTCAATCATTGTTCGTCTGTTTAAAGCTTTATGTACAATATTTCACTTAGAAATAATGGCTGATTTAAAGCATACAGCACCCATTTCCTTTGTTCTTCTTCTTCCTGAAAGTTTCCTAAAGTAAGAAGTAGTTTGAAAAAACAGATTTACATGTTTGCACACTTTTCTACTAACGTCCTTCAGAAATACCAGAGTGTCCCAACGTCCCTTGTTGCTGCTGCCAGGCTAAAATTGCTGACGCTAGAACTCGATGCTCACCCAAATAATCTGAATCCGTTTCTGCACAACCGATCACCAAAACTATTTTACTTAAACCTCATTCAGATCTTCCTTAAGGTGGAGCTGATCTATCCATCAGTCTTCAGCTAAAATATTGAACAGTATTTCACCATATAGAGCCACATATTTACAGTGCTGTCTGGGTGAGTGATGAGCTTCAGTGTTTGTAGTGTTAGTCTCACGGCTCCAAACCAAAGTAAAATCTGGACACCAAAAAATGTTGTTGGCTGATCTGGCGAGTAACTGATCAAAAAAAAAAAAAAAAAAAAAGTGCATTTCCAACCATAAAAAGTTATTTTAGAGTACATTTATGAATGTTATTCATTGCTGGTTTGTTTAGGTTATTATTATTACACTGTAAAACTAATCTGCATATAAGCAACTTTCTACTTTATAAATAAATCTGAATTATTTCTGAGCTGTGGAGTCATTGTCTACTGTCTTTAAGAAAAATCACACAGAGCATCTAGATGATAAGATCGCACCACTTACAGAAGTTGTATCTAGAAACTTTGGTCCTTGCCTGGGTGTACTGGTTTATGATGCTCTGCTCATATGTTTGTATACCGTGATTGTAAATAACTTCAGACAGAACATTCATAATTCCAAAATAAAGAAATTCTGTTTATTTTGCTCCCTGCGATGGGCTGGCGACCTGTCCAGGGTGCGTCCCCCGTCCTCGCCCTGTGTGCGCTGGGTTGGACGCCAGCACCCCCCCGCGACCCCGTTTGGGACAAGCGGCAGATAATGGATGGATGGATGTTTATTTTGCATGCAAAATTCTTTTTTTTTTTTTTTAAATCCTGCTTTTAGTGGACATGACTAGCTGAAATCAAAACCTTTTTATTTTTTTCATATTGAAAGGGAATTGGACCTTTTATTCACAGTTCTAGTGAATTTTAGGTCAAAGTGTCTTAAACGTTTGTCTAAATGCAACCTAACCAAATTATTGCATGCAGGCTTTCAAATATGCCTGCCATGTTGGTTTATGACTGTGTTGAGAGAAGAGTGTTTTTTTTTTTTAAATAGTCCTGCTTTGACACGGAGTGCTTGAGAACACTATTTTGTTAGATTTCCCAGATCAACATGAACTATAATAAATCTGACGGCCCGTGTGCCACATCAAAAGACCCAAATTTGCCAATCAGTGCTATTCTGAATCAAGTTTAAAAAAAAAAAATCAAGAAATCAAATTGTGGCAGTGTTTCAATGGAAACTGGGCCAAGACGATGTGATCCATACTCTGTCTAGCTGTGAACAGTGTGTCCAGCGTATGAAACGTGTTGGCATGATGCACAATGAGGTCAAAGCATTTGTTAGGGCTTGATAATCTCTTCAGTAGACAGGGCTCTGTATCAACTGGCGCTTCTTATGGAAGGAAGATATATAGGCTCTGGGAATATAGTGTTCCCGGATTTGACATTGACAACAGGTTAATCATTAATCCTACATCCAATTCTCCCAGTTGTTAAATTATAAATGTTATGATATATTGTCCCATATGTGCTTGTTACTATAATTAATGTAAATGTTAATACTGAGAGGAGTGGACAGTTTAGATGCAAGTGAAACTTGTGAAATGGCTTTTATGACTACATATTGTAGTCATAAAAGTGGTTACATATTTGTTTCCAGAGGTACTTAAAGCCTCCGATTCACATTCTGTTTCGTGGCACGGGGAAACATTTCTGAACACAAAGCCAGACAAATTCTAATATATGCTAAGCTTCGACTATATTTTTCAGTTCCTTTATATTTAGCCAAGTTCCTTCTTATGGCTGCAGAACCTAATTTTTAAAGAGTTTTGGCTCCTCCCCTGATTCAGCGCAGCTGTCTCTTCAGATTTGCTTAGAAACCACAGGGTGCTTCCAAGCTGCTAAAAGGAAGGAAATCATGAAGCACTTTTGTGCAAAACCCTAATCTCTGAAGGCTTCATCAGTTTCGTTCAGCAAAGTCCTCTCATTTCTCTGTGCAAAACATTTAACAAGAATAGTCCATTACGGTCAATTTCATATGGTCAATTTTTGAAATCATAACAGTAAATTATTTATTTAAATACTTCACATCTAATGCAAAATCTTAGTTGATTAAGAAACATAGTGGGCAGTGCGGAAAGAGTCTCTTCACACAGAGACCTTATTTTGTTGAACCACCCTGCAAACAAACATTGGCCTGTTTCCGGCTTTGTTTCTGTGTTGTTAGAGGGGTTGTACTTGATTGGGCAAGTCTCTCAAAAATGTTTACATTAAATTAGTCATGATATGAAGTCATTGACAGCAGTTTGTTGTGACATTCTGGAGGAATGGGGTGTTGGTGGTCTAATGGTGAGTACTTGTCTATGGACCTTTGGCTCATGCAGTCCCAGGTTCGAATCCCACCTCCAGCACTACCACCACTGGGTCCCTGAGCAAGACCCTTAACCCTGAGTGTCTCCAGGGGGGACTGTCCCTGTAATCAGGACATGGAAGTCGCTCTGGATAAGAGCGTCTGCTAAATGCCGCAAATGGAAATTCACAGCAATGTGAAGATTTTGGACAGGAAGGATTTGTCTGATATGCAGTGCTTTTATCTACTTTCCAAAATCCCCTTGAAAGAGGAGAAAATATTTATGAACATTTATAACTGTAGCTGTTTAATTATAAATTATAATTAAAAAATGGACAAAGATTTGCTGCAAATGGAGAAAAAAATCAGTTACAGGACAAACGGCCCAGATGAGAAGTAAAAATGCTTCACTTTCTGATTGATTTGAGCTCAGAGAAGTATAAATGCATGAATATTTTATTGAAATCCTTAAAAGTAAATGAATGAAATGCTACACAATCTCAGTCTTAGTGAATTCCTACATGCCACAAACAGGCATCGATGCTGTGCCAATAGCTGGAACCATTTGGTTATTGTCACTCTGTTTAGTTCTCATCAATCTTCTCTCACTTTTGTTCATCAACCTCGATTATAGCAAAGGAAGCTCTTGTGGGTGAAAGTAAACTTCAGTGAAGAATGAAGACTGAAACTACTGCCAACAGACTCTGAATCTCTCCGTACAAAGCAGTACACTGGACTGAATCGAGAAGCACCAAAGGAGTGGTGTGATTAATGCTTTTAAAGTCATTGTGCAACAGTTCCTGGAGACTCGAAGCAACTTACGTAAATGTTCTCAGTCCCTGAGGTCATGTCTGTATAAGCGGGAAATGTGTAATTACCATAAATGACAGTAAATCAAAGGTCACAAAGCATTTTACCTACAGCATATACCAGGTTACTCAACCGCTTTTAAAGGGGCAGATTTCTGAACGGTAAGCATAGAATCCTTAAGGCTTAGCACCATTACTTTTATTTATTGACCAAATGCTGAGTACATTTAACAATACTTTTAACAGGAATAGTCCATTACTGTTGGGTTTGTTTAACTACTGCACATCTGATATAAACTCTTGGTCATTAGATATGGAAGCAAAAAGAGTCTGTGTTCTTTTTAAATAGACCAAACAGTGTTGGACCTTAGCCTTCCACATTACCTGCATATTTACACCACAGATAAGGCAGAGGAGAGACAAATTCACAACCTTGCCACTTAAAGTGAAATTCTTGTCATTGTGAGGTGACGGCACAGCAGACAGTGAACCACAACGAAATTGGACCTCTGCATTTAACCCATGCACACAAACACCGTGCAGCAGTGGGCAGCTATGAAAGCGCCCGGGGACAGTACCTTGCTCAAGGGTACCTCAGGGCAACCTACTGGTAAGGGGTTTGAACCCACAGTCTTCCGATCCTGTGGCCCTAACCACTAGGCCACCGCTGCCCACTTGCGTGGTCAGCTTAATGTCAGTGCCTAC
Source organism: Hepsetus odoe (assembly GCA_017165825.1). Taxonomy (NCBI): domain Eukaryota; kingdom Metazoa; phylum Chordata; class Actinopteri; order Characiformes; family Hepsetidae; genus Hepsetus; species Hepsetus odoe. Next base: position 15,334,903 of record CM029389.1, read on the forward strand.
ACTTGCTGTTTTTTTATAACCACGCGTTAACATCTTGTGATTTAAGTGCTTTTGCCAAAGACAGCAGTTTGATATTTCACCCAAACCACTGACTACACCAGATAAAAACACAAAATAAAAGCCTAATTAGCTTAGTTCATATTCCAGATGACCTGAATTTACCTTTAGAAAGATGTCTGAAGATTCTGCAAGGCAAGGCATGTTTCATTTTATAGCATGCTATCAAACACACAAGTCCTTCCATGTGTTTTAAAGAGATAAAATAAACAGAAAAGTAGTTCTACAGTAATGTTCTTAGGCTGGCATGAGGGTGGCATTCAGATCAGATGGAGTGGCAAAGTCAAAGCTGTTTCTTTACATAATTGCAGGTTTGGTTAAACACTTGTGTAATGTGTTTGGATAAAATACACGGTTAAGTGCAGTAAGTATACATGTGTTTCACATAAATATGGCCATGTATTGTGTAGTCTATACTATAAATAACAGCCCATTAAGCACAGAGCCCAGAAAGATACACAACAGAAGGCTGGTTTACTAAAAACACAGGTCCAGCTTGAGTTCCACACCCGTTATTTATGGGGAACACATTCGACAACGTTCTACCAAAACGAATCTACCAAAACAAACCGCCTGACTCATTCAGATCTACTCATTGAGAGCTGCTTTTGTACTTGTGAACTCAGCACTGAGTGTAGACAGATATCCTCGATCCTGTTGACGATAGAGATGATTGCAAAAGGTTTTTGATGATCTTCAAAAAATGTAATTTCACATGGCAACACCACAGCTATTTGCATATCCAAATTGGTTAAAAAAAAACAGATCTTTATAAGACTGAAAGAAAATAACCTGTTAATTCCTCTTTTCAAGTCTTAAATGAGGGTTTTTTGTGTTTCATTCAGAAAGTCAGCAGAGATCTCCACAGTGTGGCCTAACAATATCATTCAGAGGCCAAACTGAGCTATATTTTTTCTGCCACAGTTACGCTGATTTTCATGTTCATGGTGAGAAAACCAGCTGAGAAACTCATCCAAATCCAACACTTTGGTACATTTAGGCAGTATAAACAGATTGGACAGATGGTCCTGTGTCATAGTTGAATGCTTCTGATTATCCTCAGAGCAAATGATCCGAAATCTAAAATGGATGCGATACAGAAATTTCCATTGGGTAGATTCAAAATACTGCCCCAACAACAAGAACACCAGTCTGGTTGGGAAGCTATGGGCTGAACCAAATTAAACGGAGTGGAATCACACAACTCTCAATTAGTACAGAGGAATATGATTGGCTGTTTATGATGCAGGGCAGGAGATTGCTCGGGATGTGTTTGATCACCTAAGCTCGGCAGTGTCTTTTCCCGGCAGTTCAACTGAAATTACTGAACTTTCTATAAAACCATTTTCTGACAGTGTCTATCGCTGTAAATACTGGTGTCATTTTATCGCCCATGTCCATTTGTAGCTAGATGTTAATGTAAGCATAGTTTAATAAAGAATATATTTCTACATATGACTATATTGCCACTAGTCTAGTTTTAATTTAGAGTGTCATGTGCCTCCAATGCCTAGGTCTAGCCCTGCTCCAGCAGGAAATTTCACCTTGTTTAAATTCAGCATTGGGCACCACTACAGCAGTTGATCTAACAGACCTTCTGTGCAAATATCCATATGAAGACCTACAACAATAACACAAGTACTGGATAACATTACAACTGAAACCACAGAGTGTGCTGTACAGTATGAACACAAAGCAACTAGAGTGGAAGAGATACATTAGAAAAACTGACAAAAAATACTTTCAAGCCATGTGCACATCTTATTCACAGTGTTTTAATGTCCTAAAACTTGCAGCCAAAGCTGGTCAAAAACGCCGCCTCCTGGCAGCTGGGACACATGTGGTTCTCAACCTTCGCTGTTTGCTCTCATGACTTGACCGATAACGCAGACCACATGCGTGAAGAACAATTTCCCACATCTCAGCCTGACTTGTAGCTTACAGATTGGATTGAACACAGGAAAAGTGTAGTTTGAAAGTTCTCTATGTTGTTTTCAAGGGAAATTCCAGCCATCTCATTTCTGAAACGACCGATCATAAATAGCTCTAGGGTTTTAACCACCTACCAACACAACTAGCTACAGTCATTTCCGTTCTTTTGGTCACACTTTGCCCTATTGACTGTCTCCTTTACACACTCTGTAGAGTGGTTAAGATTAATGTTGGGGTAAATCTTTTACTTTTAGGTTGAGCATCAACAATGCATCTGCAGTGCTGCACCCAAATAAAATGTTACCAACATAGCTGGTGGTTAAAAAGGAATAATATATGTATATTGTTCATACTAAAATATATATTGAAATATGTTCTTTTGATAAAATGTAAACTTTAATTTAATTTGAACCTTGGGTACCTTTAGTTAGGGATTTTATTCCACCATATTCCCCTGCAGTTAGGTTTTTTAAGGTAGACGGACTCAGTACACCCTGTCAAGCCTTTAACCTGAGCTGCACAAATCTGTAACTAATGCAAACTTTAAAAAAGGTGTTTTACACAAGGGCAGAAACTGATTTCAGTTCCATGAGAAACAAAAAAAAAGCTCTGAGGAACAGTACATGAGACAGAGAAACCACATGCAAACAGCCTCATAGTGTGTGAATGTGGTTCATTGTCAAAGTGAAAGCAACTCTCCTTGTCACTGTGAGCATCCACAGTGAACCACATTGAAATTGGATAGCTGCATTTAACCCATGCACTAGGAGGCAGCTATGAAAGCACCAGGGAAGCAGCAACAGGACAGTACCTTGCTCAAGGGTACCTCAGGGCAACCTACTGGTAAGGGATTTGAACCCACAATCTTCTGATACTGTGGCTGAAGCCCTAACCACTAGACCACCGCTGCCCCTAGCTCTTGAGTTCTTGTCAAGATCTCTTGCAAGGAGTTCAACAATAATGATTACACCACCTTGGATTAAATGCATGTAATGAAATGTCCAAATGTCCAAGATAGCAACTCCACAGTAAAAGGAAAAAGTTAGTTTTAAAAATTATTGAATAATTTTATTTTCCAGTTCCTTACATTTTGGTGAAGCTATGCTTATCCAGAGCTATTTACATTTCTTAATTACAGGGCAGCCCCCCTTAGGAACTTGTGGTAGTGCTGGAGGTGGGTTTCGAACCTGTGACCTCTTGGTCTGTAGGCGAGTAGTCCATCACTAGATCCCACCAGCATCCCCCATTTCATTTGACACAAAGGTCAGCATTTGGATCAGTCAAGAACATGCCTCAAGCTACAGATCAGCAACAATGGAGATGCTGGGGATTGAACCCAGGACCTCATACATGCAACGCACTACCACTGAGCTACGTACATCCCCAAGACCTGATTCACTTTAACACAATGTAAAAAAGTGCTATAAACAACAACATTACACATTAATGTAACGCTATATATCATCAGATTCATAATGAATAAATTTGTATATAATCTCTGTAAACATTAAATATGCATTAAATAAGCATATTAAATAAGCAAATTAAATAAGCATTAAATATGTAGGAATGTTGGAGCTATTTTAGCAGGGACTAATGACATGGACGTGATGTCAACCTTGTGATGTCAACCTTGACTATTTTTTATTATTTTTTATTTATCATTAATGTCAGTAAAGAATGAACAAAAAGGGGCTACGTTTTCCCAGGAAAGAGTTTAATTTGATACCTGTACACTATAAAATTTTAGAAAATACAGTTCTTATACATGTAGCCTAACCTGTCCGTTTCTAATGCACTGTTTCATGAAATATATTTGATGTGTATATTTCTATCTATTCACATAAACTGCTTATGTTCCAATTCAGCCTGTAGCTCCTAAGCTCACCCATACAATTACAAAGAGTGTTTCAGTCCAGGACTGAGCAGCCAATTAGTAAAAATAGATCTAACATGCATCTTAAAGTCACATTAAAATAACCTGCTCCCTACTATAGGATTAAGAAAATTGACACAATGGCCATGCAAATAAATAAAGATTGTTTTTGGTGAATGAAACTGCATAAATGTTAGGTTTTCCTTTTCCAGTTCTACAGTGGAACCAGCATGGGACCTTTGGACTGATACTAAAATTCATTTTGGCGTCTTAAAAGTACATTGAATTAATGGGAATTTAAAGATGCATTTTTGATTAGCACCACCAAGAACAATTTGTGGTACTACAAAGAATCTTTCAGAATTTGTATTCATTTTTCAGAGTCTTCAGAACCAAGTTTCTTAACAAAGACGGTAGGTAACCAATGAAGGAGTAGTTAGTTTGAGAACTGTAGACCTCAGGATCAAGCTGGATTTGTTCTTATCATGCTTTGTGTTGAGGGGAACTGCACATTTTGTATCTGAGATATGCAAGTGTGAACTTTTGTTCCATAAAGGATGTTTAAATAATGTACACTGACTGCCCAGAATTTGTGGCAAGTTGATTGGTCAATGCACCTCCATGTACCAACTAACAAGTTTAAAGGGAAACCAAAGGTTCTAATCTGGTCAAACCAGTGAATTCCAGCAGGCCTACAGTTACTACATACTGGTGGTTTGCAGAAATTGCCAGCTTTTCATTCCAGAGCTTTCTTTTTACAAACCTGCTTAATCGACTCCTTAGGTTTAAATGAGGTTAATTGGCCTAACTTCTGTCCCATATACCATAACAGTCGCAATTATATCCAGATCTTCAATAAAGGAACTAGATGCCAAGAAAAAGAGCATCTAGAGTGTAGAAAAATATAAAAGGCACCTTTTCCATCAGCAAATGTGTTTTATTCTCAATGACCTTCTAATTTCATAAGCTGAAAGTTAAAAGCACACTCACACATCAGGAAACGCGTTCTCAAACAAAAGAGAAATCTTTCAGTATCAAAAGCGTCAACAGTGATAAAAGAGAGACAAGCAACGAGCACTTACGTTTGGAGGGGTGACATTGGAAACCCAGGTTGTTTCCACCTTACGCTTGTTCTTTGGTGAAGGGCATCAGGCAGTGGTATATAAACCTGCCGCAGGTGATAAGCCCACTCCTGTGTGTTCTGGGCTCCCTGGAGTGGACGGACTAGGTGTCTCCATAAGGACACCACAAAACTTTCAAGATTTCTGAGGACAGAGGCCTTGGGGTTTGGACATCTATTGACTTGGCCAGCGAGCCAGGCTCTACGACTGGCATCATGAGTAAATGTGTAAGTTGCTCCAGATGGCTTCTGACTTTATTATCATTAAAACAAGCAGGTGTTTGGTGTCTTCTAATGAGACCGGCTGATTTCTCTACACAGGACTCCTACGAGATGTTTGTGGAGATGGACAAAATGGATGGCGACATGGATGTGAAAATCAAGAAAAAGAAAAAGATGAAGAAAAAGGAGAAGTTAGAGAGCATGAAGAAGGAAATGGACATTGTGAGTAGTACAAGATTCAGAATTCAGAACGTTTAAGAAAAAGGCTGTCCTTTTTCGTGAACAAAGTCCATCTGTTTCTACAGGACGACCATGAGATAACGCTTGAGGAACTGGAGATGAGATACACTACCAGCATTACCAAAGTAAGACTGACTTCTAAACCACTTTGCACATTAATTCACATAGCAGTACCAGTTATTGTCCTTTCCACAAAGGGTTTCCCAGTTTTTTATACGGATCAGATCAGATCTTCCTTTAAAAAGCTTTACAAAACTGCAGAGGGCGCAGAAAAGGCCTCCAATCCTCTTAGTATTCACCAGCTCTACCACCGCAAATTCAGGAAAATGTAGAACAAACTTTAATCTTGCCCTCTTGTGTCTGATTAAGCATTGAAAGCATGTAACTCTTGAGGTTCTGATGTGCAGCAATCAATAGAAAACCTAGTGTGAACCTCGAAATATGGAAATTATGCACCATATGTTTGTGCATCATTTAATGTCTCAATAATGTTTGGAATAGGAAGTGCTATCAGTACTGAATGTAGAACATTTTAGTTGGAAAGAAGAAAATGTTGCATCTCAAAAATGCTGAAGTTTTCTTCCCAAATGAAGAGTGTTAGGACGTTTTTCCCACTACATTACCCTCTACTCTTCACACAAGGGTTAATACAAGATGATGGAAGGAACGGGTCTCCTGCACAACAGAAAACACTTTTAAACTTATAATAAAGTCAGATTTTGGTGGTGGAGCAATGTATGTCCCACCACATGTGAATGTTATATCATTACTCTACATTTTCCACCCTAACCCTAACCCTAACCCTAACATGTTTTATGCAGGGTCTGAGCTCCACCTTCGCTCGGGAGGTCCTGGAGCGTGATGGCCCCAATGAGCTCAAACCACCCAAGGGCACGCCTGAGTATGTGAAATTTGCCCGGCAGCTGGCCGGAGGGTTGCAGTGTTTGATGTGGGTAGCAGCCGTTATCTGCTTTATCGCTTTTGGCATTTTGTTGGCGAAGGGAGAGATGTCCAGCTACGATGATGTGAGTAAATGTTCAAATACTCAAAGTGTGCAAATATCAAATCAGGCTTCTTTGGAAACTTATCAGAGTAATACATCATTGACGTGCTTTCAATAGGTTGAAATGTAACTGCAGTTTTAATTGGATTAAGAGTCCATAGAAATTCTCCAGAAAAAAACCCTGCTGCAAAGATCACATTTTCCAGGATGTGTCATGAAGGTCAAGGTCTCAGGCGCGCACACAAGATGTGTTTTACGCTCAGACACTATGTAGAATGCCATATAAAACTTAATATTGATTTAAAAACATGTATACTACTTGTCAGGTTTTATAATGACACAAAAATAACACAAAAATAGGCACATTTCAAACTGTCGATAGGGTTCGATGTTTGTGTGTGTTTAATTTAAATTAATTTGAATTGATTATCTGATTCTGATTTTGTTTCATTTTGTGATAATTTTTTATATAACCGGTCAAAAATAATTTCCTTTTTGCTCAGTTAAAAGATACTGGATAATGTCCATACTGGACATTCCTGAAGCCATTCCTAAGCCTTAAATGAAAGTGAAGTGAAAGCGTCAACTTGTCATTGTGAAACAAAGTGCAGCACTCAGTGAACCGCAATGAAATACAGCTTCTGCATTTAACCCACTCACGTGCAGCAGGGGGCAACTATTGAAAGCTGCCCTGGGAGCAGTGATGGGTACGGTAAACTGCTCAAGGGTATCTCAGGGCAACCTACTGGTCTAGGCTTTGATCCCATGACCTTCCGATCCAGTTGCTTTGTCCCTAAAAATGAGGCCACCGCTGCCAAATCAGCATAGTAGTGCAAAAAAATAACAAATATTCTGGGTTTGGTAATGGTTAATATATTCTAATCTTCAAAAATTGATGCAATTCCACACCTTTAGATGGATTGTCAATTTTTCATACCCATAAAGAACATTGCAAATAAGCCCAATACATTTCTGAGCCATCAGAGCACTTCTAACATAGAACTTGTCACTAATAAAGGCTCAGTGTTAAGGAGATAAACTGAATATCATGGATATTATTAATCCAAGCAGGTATGAGCGCAATCAAAATTTAATTACTGTTATAGAATATCATTACAATGTCAGTTTCTTCATCTTTCTGCAGCTCTATCTGGCTATTACCCTCATCGCAGTGGTGGTTGTGACGGGCTGTTTTGGCTACTATCAGGAATTCAAGAGTACCAACATCATTGCCAGTTTCAAAAATCTGGTTCCACAGGTGAGACTTCATGATTTTCAAGTTTCAAAACAAAAATGGAGACGTGATTAAATATATGACTGTGATATGATTAAAAGGAGTTTTCTTTAAGTACTGTTTTGCCAGTGGGTGGATTTTAGACCAAAACCTTTTCTGAAAACAATGTCAGGCAGTGTATTTATATTCATGTCATAACTTATATATAGTAGCTTTTGAATACAACAGACTCCAGAGGTCTTTCTCCTTTCAGCAAGCCATGGTCATCAGGGATGGCCAGAAGAATCAAATCAATGCCAACATGCTGGTGGTGGGAGATCTGGTTGAGATAAAAGGAGGCGACCGAGTTCCTGCCGACATCCGTATCATCACCTCACAGGGCTGTAAGGTGTGCTACGTTCAGGATGAATCCCAGTCTCTCAAGTAATGAAATAAACTGTAATATTAGCAGGGCTTCTATGGTCTGTCTGGCCATTTTGCTGCTGGGAACTCAATTCCTTCAGATTAACATATTATGGTTCATATATTCTCCTTCATTTTCCATATAGAATTTCATAAACATAGCAAATTAAATACAAATTTCTTATTTACTTCTCATTCAGCTTCCCTGATGCTGATAAAGGTGATGCATAAAACATGATCAAACTTGATCAAATGTACTGACTTACTGAAAGTGTTGCCTCTTGACATTAAGCCAAAGAATTGTGTTCTGTAGTTTGCAATCTTTTTAAGCTTCAGTTAACCTGATTAAATCGATTGCAAAATATTGATGACATTGTCATGGGAGACATTTGCATCGGTTCTGTGGTTCCGGTTGGGCACGACAGACTGTGACAGCATCTAGCCTTTGCTGTTTTCATGGTGTGCACACACAGAAAAAACGAAAGAGGCTTAAATAAAGTTTAAGTACCTCTCCAGGGAAGAAATTTTTATTTATTAATAGTTATTTGTTTTACTGTTTTAGGTGGATAATTCCTCTATGACTGGCGAGTCAGAGCCTCAGACCAGGAGCCCGGAGTGCACGCATGAGAGTCCTCTTGAAACAAGAAATATTGCATTTTTTTCCACCACCTGCTTAGAGGGTAAAAACACACATAGCTGTGAATAAATGGCTGAGTAGGGATCCCTTTAAGAAGAAAGAAAAAACAGACCACCAACAGGTCATAAGAAAAATCAGATTTGACCAAGATGGGGCTGATTTGTGTCTAGCCCAATGCGCCTGTATGTATTAAATGTTTGCGAGCTTACCTTGCTTCAGATTATCGCACTCAATTGTAGGATGTATAGGTCTGGTTGTAAATCCTGATTGACATGTTGGTTGCCGTTGTTAAATACTGCAGATACTCACGGCTGTCTATTATTGTCCCATTTGTCCTTAAAAGGTGTAGCCACAGGCATAATCATCAACACAGGGGACCGCACCATTATCGGCCGTATTGCCAGCCTGGCTTCTGGTGTGGGCAACGAGAAGACCCCAATTGCCATCGAAATCGAGCACTTTGTAGACATCATCGCTGGTCTGGCCATATTCTTTGGCTTTACGTTCTTTGTGGTCGCCATGTTCATCGGCTACGCCTTCCTGGAGGCTATGATCTTCTTCATGGCCATTGTTGTCGCTTATGTGCCAGAGGGGCTTTTGGCTACTGTCACTGTGAGTCACACTCAGCATGATGTGCAGAATGTAAACTAAATTAAAGAAGTGAAATCTTTCATGAAAAATCATACAAAACAAAAGTCTAGATATGTCCATTTAGAAAAAGGGACAGTAGCTAAAACTGTTATCAGAACAGAAACAAGGGTTTACTTTTTTTGTTTCCTTGCAATGAGCAGAGAAAGAGAGACTTTTTAAAATGTATTTTCACCCCGACAGGTGTGTCTGTCCTTGACAGCGAAGCGGCTGGCCAGGAAGAACTGTGTAGTGAAGAATTTGGAGGCCGTGGAGACACTGGGCTCCACTTCTGTCATCTGCTCAGATAAAACCGGGACCCTTACACAGAACCGCATGACTGTGGCTCACCTGTGGTTTGACAACATGATCCACGCTGCAGATACAACAGAAGATCAGTCAGGTGCTGAAACTACAATCAGATGCATGACTTGCAAAATCTTGGTCACCTGGGCATGTAGCATAATATTACATAGACTGTAATTTAATTGCCATTTATCTTAGGTTTTATTATCAAATGTTTGTTTTAAACAGTCATAAATCATTAACTTATATGAAAATAGTCAATAATCTACAAATTGTTGTGCTTTCAAATATTATATGTGAAAAAGAACAAATACTCCCAGCAATCTCCCAGAATCTGGGGTCTCTTACTCTTAATCTAGAGCCACTTCCTCTTAATTTAGGGCATTTTACCAAACCAATAAGAATACTTGGGCCAAACAAAACACCACAACAACCGACCTCGCAACGTGACGTCACACTAATCCAGAGCACATTCCCCAAAGTGTAAATGCATCTGACAAGGTCAAGACCCATGAAGAGAAATTAGGTTTCAACATATAACTCAAAATTAAGTTGTTTAAATCTTTTACTGTTTTGTTTATGTGTAGGCCAGAGTTTTGACCAGTCTTCAGAGACATGGAGAGCGCTGGGACGAGTTGCAAGTCTGTGTAATCGAGCCATTTTCAAACCTAATCAGGAAACTGTTCCCATCCCCAAGGTGGGCCAAATCAGATAATTCCTCTAACAGCCTTCCTGTTTTTCTCATTCAGTTCTCTCTCTCTCTCTCGCTCTACCTGATCCAATCAAACTGTTTGCAGATTTCCATTGTGCAATTGTTTATTGCCATTAAGACTTGTCATATTGTCATCTGACGACTAACTGCCACCGCAATACTTCCAGCTAAGAGTTTAACCATGTGTTTTTGAACACAGCCGAGGCATTCATTTAAAAAGCTAAACATGATTACTTTCTCAATCACGTAGAAACAGCACATTTTTTGCCGTGCCCTGATGAAGGCCTTAATGGTGGAAACGTACAGGCTTGTATTTTAATTTAAAAGAACAGCCAAGATATAGATTTATTACTTTTTGGGGTACCTCATCTACTTTAAAAAATATTAATTTAGCTGACGAGCACCAGAGGGACAGCTGTTCCAACACCCCAGTACAGTGTTTTTGGTGGTATAACTGATATAACTGATGCCCTCGACAGGTGTTATAGCATCAGTGAGAAGTTAAGAGTATTAGATCCATTGTGAGTCTGAATAAAGGCATTTTCTGCTTTGGGATCAAGTGATCATGTAATAACTCCCTAATCACTAGACCATCACTGATCCTAATTTTCAGTGAATAAAATTCTTCACCAGTCCCTTAGAACTAGTGCTGTCAGAGCTTCTACATTCCTTAGAACCACCTCTGTCAGACTTGTTCATTCGTATTTTTGCTTTTGGAACCAAATATGTGTTCATTTCCTGTATATTTTCTCTGTTAGCATGACATTTCTGGGAACTTTCAGAAAAAAAAAAGCCATCCATGTAATCAGGAAATGGAAGATGATCTGAGTAAGAGCGACTGCTAAATATATTTATATATAATTGTTGCAGAGAGAGGTGGTCGGAGATGCTTCTGAGACAGCCCTGCTGAAGTTCACAGAGCTTACCATTGGAAACATTATAGACTACAGGGCGCGGTTCAAAAAGATCTGTGAAGTGCCTTTCAACTCTACCAACAAATTTCAGGTATGACACACATGGGACAAAAGGCCTTTTTTTATTAAAGTTTCATCAACCTTGGCCCAATCTTATGCATTTATGTCTCCCTCTTGTGGAACATAGTTGTCAATACATGAGCTGGAGGACCCACTGGACCTACGCTACCTGCTGGTGATGAAAGGAGCACCAGAGAGGATTTTGGAACGCTGCTCCACCATCCTGATTAAGGGCCAGGAGCTGCCCCTAGATGAGCAGTGGAAGGAGGCCTTCCAGACTGCATACATGGACCTTGGAGGCCTGGGAGAGAGAGTGCTGGGTAAGAGGTCATTAGAGGTCAGCACGCATTAGATCAAAAGGATGAAATGAAAAACAATGACTGGGTGAGTTTAGATGACTAAACATGAGCTTAGATGACTAATACGGACTGTTGATATCAAAACAGGTCGTGCACTTTGCCTGAAAAAAGGTCGAGTGTGATTCGTGCCTGTTCTCTTTCATGTAGTTCCCCATTTAAGCCTTTAAACTAAGCTTATTATTCCATTGTGCATTTTAACGCTTGGTGCAATAAATAATTCAACATAAAAAAAAAAAGTTCAAGTGAGCAGCTTAATTGATTTTTAATTTTCTCATCTTTACATCTTAAACTGGCATTGGTCTAGAATCTCTTTTTTCTCGATTTATGCTGCAAAGACTTTGGGACATAATTTTGCTTCCCGTTCTGCACAGCCATCTGTGGCTGGAGCTCCAAGAAAGCATAACTATCCTGAAACTCTCTCAGCCCTTTCCCATCAACAGGGAACTGGTTCTTAAACTGGTTTAGTTCAGTATTCTTTTAAACAACGATGCTGTCTAACGAACAAGCCCTCATTTCAGATGTATGAGGTTTTTTTCCAACTGTGAATTACGAACCATTTTTCAGGTCTTATTTTTTCGCTGAAATGATACAAAATTGTGGCCCGAACCAGAACAGAGCCGGTTTCCTGTTGGTAGAAAAGGGCTCTCAGAGCAGATGGGATGGCCTTCCCCCTACCCCATCACACAGCATAGTGCTAGCCATTGATTGTTAAAGTGAAAGTGACTATTTTAGCACACAGTGAACTACAACAAAATTACACCTCTGCATTTTATCCACACACGTCTAGCAGCTACTGAAAGCACCCCAGTGGTCTAGGATTTGAACCCTGACCTCCTGATCCTGGGGCCTTGTCTCTAAACACTAGACCACCGTTTCCCCATCAACAATGACGTTGGTGTTCTCCTCCAAGCTTGTATAGTACAGTAATATTGGGAAAGTGACGATTCATTCTTAGAGGCCCCATCTTGGTGGGATGCAGAATGTAATTTGTTATTATTAGTTTTATCCTCAACCAGAATAGCAGTTTAATGTGTAATTCACTACATCCACATCAGGTTTCTGCCACTTGTACCTCAATGAGAAGGAATTCCCCCGTGGCTACACCTTCGACACTGATGAAATGAACTTTACCACATCTGGCCTGTGCTTCGCTGGACTCATCTCCATGATTGACCCGCCCCGTGCAACAGTGCCTGACGCTGTCATGAAATGTCGTACAGCTGGCATTCGAGTAAGTCTGGTTTGCAGAAGGGATGCCACAGTGTTGGGTGATTAACTGACCTTAAATGATGTGTCTAGACCAGTGGATTCACTGCTCTGCTCAGCATTATACTTTCTCACCCACAAAGTGCTGTTATTTTAACTCATTAAAGTTTAGATTTGAAATATTATTAACATATTGTGATGCTTTCCCACCGTCTTTGTTTGTGTATTGCCCTGGACTAACAACACAGAAGGTTAACGCTGGTTATATTTGTGCTGTGACTTTACATTAATCTGTAGGTTGTCATGGTTACTGGTGACCACCCCATCACAGCCAAGGCCATTGCTGCAAACGTGGGCATCATATCAGAGGGCAGCGAGACAGTGGAGGACATAGCCACAAGGATGCGGATCCCAGTGGAGCAGGTTAAAAAGAGGTGAAATTCACTTTTATTTAATCACAATTGAATCACAATTAGGATCAGGTTTCTTTGTGCCTCATTTTAGATGGCGACACCCTCTCCCTCATCTTGTTACTTGAAAATATTTAAACGCTTCTGAAGACATCGATTAGCGACTCTAGAGTGAAAGCCTTCAGAGGTTTTGACTCCCAGTGTTTGTTCCTGATGCTCTTTTCCTTCTCAGCCTTCTCAATATGGGCTTGGATTCAGATTTCTAGTAAGCTGTTGAGACTACTGCAAGAACCCAACAAAATTCGAAAGTGGCATCCAACCCTGGTTCGGATGATCTCCCATCCTGGAGAACCTAGCTGGCTCTGATATTCACTGGGTCAGGTGTTCTAGATAAGGGTTAGAGCCAAGCATAGCAGCTTGGTATCTTATCAGGACCAGCATTGAACATGATAATAAAAAACTGAACTGAACTTAATAGCTGGAAAACAATGTTGGAGTTACTTGGTTAAGAATCAGATGAAAGATATGGTGGTCAAGCTGACTGTGTCATCAACAGCGATGCCCGGGCATGCGTTATAAACGGAGGTCAACTGAAGGACATGAGCAGCGACGAGCTGGATGATGCTTTGCGGAATCACCCAGAAATGGTGTTCGCTCGCACTTCTCCCCAGCAGAAGCTTATCATTGTTGAGAGCTGCCAGCGTCTGGTGAGTTTATCCAGAATGCCTAATAACTTATCTAATCAAATAAATGATTAGATAGCACATTGATATGTTTAAGTGTTAAATAACACATGAGTGCATCCTTCAATAATATAATTTTCTGCTGAAGTCAAACTAACTTGTAACTTAACTGTCTTTTCCTAAATCTCTTCTGTTCAGAAAAATCTACTTCATTTTTTTATTGATTAAGTGCACCATTCAACCTCATATTCCAATTTTTTTGATATCACTCTGCAAGTGTGTGGTAGATCAGCACTTTGCATGATGCTCATTGGTGAGGTTCTTTCACGGTTCTTTGTTCGAGCTTGATGACTGACTGAATGTCTTTGGTGTGGCTGGAAATTTCTGTGATGTGCTTTTGGCAAACTATCAGTTTCAGGTTTTCATTGCATACATTACTCATGTCTTTTGTTCATGTCACTCAGATTTCATTAGTGCATTAAAGTGCCGTCCTTTCATTTTTTAATAGCATTAATGCAATTCTCTTCAAGGGCTCCATCGTGGCAGTTACTGGAGATGGAGTGAATGATTCTCCTGCTCTGAAAAAGGCAGACATTGGTATTGCAATGGGCATCGCTGGCTCTGATGCTGCTAAAAACGCTGCAGACATGATCCTTCTGGATGATAACTTTGCCTCAATTGTAACAGGAGTAGAACAGGGTACGGTATGGAATCTATATAAATCTATAGAATAATTTTTCTTTCGTAATCAATTTCCAACAGTCGCTCAATGTTCATGGGCAGAATTTAGTGTTTGTTTGTTTTTTTAATTATACAGTTGACTTTGGACCATGCCTGTAGGTCTATTCATAATGAAAGCGTAGTAAGAACAGCTGGAATGTTCTAATGGGGAACAAATGTGCCCTATGTATTAAATCAACATTTACGATGTTTTAGTTCTGTATATCTTAAAGGGTGGTGGTGGCCTAGTGGTAAGCTATTTGTCCTCATGATCGGAAGGTCGTGAGCTCAAGTGCCAGACCAGCAGGTTTCCCTGAGGTACCCCTGAGCAAGGTAATGTTCCCATCACTGCTCCCAGTGTGGGTGCTCACTACTGGTATGTTTGGAGAGGACAGATTCACTGCTCTCGGTGCGTGAACGCCAGCACTTTTCGTTTCAAATCTCAATTTGTGTCTCTTTTTACTGTGTTTTTCACAGAATAGATTAATGAAACAAGAAAATTATTGGAACATTTCACATTGCAGGATGTTGGTGCAATAACATCACTAAGAAGTAATCATTTAGAGTGGTTTGATGGTTTTGATGCTAGAGTCACAATGGCAATGACAGAACCAGTTTAAGGCCTGTTTAAGCTCCATCAAAGAAAGTCAGATTTACAGCCCATCAGATTTACCAACATCAATCCAAAGACACACGTAGGTTCAGAATTCATTTGCATTGCCAACATTACATCTACTGTTTCCTATCACCACCACAGCAGAAAAATCACCAGTATGTCAGTAGTGTTGTCGCTAGATGGTTACTAAGTCTCAGTGACCAAACTTCTGCTGAGGTCGCATTCTCTTTTAAATCGATATTGACCCAGATTGATCTCCATTGCTCTTGCTTTGTGCCACAGGTCGTCTCATTTTTGATAACCTAAAGAAGTCCATTGCCTACACTCTGACAAAGAACATTCCCGAGCTGACCCCGTACCTCATTTACATCACAGTCAGTGTGCCGCTGCCTCTGGGCTGCATCACCATCCTCTTCATTGAACTCGCCACTGACATTGTGAGTACACCGTTAGTCACGGTGCTATTGCGCCGCAGGGATATTTGTATCTTAATTTTCATCATTTTTAGCTTTCTTAAATGTGAGCTTGTTGTGGGGTCGCAAGCTTGAGCTATCTAAGGTCGCTGTAGGGCTTTTGAGATTATTCTCACCATAAGGTCTAGGTGTTTCTATTAAAGTTGCCATTGAGCACAGATTAGTGGGGGTTTTCTGTGCTTGTACTTACAGTAACATATTATTTAAGTGTAATGCTTTCCTATTAACAGTTTCCCTCAGTGTCTTTGGCCTATGAGAAGGCTGAAAGTGATATCATGCATCTGAAGCCCAGGAACCCACGTAGGCACAGGCTGGTGAATGAAGCCCTCGCCGTCTACTCGTACTTTCAGATAGGTGATTAATGTCACATTAATATCTCAATAAAGTCAATAGCTGAGCTAGACTGGGCTGAATTGTCTTGCTCTTTGGCTTCTGACTTTATAATTTGTCCTCTCAGTGCTCAAGTGTCAATGTCCTTACTGTCTGCATCCCGTCCTCCCCAGGAGCGATTCAGTCTTTCGCAGGATTCACAGATTACTTCACAGCGATGGCTCAGGAGGGTTGGTTTCCGCTGCTGTGTGTGGGCCTCCGCTCTCAGTGGGAAGACGTCCGGTTGCAGGACCTACAGGACAGCTATGGACAGGAATGGGTAAGTATAAGAAAATTTAAAAGGGCCCACATCATGAAAACTGCAGCAGTTGCATTTCCATGTAAATACATTCAGCCAGCAGCATGTTCATTCACAAAATAAAAGTGACAGTTTGTTCTGTACAATTCAGCCTGGACCACTTTGTGAGTAGGGCGTCAGTTTAATGGGCACAATAATGAAATCTGCTGGACGAATTTAAAGGGGTAAATAGAGGTTGAAAATGGTGACTGGAAGCAATGATAACAGTTTCTGGTACTTATAACCACAAACAAAACAGAAAAATGATCTGTGATCCCTGTATAGGCTAAAATATTGGCGTCGTCAACAAGCACATAAACGTCAACAAGCTATAAACGAATGACTCCAGGTAAATTTAAAAAAATGCTGCGTTTTATAAGTTAATAAATGGATCATTGATGATGTATATATTTATTTTGACAGACATACAGTCAACGTCTGTATCAGGAATATACCTGCTACACAGTGTTTTTCGTCAGTATTGAAGTTTGCCAGATCTCTGATGTCTTGATCAGGAAAACTCGCCGTCTGTCCGTCTTCCAGCAGGGTTTCTTCAGGTCAGTGTGCGCACATACACTCGCTGTCATTTCCTGGAGCTGTCACCAATACATCACTCCTGGCGCTGTGACCAGAAATTGGATTTCCACCATGGTCACCATCATGATCAATGGAAATGTTTCTGCCAGCCCAAGTGATTGACAAAAATTGACCCAATTGGCACCCCTCCGTCAGGGCCTCACCAACTGCCTAGGTTGCTCAAAATGCACTGGTTGTTAATTTGGCACTTTTCACCTTCCTCTTTTTAAGGCTCCCATCATCAATTCTTCAATTCTTCGGTCCTTCCGGAAAAATAAGAGAACCTGGTTTGCTTAGGGTGTTGAACATTTCTGTAATATGAGTATAAAATGCATACAGACCTTCAGAGCGGGAGGAAATTACTGGGTTATGACGACGTGGGGCACTGTGGGCATCCCTCTTGATTTCCTAGTTTATTTAATAGAAAGAAAATAGAAAGTCACTACCCTTGTCATTGTGAAACGCAGGGCAACCTACTGGTGAGGGAATAGAACCAAAATCTTCAGATCTCCCTAACCACTGCCCAGTTTAGCTCCTTTGTTGTACCTCCTTAAAACAGCATTAGGAGCTGCGAGCAGGTGAGAGTGGCAGCGCTGATGACGATCACAGTCTGAACAAAACTGATTAGCTGTTGGATTTTCCAGACAGCAAGTGTCTGCAATGAAAGTCAGCTGCTGTCTGGGTTGTCCTGCTGCTTACAGTGGGATCTTTGTCAAAGAGCAAGACATATACTTTGTATGTACAACTCAACGCACAATGTATTTTCTATTTAATAGAGTAAGATTTTATAGCGGGGGGAAATTATATAGGTTTAATTTGGCCCATCACATCAGAATGGAAGGGATGTCCGCTTTCTGCAGGTTTCTTATGTTCGATGTCTTTTTGTTTCTGTATCATTAAATAATTTTTGCCACGCTGCTAAAGCTGATTAGAGGAAAGGGAAAAACGGAAGAAATTCTTAAGAAACCAAGAGATTAATGATGTATTCTCAGCAAGGGCCTTATTTGTGACTTTTTTCTTTACATTTTAATGCACAGTTAGTGTTCGTTCGCAGAGTTTTGTTTCGAACAACAACCAAAAAAGAACTCATACAGTTTTTGGAAAAATAATTAATTCAGCAATTAAAAACTTACTGTGCTTCAAAATGTACAAATGAGTGTTTTCTGTTGTGGATATGGTTTTAATTTAATCTAAAAAATCAATCAAATTGGCCCATGAGTATCATTTTTGCAAACATGGGCATTATCCTCAATAGGACTGTAATTAGGTTTCATATAGCGTTCCATACTGACAGCTTACACTTGGTTGGCATAACTGTGATGCCAAATGCAAGTCCATTATTAACTCGAGGTAATTAAATAAGTATTTCTTTTAATAATATTACAGTCTGTTTAGTCCTGGTTTGGTCATTTCTAGCAGTGTGAATCCATTTTTTTGTCTGCAGAAATCGAGTGCTTGTGAGTGCCATAGTCTTCCAGCTCTGTCTCGGTAACCTGCTGTGCTACTGCCCGGGAATGCCGAATATCTTCAACTTCATGCCCATTAGGTAGTCTACCCCATGATTGCTCCTTTCTCTATGGATCCGTGACAACAGTTCATGCTTTTATTGCACTTAAAGTGAGAAATGGTCAAGTATGACCACTGAGTGCTCCACCACTGAGTGCTTCTGGTTCTGTCTCTACAGGGTCCAGTGGTGGTTCGTCCCGCTCCCGTATGGTATCCTGATCTTCGTCTATGATGAAATCAGGAAACTAGGAGTCAGGAGACATCCGGGCAGTAAGTATTATAATTCGGCGTTTTTCTTTCCATCTAATCACCCTCCCTTTTGCAAAAGGTGGCTCACATTTCCCTTTTGTTTCCCAACAGGTTGGTGGGATAAGGAGTTGTATTACTGAGTGAGCAGCGCCCAAACTATTTTATATGTGCTATACAAGAAGAACTGCCACTATATTCCTATTTAAAATCAATGATGACACTTTAGAAAGTACAGTAAGACTACAGTCCTTGACCTTCTGCCGATTATTGCAAATGATATTGACTGAAGCTAGAGAATAAGATCAGATATGTCATGAGATAACTGTACATAATTTTAATTGTTTTTATTAATAAAATGTAAAATGAAAACCATCCTCAGTGCTTGTTAATGCTGAACATTGAGTTTATTGTATGACATTCATTACACCTACTATTTTCCATCACCGCTGATGACACAAGGGCTCACAACATACATTCATGTTGAATCACACACTCACACCTAGAAGGAAAATTAGCATCTCCAGTCCATATCTTTGGACTGTGGAAGCTCCAGTGTAAACATAGTAAGTTTGGAAAAATAATGATCAAGAAAAATTATTTTATTCACAATCAGGCTGACACAGTGGCACTGTGGGCACCTCAAGCGAAAAGGTTCTGGGTTCGATTCCCAGGTGGTCGCAGTCTGAGTTTGCATGTTCTCACTGTGTCTGTGTGGGTTCCTCCAGTTTCCTCCCACAGTCCAAAGGTGAATCGCCTCCTAGGTGTGACCATGTGTGTGTTTGTGTGCATATACCCAGGTGACTTGTCCAGAATGTTTCATCACCTCCCTCCAGTGTGCGCTGGGTTGTACTCATCACCACCCAATCGGGATTGGCGGTTGAGATCATGAATGAATGAGATTTTCCATCTATAAAATCCCTCATGGCACTAAAACAGCTGGAGAAGCAGAAAACAGCCTGCAGGGGAAAGGTCATGTGACTGAAGCAGATGCCAAATCAATATGCATCACAAAAATAATTAAATGCTTAGGCCGCATCCCAAACAGTGCTATTTTACTGATTTTTACACCACTGAATGCATGTGTTGACAGAGTTTTCCACTCTTTTCAGTGTGGCAGAATGCAGTGTTGTATGTGTTTCCATTATCTGGCAGAACATTTTTGTTTTGACTTTAAATACACTGTCAAACTATTAGTAATTGATTTCCATGATGGAGGATAAGCTGCATTAAGTCATTCTGTGATACGGCCACAAGGGGGCGCGCTTTCCGTTTAACCAGATCACGCGCTGATGCTCGCCAGTTCCAAGCTTGCTTGAGCCTAAAGTCTGGACTTTCACATTCCTAATGTCAACCTCGACTTCGCCACTTGTGCTTTTGTCTTTTCTCCTCACTTTCCATCTCAGTGGAGAGAGTCGGACGCCGCGCGTGCACACGTTCTATCTCGCACGTAGCCCCGCGCGCGCCCGTCACGTGGTCCCGCGCGTGGCGCTGCATCAGTGGTCAACTCACTTCCTGTCTAAATGGGGAATACTTTCGCATCCATCCACTAACAGCATCGTGTGAACCCAGAAATATATGTAGTTTAGAAACGAATAAAAATTGCCCCTAAAGGCCGCAGTCCACGCTGGGGATTAACTATTTTATCGCGACCGTTACCGTATGACACCAAATATATGCGCACACGGAAAAACCACACACTATTGTAAAACAGCATCCTGACCACGTGCGATTATGACTGCATTTATTAATTACTTTTACTGCTATTGCTAATATTATGAATCACCATGATTTAACTCTCTCACTATCTCTCTCACTATCATTACTAATATGCCTAGTTACTATTACTAATTATTGTTAATAGTATATTACTAACACTGTAACTAATTAATGACCACTGACTCCATCCCTACTATTACTAATATTCCTCGTTACTATGACTACAAGGTCCAATCATTACTACAGTTACTAGCTGCTATCACCAATCACTGTTGCTACTGTTTTTGTTATTGCTTATAACTTTTACTACTAGTAGTTCAATTACTATTATTTTTATTTTTATCTAAATGTATGTAGATCTCGTGAGCACATCTGAATGCTGGGCCGTGTCCCCGTCAATAAATATTATGACTACGAGCTTATTTGATCATAGATTTTTGTCAAATGGACAGAAATGGGGAGTTACATCTGAATATCGGGGACTATCATAATGGCCTTTATCATGTATATGCTTTATGTGGGTAAATACGGTGGTGGAATATTGAATGAATCTGGATCTTAAGATTAGGACGTGTATAGATCATGAGCTGTAGTTTGATCCTCGTGTGCTGCTCTCCTGGTGACAGAGTGCTGAACGGGGCCTCGTCGGGACTCCATTCAAACTGCTGACCTGCACACCTTCCATCCACATCAGCCGCGCGGCAGCTGCGTGGATCTGACATGTTTTCTTTCACGTAATGCAGACATCGGCAGAACCCCGCACCCTGCACTGGAACTGAAGATGTGTAACTTTAACCCATTCTTTTTTTTTTTATCGCTCTCCTTCTCCTGCCCTTCACTCTCCCACCAGCTCTGTTTCTATGGCATCCTTCTCGGTCTTCTCGCGTCCGCGGCGAAGGCCCTGGCGGCGTGACGTCACGTTGCCAGGGAGACCGCAGCCGTGCACGTGTCCGGTATAAAAGGAGGGCGCTGGCAGGCGCACAGCGCAGAGGCTGCAGCATCACCGGAGAGCAGGTGAGCTTATCACACAACACCGGGTATTTTGGGCTTTAAACTATTTAAGAAATGCCGAATTAATATTTTTCAAACGCTTCCAAAAGGCTACGGCTTAAAAACACCGTGTACCGTGAAAAGGAGGAAGGGATGTGTCCTTCCGCAGCCTCACTTGGGCCTGAAGGACGCAGCTTTAGCACGCTAGTCAGGCTCGGTTACATAACCTTCCCCTCGCAGGACAGACCCTCTCCTGACAGACAGCCCCGAGAAGAAGCCCAGGATGCTTTGTGGGGTTTTTAAGCACTAAAGTGAGCTGAGTGTCCCGCTCTTGTCGCCTCCATTTTACAGTTAAATCCTGAGAGCCGAGAACCATTCATTCATCCATTGGCGCAGCTAAGATGCTAAACTTTTTCAGAATTTTTTTCATGCTACGCATACACACCAAACGTTTCTTATTTAACCTCAAATGAGTCCAAACGCATATTGGTGTGAGAACATGGGGTCAGAAAGCACCCCTGAAGTGTGAAAGTGACATTTTTTGCTGCTCGTGAAGCCCCATTGCGTCACGTATTTCCAGAACGTACCATCCGGGTACCGAGGAGGCTTTTCCGCGTAAACAGAGGATTTCGTGCCTTTTTCCCACGTTTGGACCGTTCTCTTTACATCCCTCGAGGTAGAGGTTGAGGATAGTCTTAGGGGCAATGGCGGAAAGAGGAAAAAGCAACAAGTAAGAGGAAATATAGGCCCGATTCTGCCTCGAGAGATACGGAGGGTAGCTGCGGGCCCTTCTCCTCCTTCCTGAAGGTCGTATCCACTGTCAAGGTCGAGTACGAGTGATTTCAGACATTTGAACGCCTGAATACACCATAGTAAGATTCTCTATATTCGACTCTATTCATATATGACAGCCCAGCTTAATGGTAAATTCAGTT
Organism: Hepsetus odoe; assembly: GCA_017165825.1. Taxonomy (NCBI): domain Eukaryota; kingdom Metazoa; phylum Chordata; class Actinopteri; order Characiformes; family Hepsetidae; genus Hepsetus; species Hepsetus odoe. The sequence continues at coordinate 15,357,351 of CM029389.1, forward strand.
GCCTCGTCTTTTTTGGCACAGACCTATGAATTAAGTGGGCCCTTCATGGCTCCCTCTGTCTACGTGCCGGGTGTCAGGTCTCCTTGTGGGTGATGCTGATGCAACCATGGCTGCTCTGAGTCACATCCTACAAAGGGGGGGAAGAAGTGCCCCCAGGGTTATTCCCTCCGTTCAATGCACCTTTACATATTCTCGGTTCTAAGCAAGGTATTCATCTTTTAGCCCCTGCAAGTCGTATTGGATTGCTGGGCAGGGATGATGAATTATGCATGCCTGTTCATCACGTTTCTTCATTTTGCACTCTGTCCGTCTAATTTGACTATTTATAAATGAAACACAGAGTCGGTTGTCCTAAGCAGCTATAATGGGTTGTAAATAAAGGTGTGATCAGGATGATGACACAGCAGCATGTCCGGTGTCGCATGAAGGCCTCCCCCTTCATCCCCCTCCCCCTGTTGACCCCACTGCAGCTTGAGACCACAGGATGTTCTGTCACATCTTCCGCCATTGCCTTTCATTACATTACCTTTCAACAGTGACCTTCAGATCAGGTCAAGCTATATTAGCTGGATACAGTACAATTATCCCATGCATTATGGCATCTGTCAGAGCTACAGAAATAATAAAACAAGGTGTTAAATATTAGATTATGTGCTGTCTGCATCATCTCACAGAAGTGTGTTTTTTAATCACTCTTGATGTTGGGTCTATTTTCACCTCCAGATGCTTGGAGGTGGTTGGTGGAAAATTACTGAGGATGTAGAGAGAGGGGAGGAGGGTTAAAGAAAGAGTGGAAAAGCCAATTACGACATTACTCACTTTCTCTTTTTTTTGCATTTCCTTTCTTGCCACACGTGTAACTCTGTGTTAACTTATATTAAGAGTTACACTTCGCATGTGATAAGCTGAAACTGTGTTAATGAGTCAGTAAGGCTGCACACAGGTATGAGTTGTACACCACAAATGGAACCACTGAGTAATTCCATATCTTTTGAAAGTGTGCAGCCTTTGGTGCTGCTTTTGTGTGGCTGCCACACCAGTGTGTGTTAAATGGTCACAGAATGACACAGCACTTCCTCAAAATGGCTTCCAATCAACTTTCCAGACTTGGATGGATTCCCCCTGCCCACCACAGACTAAACTGTCACTAGTTATCAGTCACCTCATCACAAATTACTGAACCATGAAGTGTCCCAGGTTTTCAATAGAAGCCAATCAGGTCAAGAAATCACCTACTGTTTCCTCTTGTGCAGATCATTTCTTCATAGATTCTCTTATCAATTGAATTTTGCCTGGTTTACATAAATATTTTTCATTAAAAAGGCATTTTTGCTTAAATGAATGTGTGATTGCCCTTGAGGGAGAATGACCCAGTTATTCTTTGCTTCATTCCTCTGTGGATGGGTGTTTTTTGGAGGGGGCGGGGAATGGCTGCTAACTGGGTTGATGCAGCTGTAAGCTTGCCTCCGCCTCCTCTGGCTGTCTAAGAGGGGTGTGGTATTGTAGTGGTTCGGCCTGCTCCTTCCACCAGTGTGCGCGACATGCCATAAGAGTATCAGAAGTAAAAGATTCAATTAACAATAAAAATACACATACATTATTGGATAATAACTCATCCAAAGTTTATTTTTTACTTTGTGCCGTACATAACTGGTCTTATGTTGCACCATGGTGATAATTTCTCTCTTGGAAGTGTTGATAGTGTCAGACAGTGGAGCGACTGAATTTGGGTGAGTGCAGAGGTGGGCCTCTGAAACAAAGTGGTCATTCAATACTCCTCCATTGTAATTAGAGTCCCCGTCCTCCTGCCAGCAGACTCAGTTATTGGAACCACTCACCTCACAAGGTTTGGCTTAGAGCCATCGAGTTTGTGCCATCGTGCAGACACAATATGGACTGGTCTTTTCAGCAGCCTGCTTTATTGGTTGTGCTACAGTTTTCCAAGAACACCAGGGCTTTTAACAGCACACTTATCCTACATACTTGTAGAGCTGAGTACTGCTATACTGCTATACTATTACAATGTATATAACAAGTTAGGTCCTGTAGTGGTTACTACAAACTGTGGTTTCATGCTCAAAGTCAGGAAGGAAATGGGAAGGAAAATGAAGATGAATGCAGAATTGAACATTCTTCCCATCCCACCGCTCTTGATCACCGTCATGTGATCTCCCATTGTAGTTTCAGACCGCCTCCTGTGGAGGCTATCAGAGCAGCAGTGGATATATGAAGGCATCATTTCACAGCTGTTTGTTCACTGCTCATATATACGGGTACAGTATTTATTAAGACACATTAAACAAAGAGTGCATGGTGAGTCTGACAGTTGAGGAAGGCCATCAGGAATCTCACAGGCATCTGCGAATTCGAATATGCTCCTCAGGTTCTCAGTTAGTCTGTCCAGGAGCAATGCATTCTGGGCCTAGTGTAAAACAACACAGTCCGAAGGGCTAGAAAGATTAGGATAATCCAGATGGGTTAGGTGGACTGCACTGTGCATGCTCAAACACACGCATACACACAGATCCAGATTAGGAGATTAGGTCTTCTGTTATATTGAGGTCTTCTGTTATAGTGAGCCAAATGCAAGAGCATTCTTAAATTAAACTTGTTGTGGGCAGCAATTTGGATGTTTTATAGAGTTCATTCAGTTTTTATGCAGAGTTACAAGGATAATAAAACCCAAGTAGAACAGAAATGCAGTAGGTAAGATGCCTAGACATGGCATCATCTGTCGACATTATTAGAATTCAGAGGTCACACAGGGTATTTCTCTCTGTAGTGACTTTTTGTTCAGGTCAGCGCCAAATAATGTTTTGACTCTCACAAAGCTTTAAATTCTGAATCGGATGCTCAGTGAGCTATCCAATGGGAAATCCTTTTGAATCAATTTCTGGCTTGATCGGCTAAAGGCTGTGATTTGTCAATCCATTCAAAGCCTGAAGGTAATTTCCCTCATTACTGACAAGCTTGGAGCTGTGTCCACTGCAGAGTGGATCGTTTCAGCACTCTCCCAATGGAAAGAAAAGCAAAAAGTTAATGGACGGATATCTCAGACAGCCTGTTATTCTGCATCTACCTCTGGGTCATTAAATCCTATGGTTGTCTGTCACTGATACATTTGTGCTGTGATTGACCTGACCAAAGGCTGAGGCATTTATCAGATGCTCATTTCACATTTCAGTTTAAGTGATGCTCACAGATACTGAAGTGTACACTGTAACTTAAAAAAAAACATTTGTTGATTTAACTTTAAATAAGTTGACACATAGTCAGACTCAGCTTTTCAAGGCCACCTGCTTAGTAACTTTTTAAAATTAAAACATTTTTAGTGTGTAGTTAATCAGCAGTTTCCAGCACACACACATACACAATCTCTCTCTCTCTCTCTCTCTCTCTCTCTCTCTCTCTCTCTCTCTCTCTCTCTCTCTCTCTCACACACACACACACACACACACACACACACACTATATAATATATATATATATATATATATATATATATATATATATATATATAATGTATGTATGTTATCAAAGGCTTGTCTTGATTCTGAGCTAAATATTTTGGTTAAAGTAAAACTTGAATGATACTTCACTGACATTTGTTACCATATTGGTGCATTAGCATAACACATTCATCCCTGAATTTCCAGTAAACTGTAATAATGTTGTAATACATATCCTGAATTATGTGCTCTCATCAGCAATAGCTGCAAACTTGTAGTAAACTAAATAACTGACATTGCGTCACTGAGAGACCGTTAGTCTGACTTCTTCATTTTATAGTGTACACTGTATGTTTAATTTTAAGTACTTTCAGACAGAAATAAATCAGTATTGCTACATTTATTATTATTTTGTTAAACAAACTACCATTCTTTAATCTATATGCTTTGTGCCATGGATGAAATCTCTCCCAACTGCTAGCCCACAAGCTTAGCCCCCCCATGACTCTCTCAGCCTGAGCAAACCATATATGGCAAGATGGGAAGTTTTTTTTGACTCCGTTTTATTTGCGTTGCATAACCAGCGCTTTCTTCATTTAACACACTGTGGCATATTATGCCACCTGCTGGGGGGGGGCTGCTACTTCAGGTTTCCTTGCGAAAATATCTTGCAAGTAGGGACTTGCTTCAGCAGGAGGGTACTTTCATTAATTTCCTTTACTTTTTCTCACCAGGTTTTCACAGTTTCCTCTGCACTTTGCAACACTTAAGATGACAGTGTATATCACGTTATATTTATCAAACTTGCAAAACTGCTCTAAAGAAGTAAAAAAAGAACAAATGTAAGCCACCCCTCAGGAAGCTGAACAAAGTGTGAAAGGGAAGTTAGAGGGACGATCAAGCTGCACCTCAGCGTTGGTTTATTTTGCCTGTTGAACTAAAACTAACACAATAGGTCTGACTCCGAGCCAAGCAAGTAAAAATGTTTGGGTCCGGTGAAGCTCCCTGAACAGCATTCTAATGGAAGCCAGGACAATGAGGTCTATTTCTCAGCAGTAAGATCCAAGATAACACCAACTCTGCTGAGCAGTTTACTGCCTAAAAGCTAATTTAATAGTTTGAACGTTTCTGCAGAGATCAGCATTAATACAACGTGACTGTGTGTTAAGACAGGCAGCTTCCATAAACAAAGTTGTATGTATGAAGAGGAATTTAAAGTGAAATGCTGAATTAAACAGTTTTAATGTTTGTTTCATTTTTCTCAGTCAGCTGCCAAAGTCTTGCAGTACTGTTAACTCAGATGCTGTTGTCTACTTTCTAGTCATGTTTTCAGTGTACATTGCCTGTGTGTTGAATATTGATTCAGATTACTGTTTCTTTCCAGAAGATTTTTTTTGGATAAGTCTATATGTTTCTCTGTCTTTTTGCAGGTTATAAACCACATCTTAACTAACTGAAACCATGTCAGATCTTTGTGTTGGAATCAATGGGTAAGCAGCAGTATATCTGCATATGCATCAGTATCTGAAGCTTGCTTTTTTATAATGTTTAGTCAGTTTATTTGATTAAAAAAATGTGTCCAGTACTCATTTAGAATTTTTCATTGTATTGTTCCGGAGAATTTTCATTACTAGATTAGTGTTGACAAAGCTTAGAAGCAAGTGTTTTGTTTAAAATGCTACAAAAAAACATGACTTTGCAGATTTAAAATAAAATGTTTCTCTTGTTAGATTTGGCCGCATTGGCCGTCTGGTCCTCAGGGCCTGCCTACAGAAGGGAATCAAAGTCACAGCCATCAATGACCCATTCATTGATTTGAAGTACATGGTAAGTTCTAGCAAACTGAACAATAAACCCTGGCTCTTGCACAGACTTGTCACCATCAGTAGACCCTCAGACTCTAGTGCTTCTCAGTTCCAATCCCAGTATCCTCTGTTAAGCTTGTTTGCTTGGTTTAAATGAACTCGCAGGGGTCTTGGTATTTAGCTAATGCTGAAAAAAACATGGCGAGAGTGAGGGTGGTTCGCTGCTGTTATACTAGCATTGCTAACACTCATTGATTTTTTTTTGTTGTTTCTGCCAGGCATATCATAAATGCATTATTAATATTCTCATTTATGTAATAGGTCTACATGTTCAAGTATGACTCCACTCATGGACGTTACAAAGGAGAAGTGCGCCAAGAGGATGGCAAGCTGATTGTTGATGATCAGGCTATTTCCGTTTTCCAGTGGTGAGTTGAAAACCTGTTAATACTCATACAGACAGACTTGTCAAACAGCAGGTGATCACTATTTGTTTAAGTCCAATAACTAGTCTTGGATGAACAACACCTCTTCATTTCTCAGTTTCCCTCTATTTCTGTGTCAGTTTATTCAGGCATGCTGTACTAGCAGTTCTGTGGCTCTTTAGAACTAGAATCCCTGTGCAAGAGGAGATTTCCTTTGTGGCTTCTCCCTGCACAAAGCCTTGGCGCTAATCCCTGTCTGTTATTGCAGACCTTTGAGGTTTGGCACCAGTAAAGAAAGGATGCAGTCACCTAGCAATAATAAAGGCAGAGAGTTAGACAAAGTAAGATAAACGCATCTGTAGTCATGAGTCAGAAGGGATTTCTTCAAGAAATGCTTTTCAATACAGTGTTAGCACTGCATGAATTGGAGGGTCAAACTATTCTCACTGCCATTAAGGCACTGTTAGCATTTTAGAGGGAAGAATTTTACATCTAGGTGTTTTGCTTTTGTCCAGAGTGCAACGGGCTGTGTAGCTTGCTTAAGGACACAATGGTGGGGGTCATCAGCTACTTAGTCATAGCAAATTTCTCAAACCATGGATCAAACACCAGGAACTTCAGTCTTTTAAGACCTGCTTTCACTGACCGATCTTTTTGTTTTCTACTATCTTTCTCAGCATGAAGCCTGCTGAGATCCCATGGGGGGATGCTGGTGCTAAGTATGTTGTTGAATCCACTGGAGTTTTCCTCAGCATTGAGAAGGCCACTGTAAGTTTGCTTATTTTCTCCTTCACAGACATCTGAGCAACAAAATCTCTGACTTCCTAGCCTAATTTTAATTCCTAATCTAATTTACCTTTGCTGCATGTCCTTGACAGGCTCACCTGCAGGGTGGCGCTAAGCGTGTGGTGGTTTCTGCTCCATCCCCCGATGCCCCTATGTTTGTGATGGGAGTCAACGAGGACCGGTATGACCCTTCCAGCATGACCATTGTCAGGTGAGTTTAGTGTCCGACAACCATCTACAGAAGTTCTGTTGGATTGCATGTTTTTGACTGGACTTTTACAACATGTTATGCCTGCATGCTTTTTAATTTAACAACTAATAAGTATAACTTCGTGATCTTGTACATCACAGCAATGCATCCTGCACAACTAACTGCTTAGCCCCCCTGGCCAAGGTCATCCATGACAACTTCGGTATTGAGGAGGCCCTCATGGTAAGTATAGGCATGAGGTGACTCACCACATGTGAAAAGCTCTTCCCCCTTGTGTGTTTTGCTTCAGATATTAGCCTCTTCCTTTTTGTTCTTATAATTTGAAACGTGTTTTCACATAACTCCTCTCTCACAGACCACAGTGCATGCCTACACCGCCACCCAGAAGACAGTGGATGGCCCCTCAGCTAAGGCCTGGCGTGATGGTCGTGGTGCCCACCAGAACATCATCCCTGCCTCCACCGGTGCTGCCAAGGCCGTGGGCAAAGTCATTCCTGAGCTCAACGGGTGAGTGCAAGAGATACAGAGGCACATAAAACATACAAGATAGATTTGGTGCTATGGACAGAACAAAATGAAGCTTTCTATTTTTTTTTGGTGTTATAGCAAGCTGACAGGCATGGCCTTCCGTGTGCCTGTAGCCGATGTGTCCGTGGTGGACCTTACCTGCCGTCTCTCAAAGCCCGCCAGCTACGCAGACATCAAGGATGCCGTCAAGAAGGCCTCACATGGACCCCTGAAGGGAGTTCTTGGATACACAGAGGATTCAGTGAGTATAGATTAAAGTATAAAGCCTAGACTGAGAAATGGGTAAAGAACTCAGCCATTGAAACTACACAGAATAATGCGTATGAAAATGAACATCGGTTGCTTTGTTTGTTTAGGTTGTGTCCTCTGACTTCATTGGTGACACTCACTCCTCTATCTTTGATGCCGGTGCTGGTATTTCCCTAAACGACAACTTTGTCAAACTTATCTCCTGGTAAGTTAAGCATTAAAGTACCTGCTCACGGTCAGAGGATCTAAACTATTTGGAATTTTGCTTTGCACCATTGCAGTACATTCATGACATTGTTTCTTTTTGACAGGTATGACAACGAGTTTGGCTACAGCCACCGTGTCGCCGACCTCTTACTGTACATGCACTCCAAGGAGTAGATGTCTGCGTTTCCTAACACGCTGAGAAGCCCAGTCGGGACCATCATTTCTTCTTTTACATGCACTTAATGTCATAGCTCAAGCCATAATGACACGCCCTAGCACCCTCCCACCCCACTCTCTACAAGACGAGCTAGTCTCTGTAGTAGTCTGTGTGTGAGTGTTAGTTTTTTCCTTTACGAAAAGAAGTCCCACTTGGAGGCGGTTTTGACTTTGGCAGTATTTGTGTCTGTGTCGCCCCACGAGCATTGCTGTAGATGTTACCATGCTGGATGTTGCCATGTTATATTGGTGTTTCGAATTGATGGTCAAAAGTTAAGTGAGGAAAATACAGAGGTAATAAATATTAAATAAAGAGTTAGAAAAATACATGGGTGTGTTTCTTTTACATACTATTTTACTTAGCATGTGGTTTCATTACATAAAGTGTGGGTTGTTGGATGATCTGATGAAATTGTTGCTGTTGGATGTTCTGGATGTCAAAATCCCAAAAATTAATGTTCTCTTTTTGAACGATCAGAAGAAGAACCACCCAAGGATCTCCATAAACCCACAATCCACTACCTGAGATTCTTTCGGCTGCTCCTGTTAAGGGTGAAATCTGTCCATTTCTTCTAGTCTTCTGCATCTTCCTGTTTAACTCCTGCATGTCCTCTCACCACATCCACAAGCCTCTTTATCTTTCTTCTTTTTCTGGTAGCTCCATCTTGAACATCCTTCTGATGTGCTCCTTGTCTCAGCACATGTCCAAACCACCACAATCTCGCTTTTCTCTCACCAACTGTCCAGCCTGAGCTGTCCTCTAAAATACTCATCCCTAATCCTGTCCATCCTCGTCCCCCCCAACGCATGTCTCAGCATCTTTTACTATGCCGCTTCCAGATCAGCCTCCTGTCTGTTGGTTAACACCTCCATCTCCAACCTCTATAACATGAAAAGACTGGCACCATCCTATAGACCATCCTTTTCAGCACTGCCTGAGATTCTGTTTTATGACCTGAAATACTGTTCAATTGTAAGAAGGAGTGGAACATGCAGTGTGTGGGGGTTTGGATAGTAAAGCAGTAAAGTAGGGTGGTGGTGGTCTAGTGGTGGTACTTGCCTATGGACCTATGGATTCAGAGGTTCCTGGTTCAAATCCCAGCACTACCACCTTGTCCTGTAATCAGGACCTGTAAGTCGCTCTGGATAAGAGCGCCTGCTAAATGCTGTAAATGTAAACCCACACTCGAGTTTTAATTGATAATCAGGTGAAATCTAGTGGACATATTTGTGCACAGCTTTACATAATTACCAAACATTTCCACACTTGTCTTAAACATGATGCTCTGTGGCTATCATCTAAAATAATACATCAATTTTGCAGTGGCTGAAGAAAAATGAAGCCTGAATCTACAGAAATGCACGGAGCAATCTGAATAATACATCCTGACATTGTAATAACCCGTTCCGCCGGGCCGCTAGGGGGAGTCAGTCCGCTTTAGTGAGAGCGGGGAGTGAAGGACGGAATTCCCTACTGCGTCACTTCCGCTTTACAACAATAACAGCAATTGTCCGGAAAAACGGTGCCGGTCTTTTCATGACCGGGCAGGTTATTCGGTAAAGGTTCTTCAGTTTACTCTCGGGTCTCCTGTTCTCTCTCTGTTGGAGTCAGATTTAATCCTCCAGAACTTTCTCTCAGTGTTTTTCTGGCGCTACACCTGCTCTCGAGTCTATCTTTCAGAACGAGAGGAGGAAAAGTCACACAAGCACTAGTGTTTAAAGTCCTCTTTCCTCTCATGTTGAGGGACTTATTGAGTTTCCTCGACTCTCTTTACAGACGGACAGTCTGTCTCTCTTTTTGAAGGACTTTTCCCCCCAGTTTTTCCATTTTCAGGCGCAGACAGTTTTTGTTTCCCACCTGATATTAAGCACAAATCTGGGTTTGTCAACCTCAGATCACTTCGGGTGTCACACTTGGACACTTGTGTGTCTCACTGTGCTTGATACCTATTTTATGTGTTCGTATGAATGTAGTCCCAGGGGTTGTGAAAGTGAAGTGATAGTCCATAAAACAGGTGAAGTCTGGTGGAGTGATGAGTAAAACAAACCATTTTTCTGAAGGATTTTGTGGCAAAAAGTCACTACATTTTAGCTCAAGTTTATACAGAAACAAGAATCTGACTTTTCAGGTGATAGTCTGTGTTTAAGATGACATTGACCAACATTGGTAAACAAGCTCCTGATCATTAACGTAAACTAATTTCAATAAAACAAACGTTTTCCTTCTGCACAATCCCACTGTCTCAGAAACAGAGCTACATTCCAACCCAGTTTTGTTGCCAAGGAGACCAGCATTTGAGAATAAATGAACATGACTGTGTTATAAAGTGTTAGAAAGTGAAGCTGTGATTGCAAAAAGTAATACGCAACAAAATATTGTCATTTAATTCACTTTAGAAGTTTCTGTTGCAATACCTTTGCTCACTTGGAAAAGCCGGGTGGGGACGTACAAAAGCTGATATGTTTAACTTAACATTTAACTTTAACACAGTTTCCGCAGGCATTCCACAATTTGCTCGAGCCGTGATGCTGTTTTTCTTGTAACAGATATCAGAGTTTAGTGGAATGGATGGTATATGGCCGGTCCGGTAGGACTGGATTGAGACACATCATATTAAAACAACCCTAACGCTACATGTTTTTTCAAATTTGCATATTTATTTCTGGGTTTTTTGCCCTGTTTTTTTTGCATATTTTAGTATATTTGTATACTTTACACGTGTATGTTATACCTGTATAGCGTGTAATGGTGATGCCAGTGAACGGCATCAAAACACCTATATGTTGAAATCTGGACCCACATGATGGATTGAATACAGCACTGAGAAAATCAGGAGCATAAGAACTGATACCAGAACTCAAAATGCCAGGAGGAGCAAACAGCTAGATCTTAACCTGAGCTCTAAAAACATCCACTGGTAAGTGATTTGGTTTGATGTGCACGGTGGTTATTCGTTGTTTTTAAGTGAAAGTGACAACCCTTGTCATTGCGAGGTCACAGCACAGCACACAGTGAACCACAACTAAATTGGACCTCTGCATTTAACCCATGCACACAAACACCATGCAGCTATTGAAAGCGCCCGAGGAGCAGTGACAGGGACAGTACCTTGCTCAGGGTTACTTCAGGGCAACCTATCAATAAGGGTTTTGAACCCACAATCTTCCGAGCCTGTTGCCAGCTCCCTAACCACTAGGCCACCGCTGCCCCATAAAGCCAATCCATGGAGAAGGCTCCCTTCTGAAAAGAAAAGTTGCTTTATACCTTATACCAGCTGCATTATCTCACCATGGTACCTATCAAGGGTGGGGTATATTACAGGCAGGTAAACACATTCTGATGAAAGCAGGAAAAATACTCCAGCTAAAGGATCTGAGTGACTCAGACAAGGGCTGACCTGTGATGGCTGGATGACGTGGTCTGAGCATCTTCTTAAAGGCAGGTCTTGTTCTAGGTATGCAGTGGTTGTATCTACCAAAAGTGGTAGAGTCTTGGGTGGCCAAGTCTCAGTGATGTGAAATGAGGGCAAGCAGAGGGGGAAAAAGCTTTATTTTTTGCAGTTTTGCCATCAAATTTTCCCAGGAAGTTGCCACTGACAGATTGAGCTGTTGTTAAAAACTGTTGTTCAGCTGCATAGTATTTACCTTATCATATCGTCTTCATATAGCAGTATGAAGTATAGCAGTATTCATATAGCAGTATGTAGTTTGTCAGTTCAAACTAACAGTTCCTTCGGGAAAATACTCACGTTACTACTCACAATACTCACAATACTCACAAATGCCTCACATTAGGTTCATTTGTAAACATAATGCAGACGTGACCATTTTATTGCTGAAGGTTGCTAAATCCTGACGTGATAAGGGTGATGACTCACGTACGGCTTTCTTACGCTACAGTCGGTTAGTTGTCATGGAAACCGGAGAGGACGTCGGTTGCTAGGCAGCCTGTCATCGTTTAGACGTCATCCCGAAGGAGTTCTTTCGGTCTTTCGGTTTCACTTTCTCGATGTCCCGCTGGTCGCGGAAGCACATTTGTCTCCGATCCAGGGTAAGTTTGATGGACATTTTTTGATCTTCTGATAAAGAGATGTTCTGACCGAGAGACCGTCTGTTCATCCCTTTTTCTCTGTGTTTTTCGGGGCGTTTTCTGTTAAACTGGTTTTGGAGCCACACGTTCTCTTTTGCTGACCCCGGATGATTTGTTGGATTAAATGATAAAACTCGTATAAATTTTATTTTAGAGAATAAAATTAACTTCACTCGGTCTCCTGGGCCTGTGTTTATTCACAAGGTGTCAGTAAAAGCTGAGTCGCATGACATTTCAAGTTTTAGTCTAGGTTACATCGACTTGTATTTTGTATTAACCTAAAAAAATACACTTTTACGAAAGTCTTTTTATAACACTGAGATTATTGTATTTATTTATTTGAGGTTAATAATTGTGTAATCTGTGAGGAAAAATCTCTCTCAGTTTTATTAGCACACTTTTATTTTGAAATGCCTGGCAGTCCTAGGAAATGGAGATAAAATATAGTTGCTGGAAAGTCAGCTGGCACCACAGGTTAAATGAGTTTTTATTTATTTATTCATTCATTCATTTATTTAAAATCCTGAATCATTGTTGAGAAGTGATGCATTTTTAATATTAGAGGATCAGAGGCCTTGTTTACTTCTAATTGCATATGAAAGTGAAAGTGACAACCCTTGTCATTGCGAGGTCACGGCACAGCACACATGAACCACAACGAAATTGGACCTCTGCATTTAACCCATACACACACGTGCAGCAGTGGGCAGCTATTGAAAGCGCCCAGGGAGCAGTGATGGGGACGGTATCTTGCTCAAGGGTACCTCAGGGCAACCCACTAGGGTGGGAATCGAACCCACAATCTTCCAAGGCCAACTCCCTAACCACTAGGCCACCGCTGCCCCGTATTGGACCTCTGCATTTAACCCATGCACACTCAAACCTGTGCAGCAGTGGGCAGCTATTGAAAGCGCCCGGGGAGCAGTGATGGGGACGGTAACTTGCTCAAGGGTACCTCAGGGCAACCTATTGGGAAGGGGTTTGAACCCCGATCCTCCGATCATGCAGCTAACGCCCTAACCGCTAGGCCACCGCTGCCCCATATATTTAACCAATAGGAAATAACAGACAGAGACGTCATCACATGCTAAGGTTCGTCCTTTTAACAGAATATGATCCAGGATTTCTGGGATACATTACAGCCCTTGTGCATGTTATATGATGGAAATGGATTTGAGCTTCGTCTTTTGTGTTTTGAGAGTTTTAGGCAATAGGTTCAAAAAGCTGATTCTCAGATTGGTGGTATTTGGGTATCAAGAGTGGAAAACGCAAAGTAAAACACACATTTAATGAATATGTCAAAATACCCTGTGATTTGTGCCATAAAACTGCTCTGTGTTTCAACTTCCTTTTTTGGTTTTGCAACAAATGAGGTTGAAACAGTGTTTTGTTTAAAAATATTAACTGGTGTGAGGAATTGTATCAAACCCTAATGTTTAAAATTCAGAATTTTCTTTAAATGATAGTGTTCGCTAGGTATTTTTCCTTTTCCTTTTCTTTTTTTCCCCCAACATTTTACATGCCAACTCACGCCCCTAGACTTAAATCATTCCCATCACATTGTGATAAAAAAAAAAAACACTGATACTCATGGGTGAGTAGTGATTTTTAACTTCTGTGCTCATCGAGATGCTCTAACATAAAGCTCAGGCTATGATTTTTAATAATCAACATTTTTATTTTGATTAAATAGAGTCGTCACACCACAAGAAGAGCAAAAACTGATTCCTTAACGGAAAAGTAAAAATGGATTTTAGATGAAAATATTAACACTTTTACTAATTTACTTCCAGCCTTCACAGGCGCATATAATGAGGTTCTCTTTCTTCTCTAAATCGCTTCTACTGTCTCTTCCAGATGGCGTCTACTGTCTTGATTCTGAAAACAATGTTTATAATTCAAATACTTATAAATGACAAATATTGTTTGTCTTGGTTGAAGTGGATTGTACAGTAGATGGCAGCATTTTCTTAGTTCAGATGTGCTTGCTGCAACGGGACGTGCCTGGAGTAAGCACACACACACATACACACACACACGCGCTCAAAGAATAAATGAGTGAAAACATTTCATCCTAAAGTCATGCTTTCATTTTCCATAACTGCCCCTAAATTACAATTTGCCTGATTACAGTTATTCTTTATTGCTATGATAAATGTGTGTAAATGCATGTCAGTAATTCCTTCAAAGAAAATGAAATAAACCTAAAAATAGATGAAGATCAGAAATATTATTAACCTAAAGGTAACTGTTTCACAGTAATTATGAAAAAGCAAAAGCCAAAGAGAAGAAGTGAAAATGAAGATGGTGTTGCGAAAAGGACCAGAAGCACTTCAACAGAGTCGATGGTTGTTGAGGTGAATGCAGTTTTTTTCCCCCCTTAGCCATGTTCTCTGCCTAAAAACTTCCAGTTCCCTTTCACTACCACAATCTCTGACTTTAATCATAAGATTTCAGAAGAACAAGTGTTTGATCTTTAATATGATATGTCATTATATACCATTTATTTTCAATGATTCAGTAAAACCTTTCATGCCTTTAAACCAGCTTCTTATTCTATAGCTGTCTGGTAATTCATACCAGCTTCTTTTTCTGTTTCTACAGTTAATAATTTAAAGCGTTCAGTCAAGTGTGATTTCTCAGATTGCTGTTTTAGAAATGCCATTTTGCATTAGTTTTCTCCAAAAATAAATGGCATAATTTAATATTTTGATTTCATTTGTATTATTTGCTTATTTTTATCCCCTTTAAGGACTTAAAAACCACAGTTACATAATATATGCAGCACTGTGCAAAGGTTTTAGGCAGGTGTGAAAAAATGCTGTAAACAAAGAACGCTTTCAGAAATATAAATAATGATTATCTAAATCAGATCAATATTTGGTGTTACTACCTTTTGCCTTCAGAGCAGCATCAGTTCTTCTAGGTACACTTGCACAAAGTCAGGGATTCTATAGGATTATAGTCGGTGTCTGATCAACCAGTATTACCAAACAGGTACTGGTGATCATCAACGTCACACGGAGGAGAAACACAGACATGTTTGGAACGACCGACGAGCCGACTTCCTTCAAAAACTGTGTGCGAGTGTACCTAGAAGAACTGATGCTCTTTTGAAGGCAAAGGGTGGTCATACCAAATATTGATTTGATTTAGATTCTCTTTTGTTCATTTTGTTGATTGATGAAAATAAATGATGAACACTTACATTTCTGAAAGCATTCTTTGTTTACAGCATTTTTTCACACCTGCCTAAAACTTTTGCACAGTACTGTATATATATATATATATACAGTACTGTGCAAAAGTTTTAGGCAGGTGTGAAAAAATGCTGTAAACAAAGAA